>OX421403.1:29899267-30499267 GCA_949126875.1 Lochmaea capreae | reverse complement strand
ATTGACGTCAAGGTTATAATAATGTTAAACACATTCTGTTATGTTTATCGGACGCTAGGTCGTATAGAACATTCAAAGCCATAGGTCGATTCATGTTTCGAGTGGTAAGGTGCTAAATACAGTTGATATAATTTGTCGGTTTCAATTTGGATTGACAATGATGGGTAATTTTGCATAATGGTATGTGTATTTACAGACGACTTCACGATAAATGCGATGTTTATAAAGACCGTTGACATTAGTAGTTGTTTCTATTGAAATTTTCATTTTGATAAAGAATTTCTCTGGAATTTTGCAAAAATTTTTTATTATTTTTTGAGCTCATAGCTCCAGAAACTATACCGCAATGTTTTTACCGATATTAATGAATTTCTTACAAGAAGCAAGCCTTCAAAATTACATATCAGCCTCAAACCTCTTGGTATGCTCAAATTAATGCCACAAACTTACTTTGGTATGAGACAATTTCACATTTAGTGAAATTTGTTATGCCATCAAAGTGGAATAATGTAGTGAAAATGTATCTACAACAAACGTGAGTAGTTGTTAGTAACTTTATTGAATAAAAAAAAACGACTTTTTGCATTACAAAACGAAGAAGTATTTATAGAATTATTACAAAACCTAGTACGTATTTATTTTCTCAGTCCAAAGGCTACCATTGATTTCAATCATCTAAATCTCGAATTTCCGTTGAAATAGGAATATCCTCCCAAAATGTCTTTCTATTTATTGGCATTGTACCACAGATTTTGGATAATATGAGATCTCTTCTTTCTGCGGTGATTCCTCTTGGGATGTGTTTTGGAGACGGTTTTGGCACACCTTGCTTAGCCATTCGAGCATTTAGAAAATTCAGTTCCCTTTCTTCCAGTGTCGAAATTTGTCTTGTACACCAGTCCTCTTGAAAAAACAACTTCTACCATCTCATTAAAGTAGGGACGAGGAGTGATTTTACTGAGTTTGTACTGCGATGTACCATTTTGCCAATCATAAAAGTCACCTATTTCCATACTAATGACTTTGACATTATTGGAAGCATCTTTTACTGAGTAACTAAAATCTTTGAAATCATAGACTGCCTTTTCGTTTGAAACACCGTTCGACCTGGTGGTGAAAGGAATCAGCCCCTATGAACGTATGCCCTGGTTCTAAATATTTGACCTTTAGTGATTCAAGCGAAACCTCTGCTGAATTTACAATATGAACAAAGAAAGCGAATAGTGTCCAGTTTTTATTTTGGGAGAAGCAGTTATCCAACCACAAAATAACATGTCTGCATAGAACGTACTAGTAATATCTTGGGTAGATCGTTCAGAATAACGCAGAAGACAACACGGAAATAACTATTTACTAGCTCAACAAACTAACACACAAAACACTAAAATGTGAGGTTAGCGTAAGGTTCTTACTGTTAACGAAATTTGTCGTAAGCAACACGTTGTTAGGTAAATTTGTCGTAACTTCTTGGTGATCCGTGTAGTTACGTCATATACTTCTAATATTGTCAGATATGACAAATAAACTTAACAAATACGGCAGTTTTGCAGATACGACTGAACATTGAAGACATTTAATAGCTATTGAGATATACGCCCTGGAGTTTTAACAGAGTGATGTGGTTTATTATTTTCAAGTTATAAACGCTCTAAGAAAATGTGCAAAAATGTAGATACGACTTCTACGCTTAACAGGGCAGAATAGTGAAGATTTAATAAAATTAAATTGTTTTGTTTCATGGGATCTTCGTCACAATCTATACAAATTTGTCCCAATTTAACAACCTTTCCAATTGTATAACTGATTACATACTTTGGCGTCAACAAACGTATTTATTCCAACAATTTAACAATTGCTTTAAATGCCGTTCGAGATGATGATTGGCATCGAACATGGGAAAAAGCAGTTTGTTTAGTGGTCTATCGAATACACAGGTGCAGTTACACAATGAAGTTTATATTTATATTTTATTTGTTTTGGTAAAATATAATTGTTCGTTTTGAAGAAAAATAAAAAAAGGAAGTCGTAAACCACCTCCGCTCGTTAAAACGAATCGTTAAAATCGGCATTATGTAGTAAGTTAATTGTAATTAAAATTAGAACTATACAGTGACAGGTTGGATATTTTTAAAAATTGAGGCGGCATTTGAAGTAATTTCTAACCGTTTATCGGGATAATTGACCATAAAAACTTTTGATTACCGTTAATGAAGAACTTGAACACTTTTGAAATAAACTGTTATGCCCCCCCAAACCCCCTGTAAAATGTAACTATTTCTGAGACCTAGTAGATGAATAGACATGATGACTGATTTTGACAAACTGCTCCACGATGTTTTCACATACAGTGTGACCCATTTTGTTTGGAAGCACCCCTATAAAATCCGCATTTTTCAACCGATTTTGGTTTAGTCTTTTTTGTTAGATTCAGTATCAAAAACAGAATTTGAGCACAAATTTTCATACCATAATAGCTATTTTCAAGGCACTCTACGTTAATTTTTCTTTGCCAAAAAAGACAAAAGTATATTAGGCATTTTTTTTCCTCAAATATGACTACACCACTGGATTCAGAATCATCACAAATGTAAAATATCAAAATTTTATAAAAAAAGTTTTATTAACAACAAAGTTATCACTACATGAATTTGGAAAAAGTTGTTTTTTAATTAATTCTTTACTAAGAATGTAGACACATTTTAAAAATGGCAACATGGTAAACAAAAACTAGGACTCAAACATATTGCGCTGTAAAAATTCGAAGCCGAAATTTTAAAAGACAGGATAATAGGTCCATTCTTTTTTGAGGGTAACATGAATGCCAATAACTTCATGGAATTCTTGGAAGGTGAGTTATCCGCAGTGATTGACGAACTGCCACTAGCAGAAAGAAGAAATTTGATATTTCAGTAAGGTGGTTGTTCTGTACACTATTCTAGGATTGTCAGGCAGCGGCTTAACGAAAAATTTCCAAATGGTTGGATAGATCGCGGTAGCGAGTTAATCGAATGGCCTCCTAGATCGCCCGATTTAACTATATTGGATTTTTATCTGTGGTGGCTTTTGATACAAAAAGTGTATAAGACACGTCCAAGGAATAGAGCAGAACTGTGTGACAGAATACGACAGGCGTGTGCTGGAATAACGCCACATGAAATAAAAAATCGCTAAGACATAGTCGCAAACGATACGAGAAATGTGTGGATATTAACGGAGGTCTAGTCGAGGCTACAAAAATGTGAAATTCAATTATTATTAATTAGTTTAATAATCAAAATGTATTATTTGGTGTTAATTTGTATTTTCGTCACATCAGCACAATTTTACATTACTCTCAGAAGCTATAACTTCGAATTTTTACAGTGCAATATGTTTGAGTCCTAGTTTCTCTTTACCATGTTGCCATTTTTAAAATGTGCCTACATTCTTAGTAAAAAATTAATTAAAAAACAACTTTTTACAAATTCATGTTGTGATAACTTTGTTGTTAATAAAACTTTTTTTATAAAATTATGATAGTTTACATTTGTGATGATTCTGAATCCAGTGGTGTAGTCATATTTGAGAAAAAAAAATGCCTAATATACTTTTGTCTTTTTTGGCAAAGAAAAATTAACGTAGAGTGCCTTGAAAATAGCTATTATGGTATGAAAATTTGTGCTCAAATTCTGTTTTTGATAGTGAATCTAACAAAAAAGACTAAATCAAAATCGGTTGAAAAATGCGGATTTTATAGGGGTGCTTCCAAACAAAATGGGTCACACTGTATATACTCTATCTACAATAAATGTTATTTCTCTGAGAAAAAAATTTTTTAAACGAGAAATTTACCTTTTAAAAATGCATTTTAAATTCTGCGCCAAAACGCAAGAATAGTAATGGCGTCTGTCTGTGACATCATCAATTCGTAAATACCATTTATAGGTGATCTGTGTCATTCTTAGAACATAAAACAGACTGTTTTATGTCATTGGTAAAATCGTCAAACTTCAAACACTTGACAGCTTGCAGGTTAGAAGTTTATTTTGATACAAAATTTGAATGATACAAACAAAGGAAATTCAAAACAGAACAGATGTTCGGATCATAGATAGTTCGAACGAACGACAAAATATCAAGGTCAAATTTGCGAAAGTACGACGTCATTCTTTTCTGATTGGCGTTTGAGCTAAGATGGCGGATTGTTAAATTTTGTGCTTATATTTTTACTAAATTATTGGTCATAGGTAATTTTTTTAGAATCTCTGCATCATATATAATTATATCAAATCAATATTTTAGTGATTCTTAGTGACTGTTGCCCCACCTGCCACGCCACTGCATTATGTAGGAAAGGAACTTTTTGTTATTTAAGATATCGAAAAAAATATGGCGTTCGTATTACAAAATATCATGCGAGTCTATTGGAACAAAAAAAACTGAAAGTCAATCGGAGAAACTATGAAGGTCCCAAATTTACGTCCAGATTCGAATAAATGGGGGGGTCGAACCGGGTGTGGCGCCATCTAAAAAGGTGGATCAGTAAAATCCAACCCCAGGATTTGCTTTTTTATGTTTTTTAATTTTTTAACTACAGGTTTTTGTTTCATTTTTATAGTTTTTATTTATTTTTTATTTTTTTTTTCGGCGAATTTCAGGAAGCAGCACTACGTTACACCGATACCAGCTGGCATATTTTCAATCAAAGCCGCAAAAACTCACCACTTTCGAAAAAATCCAACACATACGAAAAATCGGAAAGTTTAGAAGACGACAGCTCCCCTTTACTCACCGATTCCAATCAACCGTCACCTGGAATAGAAGAAACGTCGACCAAGGAACTATCACCGAATAATGTTAAATCGAAAGAAGCCATCGAAGAAGAAGTCAATTCTTCATCGAGTAGTCTCGTTTACGAAAAAATCCGAAATATTCAAAAAAATGAAGACTCAACTGATTCTTCTGTAGAAGGGAAGATTAAAACTGTCGAAGTAGCTTATGAACCAGTCAAGAGTAAAGCTGAAATAGTTTTGGTAAGAACAATGATGATGATGTGAAAATAACAATTTGCTAACAAAAATTCATTTAACTAATTTTACTAACAAAAGCGTCCAGTATATAGGTACGTCTAGTACTACAAAGATTGTATATTTTGGCTTCAACTGATTTTACGTAAACATATGGTTCTGTAATAAAGGAAAATAAAAAAATTGTATCACGATTGTTTAAAGTCGGCTTGTCTAAATGACAAGGAAAAAAAATGAAGCGGAGTCAGACGAACACGCTGATCATGGTGAGTCGTGAATAATACGAGGGAAAATTAAAAAGTTTTGCATGAAATTTTAGAAGAATAATCAGTTTCAACTTTCAAAAAACGTGTTTAATACGCCACTGGCCACAAATTCTATTTTAGACTGAAATTAATAAACTAAAAATACGTATATATTGGAAAAAACACCTTTGCTTGAAACGCCATAAAATATTATCCAGAATATCCCTCGCTAGCGCGATAGGTTCCATAAAAAGTAGAAATAATCATAAATCAGTGTCGGAACATAAAAAATGTGCGCCCAGCCTTATTTTCAAGGATAACAATGTCGACTACATTAATAGGAAATGAAGTTATTACAAAAACGGAAGTTGTGACAATTTGAATGATAATTCTTTTTATATCTCAGTAAACTTAATGCTATTTGAAGAAAACTATACTCCTTATCCAACTGCATGAAATAGGACCGCACTAGTTGTTAATATTTCTACTTGCCTCGCCCTTTTTGCAGTTTTCCCCAATTATCTCCGTCTCTCAAGGATAGGATATTATCAATCCTTGCGGATGACCTAGAGGCGCGCCCGAACGTTTCCATGATCATGGGAATGTAGGTCAGTACAAGATGAAAATCGGGTTAAAGGGCAAACGAAGGTTAGGTTAGGTCAAAAGTTAGGACGAATTCTGGAATTTCGAGAGTTATACGTCCACACAGAGATGTAGATCAAGGATTTTTACATAAAATAGTTTACAAGCTTATAATTCCTAAGTTTTTTAGCGACTGGGCATGTAAAATGGAATCTATAGAATGAAATTTCCAAATGGACTAAACGCTCAGCACAACGCATTGGTTTAGATGTCAAACGTGTCATCCCTTCCTCCCTTCCCTTCCTTCCTTCCCTTCCCGTCACACCTTCGGTGTCGTGTTTTTAATAGTTGAGACAGTTATTCTCGTCAAATTGCTAGGAAACAGTTTCTCATTAAACAACCCAAATTTACCCGATAAAATACAAACCACTTGTGCAATTATAAGTGAATAAAACTACTAATTACAACTCGAAACACACAGATAGGATGTATCCAATCAGGTGCCGAAATACAAAATCGAAAACATGGTGTTTTCAGAAATCAATCCTCATATTTAAACCAATCGAAGGCGCGTATTTTGTATTGTATCTTTCGTATTATAACAATTGTTCCTTTTTTATCTTCTAAAAATGCTTCACGGTCGATTAAAATCGAAAATGAAACCGTACAAATCGATCGGGTCATTCTATTGATCCCAATTACGTAAGATATCGGTAACAGTCACATTTTTTACGGACAATTTGTATCGCTACTGCTCTCTATGTGATCCGCCAACAGACACGACCGACTTCAAAGACACGAATTTCTAAGAAAACACAAAGAGAACTAAAACGAGAGAGATGCGGTACGAGAAAACTCAGAGGCTGGACTAGATTTTTAATAATGGGATTATACGTTAGTTGAAAGTTTTCTACTTCAAATTTGTTGATGTAGGTTAGGATCATCGATTATATTTTGCTAAATACGTAGGACCACTTCAGAAAACATCCTAGCCAATCAGAACGAGCGTTAGATGGAGTCATTTTGTCAGCTAGGGGATCAAGAAAAATATTTTTCCTTTCAATCAGTTTTCCGAAAAAAATAAAATGTTTACCGTTTTCCAATGGTATTTCACAAATGTTTTTGTATCGTATTTTGTTTGGTACTTCAATGGAACGTAGCACGTGCTTTGTGTCGGTCGGTTAGCCAAAAGTATTACAAGAGAGAAAATTTAATGGACCGATATCGACGATCTAACTCGCTTGTGACTGAAGAAGATGAAAAAGACACATGCTGACATTGAAAAATGAGGAAGACACATGTGAATAGCGATTTGCCGGTATCCTTGTGTGGGTGGTGATGTAAGGAAATTTGCCAAACAAGGTTGAATTGCAATAAAATGATCGAGTTTTTTCTTGGTTATGCTCTGAACTTTTATTCATTATTCTAAACATACGGTAAGGTTGTCGACCTTGTTTCGTTTAGGAGACAATTTGTATAAAAATTAAACTAAACAAAAATTGATAAGGCCCTTAGGATCTAAGTACGTTTACGTAACCATAAATGTATTCACCTCATCTACCTTTTACGGAGAAAGACAAACATGGTAAGCGTAGATGGAATTTTGATGGCACGGTAATTTTTATGAAATATGTTACGCTTTACTTTTCCAATGGCGTACTATTTTATAATTATTTATTAAATTTAATTAATTTTAAAAAGATTTTATCAAATGCGGGATGTTTTTTACAACTTCCAATAGAACTAAATGTTGTCTGTGATGACGAGAAACGAAAAATTAACCATATCTCTTAAACCGTCAATCTTTTTGAAATATCTCAAGAGGTTAAAACCTTTGGAGGAATTTAGGTAAGCCATTTATAGGAGAAAAAGCCAAATATGAACAATTTTGATACGAACTTCTGTATATATTATGTCGTCACTGGATTATTTATCATCTTTTCAAACAAAGTACAAATTCCAAGGACATTTATTAAGAAATGTAATCTATTTTTAATTTTAATCCTGCCTTTTAAATCGTCTCCTTCTCTGTACTTAGTGGTTATTTACTGTTCTGGGAAATATGTCAACGATGTTATAATTCATTCCATAGTGTAAATATTTTCTCGTCCATCCTAGCGCTCACTTTTCTCTTTTCAGAGATGAGCAAGTTCGAGTCTTTATGGTAATATTGTTAGTGTGACAAATAAAGCAAAAGAACTAAGAATTAAAAGGAAGGAACACATTAAGATGATATAAATTTAAGCTTTACAATTTTTTAAATGTCTAAGATTTTTCAAATTAACTGTATTTTTTTTTCTTTTTTAGGTAAGTAGAAGTTGTTAACTTTTTGACTCTAAAAAAGTTTCGGTAAGTCTTAAAATTAACCTAAAACTTGACTAGTTATTTTATCGAATAGAATTCGATATTTTTAGTTCTTTTATAAATCCTCAATTAGTTCCTCTTGATTCTTAACACAGCATCTTCTTGGAGTTTTAAGCGGCTGCTTACCTCTACCGTTACTAGAACTGAGCGCGTATCACCTCCTAATCGAACCAGTACGCCGCTAGAGATGCTAGCGCTTACCATTAGACTAGTGGAAAGTGGAAACAACTTAAATTTCAAGCTTTTTGGGTATTTGGGCTCAGTTCTTATAAAATATTGTTCTATTTCTATTCAGTTTTAATCTAGCGATCTAATTTTTTCTCTCTCATTTTGTCATATAAAGTGAAACGCTCTATTTCCAATCATTTCATTCAGGAAAGAATCCCTCAACAGTCTGACAAGAGACAACAAATTGTCTCTAATATGAGGTCGTTGCAGGTGCTGAAATGGTTGACCAGTTAGCTAAAGAAGGCTTTAAAGGAGACTTCATAGGTCTGGAACGATTACCACCGAAAGCAATGACCGGTATACGAATCGATATTTAAACAGTCAAAACTAATTCAACGAATTTAAACTTTCAATTAAAAATACATTCATGTTTCAATTAAATTTGTCTACTGTTCTAATTTCATCGGGCTATAATGTGGCAGCGTGTGTGCGCGTTAGCGAAGCCGTTTCAACGTGCAGTTTCAGCAAGAAACAACATCAGCAACAACAAACAACGTCGCAACGTTTCGGTTTTCAGTTTATTTCAGTCTTCCTCTTCGACCGTTGTTAGTCTTCAAGAAGTCGAGTGTTTTAATGTGCGAGAGCGTTGCGATTTTAGCGTCGACGTCGAGGCGCCACGACACGTGCTGTTTATAGAAAAAAAGTTTTTGAAATATTGTGTAGAGTGATTTTGGGTTTTTGTGTAATTACGGTTTTTCACACAATTTTGTCTACTTTTCAAGGATATACACAGTGTTCCAAAGGTTCGTACCAAAATTTGAAAAGAAAATCGTCTTCTTGTGACAACTCAATAAAATTAAAGTAAGTCCAGAATCAATTGCAGAGGTTATAACCCTATTGCGGCCTTTTTTCTTTGATATGTCGGCATAGACAGACAGATATGGATATGTTACAATGCACAACGATTTTTCGATATCTTACAATGGTATAAAAAGTATAAAATACTTTCATAAAGGTATACTATATTATATTTATTAGTGAATTTTTTTTAGATTCTACGCTACTGTAAACTATTCTTAAATCCAATTCTAATAAACTCTTTTTGATCCGAATTTATGACTTCAATTAAAGTTGTCGTATTTTGCATCTACTTGATAAACGGTCTGGTTAATACTAATGCCTTCTTTTTTTTAATTGATTCAAATATTAAGCGCGACTCGTTTTTAATGGAAGAATCTCTTTTAAAAGATTTATTTACTTCACGGCCAACATATCGGACTTTGCGCGCCAGATGAATAATTGTAAATGAGAAGAGAGAAGAAAAAAAGAAGAAAAAATTTAAAAACAAGGTCTCGGTGAATTGGTTTTAGCATAAACGTTATATATTATTTTCTTGCAAGACTGTAATATAATTTAGTCATTACGATATGTTAAATACGTCAGGGAAGGAGAAGAAATATTCCAATAGGGAAAAATTTGTTAATATTTTTTTATAAATTTCGTCGACGTGTATTTTTAGATTAGTGTTTGAATACTGATAATATCGTAAAGTAAATTTGTTTAATATTGCTAAGTTTGCATTTATTTTATTTTTACTATGTGTAACTTGAGAAAAACAAACATTCTTTTTCATTAGAATGAATTGGGTTCTAAACGAACCATAGATCTAAAAATGGAAATGTATCATTCTATAAAATGGTACAGTCATATCCTTCAACTATTATACCTTTATTTTAAATTGCGATAAACCATTTCCAACCAAAAATAACAACCTCTCGAAAAAAACGACACATCATAGCTGTGTTTCAATGGGTTCAAGCAAAAGAGGATGTTCTTTAATATCTACAGATGTTTTTTTTTTAAGAAAAGGGTACTCGGCTTATTATTTATTGTTAAACGACTAGCAATTAACTAAGAAGATATGGACCTAAAAAAAAACTTCGGGAAGTATCAAAAGTGTTTGATAGAGGAAGTGAATATGATACAAAAGTATTAAAATTACTTGCCAGATGGTGTATTTGATTTTATTATGTACATATACAGTTTGTCCCTAATTTAACCGAATAGATTTTTATATAACCAACGTAGAAATTAGAAAATAAATTTAAATTCTGTAGGTGTTTCAATTTCACGGTTTATCTCCTAAATAACTCAATATTTATGAAGGATAATTGGAAAAGGATTTTTTAATCGTTGGGCGGATGTTTTTATGATTGCCTGATGGGCACGCTCGTAACAAATTAGAGACGTATTGTTTTCAAATTGTTATACCGATTGTCCTAAAATTAGGAAACAATAAATAAATATTTTTGGTACGACTATGTTCTCGGTTAGTAAAAATAAATATATAATATAATCATTTATGCATGCAAAACAAAATGTATTGCAGAAGTTCTAAAATAGCAATGATGTAACTCCATATTTGCCATTCTCATGCTGATGTCGTTTTCTAGCTAACGAACTGGCCAGTTGGGAATTAGAACTAACGAGGTTGTCACAGACATTTTTTTCGGGTAAAATTTATTAGCTGGTTTACGATAGTTGAATATCAAGGCTGTACAAATATGGAAAAACATTTCGAATTAAATATTTTGCTTTTTTGTTAATAAATTAGCATGTCATGTCATTTCTTTTAGCTGTTTTTTTTAATCTTTTAATAAGCGATGGGTATAAAATAATAATAATATATTTGGAAAATGTAGTAATTAAAATAATTTGAAATTCAATAGTTGGGAATTTAACGAAAGGTGAATTTTGTACAAAATTTCAAGTTTCTATTGTAACTTTTGGCGTAATTCAACGAAATTTTCAACTAAAATTAGAAATTTACCAAAATTCACAGTTTTAGTTAAAAATTTATCAAAATTTTTAAAAATAAAAATTTCAAAAAGAAAAATGTTTTCATGCAACAATTTTTTTTTAAACCAATAATTACATGGGTTTTAATAAATCATTGTTCATTATAAAAAGAATTATTATATTATTTTGTTTCGAAATTAGGAAAAAAATATAATTGATAAGAAAAATTTCAATATTTTTAATTAATTATAATAAATGACCTCAAAGATCATGCCAATGTCATTAATATTTTTAACGAATCTTTTGAAAATGATAAATTATATCATCAAAACAAAACACCGAGATAATGTTAATTATTTAACGAGTTTGCAATGCTAGAAAAAAATTGGTCACAAACATCTACAAATACTAATGCTGATAAGGAACATAAAAATCGTTTCCGAATTATAGAATTCTAAAGTTGAAGCTTAAAAATCGTTACTCACAACTACAAATGGCAGTAAGATAAAGAAGGATCAAAAGAATTTTATCCTGAAAATGGAAATCAACTGAAAATAGAGTTACAATTTTTTTCGGAAATATTAATAAAATTTCGTCGTTATATAATTTTTCTTGATGTGTTACTATTCGAAATCTTAAAAGAAAACAACAAAAATAAAGACAAGATCGAAACGTACACACGAGACCAGACCAGACGAGAGACAACCAGTGAATTGGTTCTTTTTTTCCTTTTGTGGGTGGTATTTTGAGATGCCAGAATATTTATAAATTAGTGAGAAAGCCTTGAAGTTGTGTAGATGTTGTTTCAGGATTTGCAAGTCAAAACGGACCAGCTATTTTGTGATTTAGAACCGCGTTAAATTTTACGAGGTAGTATAATTTTAACGATGATTTAATTTAAAAAATAAAAAGGATTACAAAATTTAAAATGGTAATATATAGACAAAAACTTAACGTTCTTCACCAAATTTCAAGGGGGCGCTTAAATTTCCAAGAAGCCTCTTTTTCAACTGTTTCTTTTGTACGTTTAAATATCGGTTATTTAACAAAACCAATACATCACATTTAAAAAAGAACGTTTAAGGACAGTTACCACACAATTTCCTTGTCCTCAATGAATAACAAAAATTTCCATCTACCTGACTCGAATTGAATGACTACCGCAAACAGTTTGAAATTTATTGTGACTATACATGGAACTGACAGGTGCAGGGGCGTGCGCAAGGGTAGCGTTTGTATAACAATTATTCATTCATAATGGTTAATGAAAAGGGCCAAGGATTATTTTTCTTTTTTTAAGGATACATTAATACGCTATGCGTTTGTCATTTTCAATTCAAAATTACCTTTTCTTTTGAATAGTTTTTAAACCTTAAACCCTCAACAAACAATAACTTCACTTAAAATTGTAGTTCTCTAAACCGGCCTAAAATCCCAAACCTACAGAATTATCAAAAATAAAAATTGCAACTCCACTCTCGCACACATCCAATTAGCAATAGTACCATCTCTCTCCAACACTCTCCGACCAACACTAACCGTTTTCTTTGCGTTCGTGATTCGATTTTAGTGTCGGTATTTCTTTTGGCTAGAGAACACTGTAATCGAAGTGGATAGAGCTTTTCGACTGTTGAGCTTTTTCAGCGAAGCACGCTGAAAATTGTAATTATTTAAAAGAAGAAAAAAATGGTGGCGCCGTGGGGTATCCAGTGGTGAATACGAGCGGGAATTTGTGAAATGTGGCCATTGGCACAATTTTGTCGGGGGAAAATTGTGGTTTAAGGCTGGAGAATGTTGTCGACATACGCACGAAAGCCGGATTTGTTTTATTTTAATTGGACTGGGGTAAGTTATTGGACTGAAAAAGAGAAATTGTTTTAAATAAATTTAAAAATTATAATTTTTTGGGGTTTTTTATAACTTTCTAGGTCCATATTATATAGAAAATCGTTAATAGGGTGTTCAATTAAAAATAGAGTCCTGTTAAAACAGATAATTAATTCTAAGTGAACAAATTACACCAAGCCATATTTTATTAAATTTAAATAGTTTCTATACACAATTTACCTTCTAGTATAAATTGAAGCTTGGCACAAATTTTGACTTGGAACACAAAAAAATAGTGTAGTCCAAAAATTATAGAAGAAAACAAGAAGTTTAGGCTAGAGTGGGTACCTATGCTTTGTCTAATGAGTTATTTTTCCTAATTATATATTTTATCTACTTATATTAAAATTTTCTTGGCAACAAAAATAGTTTGTTGAAGTTTTTACAATAGGCTGAGCGTTCCGCAAAATAGTAAATTTTTTATTTAGTATGCTTCATGCTGGAACATAAAACAACTTCACATTCACACTAAAGTGACACATCTGCAAGATAAGCTGCATAATTACAGAACATTTTTATTTTGGGGGGTAAAACTTAAGATTATGGTTTTGGATTACCCATTTGTCACTTATTCATATTAATATTTTTATCACAGTAGGTATTGCGAACAGTTATTTGGGGATGACATTATATAAAGGTTATCTTTCAAATTAAACAAGTCATAATTGCAAAATATTTTAAACAAATTTACTGTAATACTAGCGATAAGGAATGGACTTTTCTTCAATTAAAAATTGTATCAAAGTTGTCCTGTTAATATTTACACACTTCACACTTTACACCTATTGGGAAGGTATTTAGCTAAAAAATGTACGTCAAGGATAACCCCAAGCATTTTAAAGCATACGTACTATCTACCTACCTAAAAAGCAATTTCACCAAGAAAATTCGTAAATCAATCCACAATCAAACAGTCTAGGCCAGTCTAGGTATAGAATCGTGTTTAAAGCAAGAATTCCACCCTTGAAAAGAGCATCCTTATTTTAATGAAAAATAGTTGTGTCTTTTTTATTTCAATTGGCGGTCTATGACCTAAAGGAAAATACTGCAATGACAACTATTAGCATTATAAATGACACCGATGTCATGTCATGGCATTCCTTTGAAAATTACACGTGTTACGCCACAAAACGTGATAATATTTCAATGTTCTAGCTAGTTAGAAATCTCGCCAATCTCATACATAGAACAATAAAAATTTTCTCGGACAGCCAAGCGGCTTTGAAAGCACTCAGCTTTCACCGTGTAACGTCAAAATTGATTTTAGACTGTCAAAAAAGACTCTCCTCAATAGGAAAACTCAATAAAGTATCGCTGGTCTGGATCCCTGGCTATTCTGGCATGGAAGGAAACGAGAAGGCAGACTCTCTTGCAAGGGAGGGTGCCACACGTGTTTCTATCGGACCAGAACCTACAATTACAGTTTTGCCAAACGGCAAGAGCTTCAGACTTCTGGCATAGATTGGTTCACTCATACATCCTTCGAAAAATGTCTCCAAACAATTGTTAGACTATAGCAGGCATGACCTACGTTGTCTAACAGGCCTTTTAACAGGCCACTGTCATCTGAATCATCATATGCTAAAACTTGGACTGTCGGAAGATTCGACCTGCCGTCTTTGTTTGGAAGATGATGAAACAGCAGAGCATATAATTTGCTGCTACCCTGCCGCGGCTCGAATCAGGTATCTGATGTGTGTGAGCCACAATAGACTCTTGCAAGTCGCAGGGGAGGGCCATATAGACCCACTCACCATAAACCTAACCTAACCTAGTTAGAAATTTGTTGCGGGCATAATTTTACAACTATTGATTTTTTTTTGACATCCCGTATACGAGACGGTGTTTTACTATTATTTAAATTTAGTCGTTTCAAGTATGTTTTTTCCAAAACAACCGAATTTAGCTCGGTTTCTACGGCGAAACTGGTACTTATCGAATATTCTATAAATAATTCATTAAGATCTTTATTTTCCATTGTGCGATATCACGTATTTGCAATTACGAGTCTAACAACCATTGTGTGATAATTTTACAAACGAAAATTCATGTCCGAATTAGAATTTGTAGGCGGAATTTTTAATGGACCTTTAGAAAAAGTCCTTTCTATATTCAATAACGATCTTTATCTTTATCATTACTTCCTTGTTGAAAGTAAAATTTTATATTTCATGCCAAAAATATGTCGATTCTAATAAATCCAAACGAAATTAACAGAAACTTCCCAAAAAATAAACTTTTTTAAAATAAAATTTTCCGACGCCACTGTTTGCTGACCTATGTTACTGCCATTTTACTTTTACGTGGGTTTTCTTAAGTACAAAGAGAAGCTGCTTCAATCAATTTCGAACTCGTAGGTGGAGGTGATGGTAGATAAACATACTGAAATCCAATATACAAAAAGTAGTAAAAAACAATTGATATCCAATAATATACGCTGGCAAAACACCAGATCTATTTTTCTGAGGAAGTAAACGTTAAGCTCGAAACACTGAGTACAACTTTGAATTTATTAAATGATATCTTCTGTAAGTTCCTTGTGGCATTACTTATTTTTTTTTTGGGAATCAAACCACAATAATGTTTTTTATTTTTTATTTCGACGTTTCGGTAGCGTTCCAGCTACCGTTGTCAAGATTAACAAGTATAGAAATAATTTTTTTGGTCCCTATCTGACACAACGAAAAAATTTGACAACTAGACATATTTTGAAGTTTAAGACTACAAAACTTTGTTGTTAAATTTTAATAAGGTCCATTCATAGTAGATCACACCTCTGGTAAAATGTGAAATAAAATATTTTATTTTATGACATTCTAACGATATGTAGTCCACTAGAAATGGAATCCAGTGAAGTGCACCTTCCAGGAACGGTTTTTATTGGGATAGCGCTTTTTTTCGCTTATTTTGGAAATTTTGTTAATAAAAACGCGTTTGTTGTTACTTTTTTGTGTATGATTATTTTTGTTTTCAAAATATGTATAACTCAGTTTGGTGATTTGGTGTATTGAAGTGTGTATCGATTAACAACTATTCCAAAGATAAATCATAAGAAAACCTGGATAAAAACTTATGATGCTATCCTGATAACGCAGGTAATTGATTATTGGAAATTTCTTTTTCTAACATTGATAAGCAAATTTGACTACATTTATCTGAATTTAGTTGTATTGATTTTTCGTCTTTTATTATTGGGCTCTTTCAATATTATTTTTGTCGAATCCTATTGAATTTTATGCCCCTCTTCCCAAGCATGTTTGCAAATACCTGACTTAAAGAACTCCCTATCTTTGATATACTTTTTATGTTCATTTATTCGGACTTTCAATGGTCTAGATGTTTCACCTAAATAGAATTTGTCGCATTCACAAGATATCTGATATATATGCAGTTTTTTGAAGATTGTTCTTCATTTTTTGATTTCGTTTTTGTTAGTATAGATCTCAACGTATTGTTAGATTTAAAGCTAGTTCGAATATTGAATTGATTACCAATTTTCTTAATTCTTTGTGATAAACCCTTAACATATGGTATTGTCAAGTTTTTAAAAATTATGTTAGCTGAATTATTAATGTTATTGTTATTGTAATGGGGTATTAACAATGAACCCTTCTCTATATTCTTAATTACTTTATTTACAAATTCTGCCGGGTAATTATTGGCATTTAAAACATTTTTCAGCAAAGTTTTCTCCTTTGTGAATTGATTATCGTTAGAACAAATAATTTTGGCCCTATCGTATAAAGATTTTACTATTCCTTTTTTAACGCTTATAGAATGATTTGATTCAAAATTCAAATACCTATTAGTATGTGTTGGCTTACGGTAAACACTTGTTTAAAACATGTAAGAAACAGACTAAAAAGAAGTACAGAGAAGAAAAAATATTCTGCTGAAATTTGAAATTAACACTTGGATAATGAAAGAAAAGAAAAAAATCAGCGGATACGTATCTATGATATTTTATATACAGGGGTACCCGAAAGTGAAGAGTACCTAATAATTTTCGGAAAAATCCAAAATCTTCACTAGTGACTTGAAATTAGGTATTTCTCCCAATTATGGGGGTAAATAAATTTAATTTCTTGCAAATTGTGAGTATTTAGTGATATCATAGAGACGCCATAAATATTTTACCGCGAAATTTGGATTGTATTTTAATAACGTGAGTGTCTCCTTTAAGAATTTTATTTGTTTAAGAAACAACATTTTTTTGTTGATAAAAACAGTCATCATGCCTATTATTTATATACGTCAACATTGCTACAGAATGAATCATGTAACAAAGAATTTTTTATACAATTGATAATCTTAAAAACCATGCTTAACAAATCCAACTGCTAAAAGCTTTTTTAATGAAATTTAAAATTTAATTCTTCTTCTTAAAAGTTGAGTTGAATATGGAAACCTTGTAGTTTGATATTAGTTATTATCCTTTAATTCGGTTAAAGGAAGTTAACGCTATATGTATAAATTATCATAAAAGGCGATAATAAAAAAAATGTTATTTAACAATAGATTTTATTTTATTGCAAATTGTAGTTTACGACCGAACATAGAGAAATCATTTGCTATTTCTAGACATTACATCGCCAAGATACAAAGTGGTACGATAAAAAATATTTTGAGAATGGATATTTTGTTTTCAAGACAATTTATAAAAGATGACGTAGAGTCCGTTTCAATAAGGAAGAAGCCACCTGAAGTTGGCGTACCGACCTGCGCATAAGTCAAAATCTGTCGAGCGATCGTTCCATGCCATTGGCGTTACAAGCGTTGTTTCATGCCGACAGCAATTAAATTGTTGACATTTGAGGTTGTGTTTGAAACCATCATTTACTGTCGAATATTTTTCATTTTTGAATATTTTAAGACGTTCTGCTAGTTTATTTGTGAGTGCTGTGTGTTTTATTTGATCTAAAACCATGCCTCCTACAAAACTGGTTTGTGTTAAAAGAAAAGTTATCCACAGTGAAGGCCGACAGATTCTTAAAAACGTTGCAACTTTTATGGAGTCTGAAGCTGAACATGGAATCCAAATTCCTTTAAAAAATCATCGGTAAGTCAAATAAGAAAGTATAATAATCCAATCTTTTACTCATGGCATTCAGATTGTTGTAAAATATATGGAAGAGTATACATTACTTCAAAAATAATTGAATTCTGCTAATAATTCATATAGTCTACTGCACTTAGCAGTTTGTTATTTATATGGTTCTAATACTTCTAATTTTGTGTTACCCTACAAAATGTGAAAACGTTACGCTACTGATTTAGATTAAAATATCAATTTTTAAATATGGCGCTGGTTTTGACATCAAGGTCGCGCATCGACTGCAACTTCAAGTGGCTTCTTCCTTATTGAAACGGACTCTACATTTATTAATACAGGAAAATGTCATCGAATCGGTTTTCATTTTTTATTGAAACGCTCAGTATAACATAATAATTTCTTTTGATTTACTCAACCGCCTGTTATTATTAGTGACATTGTCGCAAACAAATTTGACCCGATACCGCCGTTCTTATTAAGAAGACACGGTTTTACTTTTATTGCCAACACCAACACACATTTGCAACACGTTTGTAGAAACGTCGACTTTTTAAATATATCCGAAATCTAGTTAAAGCAATTATCTACTGAAGAATACGATTGCAAATATTATTACATACAAGGGTTGAGCTGAAAGTAAAAGAGCATGTCGACAAATTCAAAAGGGGATAATGAAAACATTATCCAGAATTATTTGTGTACAGTTCTAAATAACGTTTCGTAATAATATTGAATATTGAAGTTGTACATTTAACATTCAAGTATCTTGGCAAGGTTAGCAAGGACATTTAAATCTTTTAATATCATATACTGATATTTATTTATACATATGAGTATCAAAGTTGAATCGATTTCAACGTTTAAAAAAAAACTATGGAAATATTTATTTTAATAAAAGAGAGTCAAACTGGCCTATATAATTTTTTTTATATAAGGAAGTTCCCTGTGTTTTTGGCGGCAACATTCTTAATTAATAATTAAAAGTTAAATAAACAAAACGTTACCACGTGCTATACTGTCGAAGGAAAAAAACACGTTTTCACCCCAATTTACGCGTTTTTGAAGCGTGTGACATCCGTTCCCCTATTTGACAACTTACAGGGACGATGTTTAAAAATAGACATTCACAAAAATTGTAAAATTCAAACGCCATAAACAAAGTTTTTAGTTTCCAGGGACATACTGCGTATCCTTGTAATTTTTATGTTCCCACCTTGTAGGCAGGAATTTATTTTTATTCTGCAAAAGCAAGCAAGTTTGTAAATAAGCTTTCAGATGGTACGTCTGGCATTTGACAGCTCGCACCAAGCCTGCTTCTGTTCTCTCTCTACCGTTTCATACGTGAGAAGAAAAAAAAAAGATAAATTAAGGCATATTATTTAGAGATGCATCTTTATAAACTGCCTACTGCTATATCGACAAGTTTAAGATACTACCAGTGCATCTAACACAGAACCGAACTCGATTAAATTTAATCATTCATAAAATTAAAATATACTACTTAGTATCGTTTTCAAAAAAATTACGTTCGGCGTTAGTTAATGGCAACTTTATTAAGCCTTCGATAAAGTTCTTAAATATTAAAATATCAATTTCAACCGTTCGCATTCATCTACTAAGCGATTCATAGTCCTTTTAAATCCTTCACTACGGTTGCCATAACAACCAAACAAAACCGAGTTAAGATCGTACTTTTCGGGTGTAATTCATACACAGTGGCGTTCTCATTTTATGATTTAATACGTCCACGGGCGACCGGCGAGTTGCGTCCCAAAAAGTAAAATTTTACCTGAACGAAAAAAGGCAAAAAATGTCTGTTCATTAATAATGGTCAAATTTTACAGCAATATTGTCGATATATTATTTGAATCGTAAATATTTTTATCTGTATAAGATTTGAAAAGTGTCATCATATTTTCTTAAGCATAGTTCTATTTGAATCACGGTACCCTTTTGTTTTGCGCAAATACTCCTGTCTAAGTTCAGCGCTACGCCGAGATTCCTTTATTACCATTCGATTATCTAACTCCTTATATTTAAATCCACAATTCAATAATCCCGCGCATTATCTTGGACTGTTGTTTCAAATGGTGTCCAAAATGCCATTCTAATTAATTATATTATAAAACTTACCCTAACGTCTACGAACAAATGAATATTATATTAATATCAATTCACTGACGCGACCTAACCACTACACCATCTTAAAGGTTTTATATTAATGATACTTTTCTACACTAGATCACCTACACTTTCCCATAAATACCTATAACAATTCACTAAACTCACTCAACCAAGAAATAGATATTATATTAAATATTTCTTTAAAACAAAATTCACACCCGACACTGAATGATACTAATGGATTATAAGCCGAACCACAACACAACCCCCCCGAACACCCTCAAGACCGTAGAATTTTTTCTGCCAAAAACGTCAAACGGAGTATACTTCGGTTATTTCGTTATATTGCGATGATTACTGCAGTTGATGATTGGTTGTTTCGAAGTCTTGACTGCACGTGCAACTCTTCAAAATTTTCTTAAATAGTAACAAATAAAAAGTGGTTTTAATTAATTTGTCTTTTTTCAGTAATTTCAAGCGACTTATTTTAATGTGTACTAATAAACTTACATTTTGTATTTTTTTTTTAAATATTTCCAAACTAGCTTTCTTATAACATCACGAACTAACAGTTTACTGAAGTAAGAGGAACATTTGTGTAGCGAGCCTAACAATTTTAGAAAATATATCTGACAACATTGCTTTATTTTATGGTCATCACACGGACTTTAGTTAGAGTATACAATATAAAATTTTTGTTGACGGGATGCAGCTCACCGGTTCCACGTCTACGTTGTTATTGAGGAAATTTTTGAAAGATTCTCGAATCACACCCTACAAAAATTATTTTATCGACCTCTCTGAATAAAACTTCTTCATACTAAAGAAGGGAAAGTCACTGCCCTCTGTTTGTTTTTACCCTCCAGAGATTTCGGTTCTAACAATATTATGATAATTAAAAGGTGCTATCAAGGATGTTATAGATTAGGTACTAGATCAGAGAAAAATTATTTACTATTTTAAATATTATGGCATACAGACAAGAATTAATTGAAAGAAAACAGCCCAGAACTGTAAATGACAGGACAACTGTGATGTAGATGCAAGGACTTTTATTCACTGAAAATAATTAGAAGTAGAAAGGGTTACTGGAAAGTGGGTTGAAATGATAAATATTCGAAAATGGTTAAAAAGTTTCGCTTTCCTTAAAAAACGTTTCTGGAATGAATCCTAAGGAATTGTTTGCAACTTAAAAAGTATTTTTTTCAAACTTTGCGTTGTGGTTAACTGACGTAAATAAAGCCCTGTACTCCAAATTTAACATTAAAAAAACAATTTCCAGTCTCTACAACATTCCACATCTCACGATTTATTTACCACGAAAAACGCGTGTCGAAAAGTTTCTAGACAGGAATATTGGGCTGTAGGCACGGCGAAAACGACCGATTATAGTCGGAAAGTCTTTGCCAACGGTTTTTCCGGGAAGAGGGGAAGGATTCCGGGATGCATCTCTAAAGCGGGCGTGTCTAGCACTGCATCACAAGGTATACCGGAATATGTCGAGAACGGTATTCACGTCGAAGTGTTGATGTGACGGAAAAGTTTTTGTTTTGAAGTAAGAAAAAAAAATAAGTGATAGAAAAAGTGATTAATTGTTGGACAATGTCCTTTAGAAGAGCACATTTAACCTTACCCTTGAAACGAAATTGTTTTAATCACGCGACAAGGACGCATCAGCCAGAATCAAGTGATTTTCCGACTAAATTTTTATATAGGATAGCTTTTGCGATTTGGCATGTCGCATTTTACATAGAAAATGCTTCTGTACAGGTAGATTAATTTTTTTTTATTACTTTACATCAAGTTTATTTTCTTTTCAACAAGCAGATCCTTGAGGTACTCTACAGGATGTTATACAATTCTCTCACATTTCCAAGGAAAGATAAGAGGATAAAAACAAAATAATGTGTAAATATTTAAATATTGTGTAATAGAAACTAGATTTGTGGCAAAAACAACACAGGCGAAATTTGGCGATGACATAATCTAAGAGATATAAACTTTCTTATTTTTTCTAAAACAAACATTTTTAGGAGTGTTCAATAGAGAAATATTATATCGGGAGATAATTACTCCTTGGGGGGCGTTTATTCGACCGAAACTACAGATATTATCAAGACAGATTGATTAACGTAGACAGAGAAAAAAAATTGAAGTGAAAATTACGTTTTAATTTGCTTAAACACGCAAAGCACGTGTATTATAATAATCTTCATTTTAACACCAACGTGTTAAATCGTTAAAAAAATTCTAGTATCGAATTTGATAAACAAAGTATACAGTGCTATTCAAAAGTCCCCTCCCCCCTCGTATCTTTTCAACGGCTACACTTACATTGATAAAATTTGGAGGGTGAAAATAATGTGTTGTAAACTTCTCTACGAATGGTAACAGGTGACGTAAAAGTAATAGATGACGTCACAGTGCCACTCTGGCCAATAATTTTAAATAGGACCTTATGGCAAGTGATATCTCGTTTGAAAGGCATTGACATTGGCTACATAGCCATATTAATTATGTTTGGGATTAAACTAATTTTGACGGATAAATTAAATAAATACCAAAATTATTATTTCACATTTAAATATTGAAGATTTTTCAGTCCGCCTCTGGTTAGTTGTCAAAAAAATTGACGTTTTTAATTTAATAGTATTTGTTGCTTTGCAAAATTTTTCTAAATAGCTTAAATATTTAATTTTATTATTGTTTAACGAGACGTTTAAGAGTTTACATATGCACTCAAGCCGACAAAGTAGCAGCTATCTTAATAATTAGTGAATCTGGAAAGAATCTCCATGAAGCGGAACGTTTATTTAATGAGAGATGCCCAGATCGCCCTATCTCGAGAACTTATTTGAGGGAGCTTCTTCACAAGTTTGAAGCAACAAGTAGTGTTCAAGATGCCAAACGATCTGGTCGACCAACATTTAGTGATGATAAAAATATTGATATAGTTGCTGAAATGGTAGTAAACCCTACTTCCTCTTCAACTAAAGTTGCGTCTATCTGTGAAGTAAGTAAAAGTACAGTACCGAGAGTGATGGCTAAAAATAAATTTCATCCGTACAAGTTAAAAATGGTGCACCACCTTTCGGATGACGACCCCGACAGAAGACTCGAATTCTGTGAATGTATGACAAATAAAATTAGTCAAAACCCCACATTACACAAAAACAATTTGTTTTAGTGACGAAAGTACTTTTTGCCTCAATGGAAATGTGAATACACAAAATGTAAGGTATTTGAGTGACACAAATCCTCACACCTTTCGTGAACAACATACCCAATTTTCAGAAAAAGTCGATGTTTGGGCAGGCATTTTGGGAAACCACATAGTTGATCCTGTTTTCCTAAATTCAAATTTAAGCGGTGAAGTGTATCTGGAGATGTTACAAAATGCAATTGAGCCGTTAATTCTTGAAATTCTGGAAGATAATCCAGATGAATTCGGCCATCTGGAAATAACATTTCAACAAGATGGTGCTCCTGAACATTATTATGGTGCAGTAAGACGTTACCTGGATGAAGAATATCGAGGTAGATGGATCGGCCGGCGAGGTCCTATAGAATGGCCACTTCGGTCACCAGATCTGACACCATTAGATTTTTTTCTATAGGGGTACTTGAAATCCAAGGTTTATACTACGGCACCAGATAGCATTGGCGTTTTGAAAGAAAGAATTATTGAAGAATGCAATGCAATTTCAGCTGACACATTCGAACGAGTACGGCAAGAGTTTACTAATAGGATGGATTACTGTCAGGAAGTAGACGGAGCACATTTGGAACACTTGCTATGAGAATCCATTGTTGATATTTGATTAATTAAATTTAAAAAAATAATAATTTCAATAATTTTGGTGTTTATTTAATTTATCCGTCAAAATTAGTTTAAACCCAAACAAAATTAATATGGCTATATAGCCAATGTCAATGCCTTTCAAACGAGATATCACTTGCCATAAGGTCATATTTAAAATTGTTGGCCAGAGTGGCATTGTGACGTCATCTATTACTATTACGTCGCCTGTTACCATTCGTAAAGAAGTTTACAACACTTTATTTTCACACTCCAAATTATATTAATGTTTGTGTTCAAAAAGATACGAGGGGGGGGAGGGGACTTTTGAATAGCACTGTATACAGGTAATACAAACATCCATGAATTTAAGTAAACTTCTAAATTTTGTTTACCACCATGTGGTATACAAAATTTTCTTCACACTTGAAGAAAATTCGTTAATGCGTTCGGGATAATTGGTATAAAAAAAATAATAATAACAAATGTTATTCTGGATATTTTACAGTGTATTTTCTTTAAAAACAATTTAGCTCCGATTTTGTTGAAGAAATATAAACAAAAAACAAAATTGATAGTTCGATAAACACGTATAAAATAAATACTTCACCAGTATAAAAAGCTTTCAATTCAGATTGTTGATTTTTCAAATTAATTCCCCCCGACTAAACAATCTGTAAAAGTTTATAGAAAGCAATGTTTGTATATAAAGTATTATTTTTCGAAAAAAAAGTGTAGAGAAACCGTTTTTCCACTCAACTTTTGTTCATATTTTTTGACAGAGTAGAACTAAATCCTTGTGGAGTCTTCTACAAAATTTTTTCCTTCAATGACTTAATCGGTGATAATAAAAATGCCTTTAAAACGCATCTGTATCTCGGAATGAATTTTTTTTTAAAGTTCGCGTTTGTTAATGTAGATTCTGTGAGCCACGTGTGTCAAACCAAAAAATAAATAATTTTATTTTCATGCTTTGTTTTTTGTTAATACCGACGAGACAAGACTGTATCAATTTTGCCAAAAATAATTAAGTCTCATTAAAATTTATAAAACAAAACCGTAATTGGAAAAATAACTGATTTTATTATTTCGTAGACATAAACAAAATATTGTATCATTAATTCGAAGCTATATTTATCAATTTATAGTTACTCATCGATTAGAAACTCTTCAATTATTTGACCTTAAATATTTCTGACCAAAATTCAGGTGCTGTCTACTCAGATCGACGCAAAAATTCCGGTTTGTTATGCTTAAACATGGTCAAACACTGCTCAGAAACATCAACACGTTCTTGTTTTTGGTCAACATTGAGCAAATGCGGCACCCACTTTGAACAAAGCTTTCTCATAGTCAATTGCTCATGCAATATAAATCCAACACGTCAGCTAACTCACCCTACTTCACTTTTCGATCATTCAAAACGATTTTGTAGATTTTTTTTGACGTTTTCTGGTGTTGGTGTCTCTACGACCTCGTTTGAAGTGAGCAAACCATCGTTTTATTTTTGTTTCTGATAGAGCGGAATCCCCATAACACTTTTCAAGCCATTGCTTCGTTTGAACGGTATTTTTTCCGATCAAGGAGCGTAAAATTAAAACACGAAATTGTTTTTGATCCATACTTTTGAAAGTATTAAAAGTAGCGACACTCTTAGAACAATAATATCATGAAATTTTGGCAGCTATCTTTTTGAGGTTAGTACTAACTGAAAAACAGGGGATTGTAATAAAACTAGCGCCATCTTTGTGTCAAGTCCGGGACTTTTCAGTCTTATGTGTTATATATATTTTCTTCATCCTATTTAATTGCAATATGATTTCAATAGAATCGTTAGGGTGGTACTAATATAATCAGCATCTAGTAGAAAATAATTACGTTTGGTACCACCTTCCAGCAAACGTTGCATGTGCACGTACCTTGACTTTCAATCACCCGAAACTAAAAAAAAGGAACTTACCACGATTCTCTCAAGAAATCAAACAGTCTATCCATAATAATCTACTATTTCCTAAATGAGACATCACAAAACGTTAATTTAGAAGAAATCATTCCGAGAAGAGTTCGGCGCTTTTTTTTTATTTTCATGGAAATTATAGATTCAGAGAGTACCACCTTAAAAAGAACAGTACTACTCTTATGCCAGCGTCGTGGGAACCGATACAGAGTACTCATTCGCAATATTAATTACTCAAACCGAAAAAAAAAATAAACATCCTGCAGTATTTATAGGAAGGCTTTTACACACACACCCACTACAAACGGCGCTGACTAATTCCATAGGCGTACTTATTAAAAATGTAATTTCACAAATATTTAAGGTTTCTCCTCAATTTTTTTTATTAATTTTCAAAATAATGGTAAATTTTTTTATTCAATACGTCGCAAGTGCCGACAACTACAAGTAACATCAACTCATATACTTATTTCCGTTACAAAAAATTGTCCTAAATACCTAAATTTTCTTTTATATAGAAAAATGTCTGAATAGTTAACAAAAATAATATTTATTTATGCACAAGGACACAAAAGAGTGATGAATTACTGAAATATAAATATTTTTTTTTTCTAAAAATCCTATAACTAGTCCATGGTCGGATTTAAAAAAAAAATGCTTCAGGCAAATTCGTTAAAATCTAATGTACGCCTATGCCAAACACACCTACGCTCATACGGCTCCGGCGCCGTGAAATCTTTCTTCAAATACCGTTCAATTTTTTTTGGTGCTTTTAAATATTTTTAGATAATAAATTTTGTTATATATGGGATAGGCCAATGCTAATATATTAACATTAATTAGTATTTTCTTTGTTTCAGCATGCACATGAAGAGTCGATGAAAAATGGCCATGAGGTGAATAAGGTAAGTGAGTTCGAGAAAGAGACGTCAGGTGTTGGATAATTAATTTGATGTGACAATAATTGGCTGGAGAAAAGTTAGTTTATTGTTAATAATCCGTATGGGGTATTGAAGCGGAAAAATTTACTATCACGATTTATCAAGAACAATCCATTTGTGTCGAGTTTATTCAGGCGGACCAAGTCGAAGTTGATAAATATCATATTGGAAAATGTGTTAAATGTCTAATGGCTGTCTACACCTTTAGTTGGTATTCGATATATTATGTTGAAAAAGTAGGTCTTGTGAAAATGAAAATAAAAGAAAAACTTGATTTTTTTTCTAATAACCAGTTAATGCGTGACAAAAATTAGGATAATTAAAATTATATTTTTATATTTCATAATTATTTACAAACAATTGTTTAAAAAAAAACTGAATGATTAATCGACTCTCATTTATCAAATGATACTTCCAAGAAATTTCTGTACAGAAGCCAACAAACATCATTTATTTTATATTTGTACCTCATTATCGACGCAGTTTCTGGTATCCTCAAATAAATATATTTAAAAAAATTAATCAAATTTAATTTGACACTATTATTTATACAGTATGTCCCAAAAAGTTTCTTACATAACATTTTATAGTACATTGTTTAATGTAAGATACCTTTTTTTTAAACTCATCGGTACCCCTGTAGATAACCATTTGCATTTTTGAATTGGTTAGACGGAATTAAAATGATAACATCAAATTTTAAATCCGTGACAAAAATATTTGATACTATCAAGGACATTTCATTGAATTGTGGAATTTATTATGAGATTCATTAAAGAGATATTAAAGTAGATACAGTAGAAACGGTGGAGCTTTACCATCTGATACGTCAGCAACAATATTCATAGGAATCAAATCAAAACTTCTGTCAACTCAATAGAAATAATCATTATGACTAATATTCCAAAGGTAGGCCTTTTACGAATTGGTAATTTAGCTAGAAATTTTAACTTTTTAAATTGTATTTATTTTATTTATATGGTTAACATCGACATATTTATTAAAACTATCGATATACTGGGTGAATAAAGTCAAATTTGTTCTTACAAGAACTGATTTTAACAATAAATACACTTTCAATCCAAAAAATTCGCTAAAAACAAGACAATAGACTGTAGGCTAGTCCTAAGTGGTTCCCCACAGAACTAATAATAGCCAGTCTATTTTAGACCATAAACTTCCTTTGGAGACTTTGTATTTTTTATCCAGAAATATTTTAACTGGCAGATGCAGATGCTGCATTGGAACATCATTTTATGGATGCACGTGTTGGCCACCCTAAGAGAAAGGGTACTATCGTACGTCACTGCGTATAGTTGATATTTTCCTTGTCATCCTTTTTTCTGGTCTCAGACTACAAAAGACGCTGATAATTGTAATACGACAAAAAATCGGCGACGAAAAGTCTCGGATTTATAGATAAAATAATATAAATAGTTGTGTTAAGAAACTTTTATTAATATAACTTTGATTTGCTGAAGTAAGTAAACTGAGAAAATAACAAGTAATGATGATACCCAAGGAATTCAGCAAAAAAGGACGAAACAATGAATCGTTTTATGTGTATTTATCGAGAAATCGCGAGTTGTGTATTTTCATTAAATTGGTAAGTCAATTTTTTCACTGAATTACAACTTTGTCTTTGTAAACACGAACTTTCATATTGCATTTTTGTTAAAAAAAAATCCTTTTCCTGGGTTTGCGTGTGAGAAACAACGTTTTTTTTTTGTTAGCGAACAAAAAAAAACCCATTGTAAACCATTACAAAATGCTTTTAAAGTTAAGCGTTCCTTAATGTATGGTAATTGGCACTATCATCTCAGTGGCAGACCACCCAACTCTCTCTTCAAAAACTCTTCATCATGACTTAATGACATTGTTTCGAAAATTTCCCAACTAAAGATCTCAATTTAGACATATACCAGCCTGGGAACTTAAAAAAAAAAATTTAAAACACTTGAAATTATTATAATTCCCATGTTTACCGAGCTAATGTACAAAAAAAAATACTTAATGTGTCTCTTTAACGCAGGAATAATTATCCTCGACAGGTACACAATACCAGAATTGTATTTTATTCAATAAATCATAAGAAAGAAAGAAATACGAGTAGATTTGACAACCTCGCAGATATGTATGTATGTATGAAGGGGTGACATTCATTGATTCCGTTAGGATCCCTGTTAAAACTCTTAGAACAGTTTTACTACTGCAAAAGGGTTCCGGCCCCCAAGAGGGTCTTTCAGTCCCCCTCTTAACCTCGCAGCTAACAAATGTCAAAACATTTTTAGATGCTTCGATCTACTTCCTACAATGGCTTCGGCGACGCTCTTACCAGTCAACCAAGATCAACACGAGGAGGTACAACCACCATGGATCTCAGTTACGTCACAGAAAGGATCATCTCCATGTGGTTCCCCGCATCGACCACTTCGCACTCCTATAGACAAGGACAACAACAAGCTGCTCACATGTTAAGGAACAAACATGGAGATAATTACATGGTAAACATTTTCGGTAGCTTATTCAAGGACACATCCTTTTAAATCCTTCATTTTAGGTTTTTAATTTATCCGAACCGAAACGGTCACTTAGAAACGAACACAAACTCGTCAAAGAAGTAGGTTGGCCGCCACATTTGGCTCCGCCTCTGGAAAGGTTATGTAGCGTTTGTAAGGAAATCGACTCCTGGCTTTCGGGAGATCAACATCGGATAGCAGTTTTACACTCCAGGTATCTAAAGATCGAATTCCATCAAAAATTATTTTCTATAATCGATTTGATTTTAGGGGGAACAAAGATAAATTGGGGGTAATCGTGGCAGCTTACATGCACTATTCCAGTATATGTGGCAACGCAGAACAAGCCTTGGATCGATTTTCGATGAGAAAATTTTTAGAAGACACCGTAGGACCTTTAATATTACCATCTAACAAAAGGTAAGATCGTTGTCGTGGATAAAATTTAGTGTAAAAGTCGTGATGGAATATATTTTTTTCTAGATATGTCGATTATTTTGCCGGGCTGCTTTCTCACAATATCAAAATTAACGCTGCCCCCATGTATCTCACTCACGTGACCGTACTTGGGGCGCCATCTTTTTACCATGGAGGTTGTAAGGCTTTTTTAAAACTATACGAAGGACATACCCCAGTTTACACATCGGGTAAGTTTTTTTTTTTTAATTTCAACGTAAAAACCTCGTGTCTTAAAATCTGTATAGTTTATTTTAAGATAAATAATTTGTTTACTTTCGTTTTTTGTTAATTTATTTGCACTGTCGGTGAATTTTCAAAGAAATCCTTAATTCGTTTACGAAGAATTCAAAATTTACATTAATTAAAAATAAATAAAGATAAAACAATGTTTAAACTAGCCAACAAACATTGTTTACATCTCGTTTCAAATATACTCTACAGAGACAACAAGTCAGCTCGGAATCCGTCAGCACATAAGAGAGAGAGATAGGAAGTTGGAGGTATAGGCTATCTTTCTCTAATAGCGTGCATGCTATATACAGATTGCGTAAATTACTTTGGAACCCTGGCCTCGGATTACACAAGTACGACAAGGATATATGAAAGAGAGAGAAAGAATAATTGTGCGCGGTCATCACTTTGTTTCATCTTAGGGGTGTATACTTATTTCCCGAGACTGGCAGAATGGTCCTTTACAGAGAGAATTCACTAGTTGGTGGTATTCAGTATGCTTTCAACATGGAAGGAGTGAGGGTATTGAAGAAATAAAAAAATACAATCGTTATTACGTAACCTGTACATCTTAAAATTCATTTTTGTCAACATGATCATTTCAGACCAAGTTGACAATTTCTAACTACAATAGGATATTATTTTAACCATTGTAACTTGAAAATAAAACAGCATTTCTTTAGAGAACCATAATTAATAAACTAAAAATCCCTTCCATTAATAAATTAAATTGAAAAAATAAAATAATCTAAATCTAAAGGTAAACATAATTTTAATGAATTAAGTGCTCAAATAAACCGCCTTCCTGTGCCAGACAATAACCAAATCTGTGATAAAAATTTGATCTCATATCTCTAAGATTATTTGGCGTAATGCTGGCACAAACGTGCTGTATTTTCACCCTCGAAAAAAAGTCAACGATAACGAGACAAAAATATAATTTGTACAAATTAATCTGCGCTTCTGGCAACAGCGGTTAAAATAGGGGGACAATGAGCATTCGGCCAGTCTCGGGAAATAAGTATACACCCCTAAGGTGAAACAAAGTACACGCCTTAATGACCGCGCATAATTATTCTTTCTCTCTCTTTCAGCTGTTTTTCTGTCGTACTTGTGTAATCCGGACGGTTCGGATGTAATTTACGCAATCTGTATACAGACAAAGACGGAAAAATCTCTGATCGTCTGTCTTTTTCTATCTCACTGGAGTTCAGTCGGACATTTCCACTTTTCCGACCTATGGCTTGTTGCCTCTATCTGTAGTATCTCTATGCGTATAACTAACCCTGTCTACGATTTAAACTAATTTTAGGCGTCTACTTTATATCCAGTGGAGTGAGTCAATTTACAGTAAACGTATCAGGAGAGGGACGAAGAGGCTTACAACTAAGAGGCGACATTCTAATCAAATGCTATCACCGAAGCGAAATGGGACGCGAAACAGTTTTCGCCTGTCAATTTCACACATGCGCAGTGTCCGATCATACATTAAGTTTCACAAGACAAGAATTAGACATCGCCTGTAACGGTAAACATCCAACTATTATTTCTTCTTCATTTTTTTTACTTCAATCTTTCAACTTTTTCAGATCCCAGATTTCCTTCAGATGGTGCGGTTGAACTTCATTTTTCTCCTGGTCCTGAAGGGAGACATCCCGTACCGGCGCCTACACCAGCTGTACCATTTACTTTAGCAGATGATCCAGTTACGAGAGCCGATAGTCCGTTACTTATTGAAGATTATGACGATTCAGAAGAATATGACGAAGGTGAGTAAGAAAAATTTTTGTTACAAATCTGTCACTGCTAAAAAAAATATGTGTGTGAAAAGGAAAAAAAATTAAAGTATTTGTAATTGGATACGTTCAATGCCATTCTCGCGTAATAAATCTATCAAATTTAACCATTACAAAAAAAAATAACCTACGCTTTCAGATTACATAATAAATGTTTTCTTTGTTATAATATCTTAAAGTAATATCAAAACGTTTCCGAAGGCGATGCAAATTCATTTTGATTACTTACATCTGTATACAATCGAAATCGAGAAATACACAATAAAAAATTGAGTATGTATTTTAGTTTAAAAACACTTGGTTCAAATTTAGAATAAGAGCCTCTTGTATAAGCTATAGTTACCAAGCGAAAATTTTAAATTGTTTCTCATACTATTTTCAATTTTACAGTGTAGTAATTTTACTTGCATATATTTATTGATACTTGTTATTAAGTTTTACTGTCAGGATTTATAGAATTTAATGCGTTTTTGCTTAAGGCTTCTGCTTTCGAGTGGAATTTATGTAACAATTATCTGTACGGGAAGATTCGTTACGCATTTGTATAGATAGAGATGTTTTACAATAGTGAGCGAAGCTTTTCCAAACGCAATATGTCGGTTCGATTGAAAAATTTGAAATAACAAATTAGTTTGGAGTAGGAGCCGGTACAAGAGAAGGTCACGTTTTCTCTAAGCCTAGGAAAACATGCTTCTTTTTGTCGGGTAGAGGTAATTGCTGTGCAGAAGAGTTAATGAGACGGGTTGGGTTAGGTTAGGTACATCATGAAAGGCGATAATCTCATATTGGACAACGCAAATCCGGTGTGGGAGTGTTGCAAGCCCCTCATAATAGAGTGACCCTAGTCTGGGTGCTAGGTCACCAAAGAATAAATGGCAATGAAAAGGCCGAAGAATTAGCCAAGCTTGGGAGCGACTGAGGTCATGATAGGACCAGAACCTTCCTGTAGAATTGCAAAAAATCCACTAAGGAGAGTATCCACCAATGGATAAACAACCAAGCTTTGCCACTCCACTTTGCTACTCCATTTATATAATCTTATCTAATCTACTAGGCTTGTTCAACTGAAACCCATCTTTGGTCAGGTTAGTCTTGGAAACAATTGTAATCATTCAACTGACGTTTTCCAACATTGTTTATTTCGTTTATATTTGACAGCGATTTTAAGTATTGTGACTTTGAAATTGCGTTTGTTGTTAACAATCCGTCTAAATGTGATAAGCGTGCGGTCATTCAATTTTTGTGTGCTGAAGGTGTGCAACCGTTGCAAATTTATACGCGAATGCAAGCAGTGTATGGAAACGCATGTTTTGCATATCCAACTGTGAACGAATGGTATCGAAAATTTAAGAATGGAGAAGAGAGTACGAATGATAATCCACGACCAGGTGCATTGATTACTGCATCAACAGACAGGAATGTGGCATATGTGGCATGTGTGGAAGGCCTGATTAGAGAAAATCGTCGAATTTCAATCAGAGCAAATTCAGAAAATGTTGGTGTGAGTATAGGATCTGTCCATAGTGTCGTACACAAACTAGGTTACAGCAAAGTTTGTGCGCAATGGGTTCCTCGTCTTTAGTCTGAGGACCAAAAGAGCTTGCAAATGGGCTTGTCTTTGCAACACCTCACGAAATACAGTCAAAATGGTAATGACTTTCTCTCGTCAATAGTTGCTGGCGATGAATCTTGGTGTCATTATTTTGAACCATCCAGTAAGCTGTCATCGATGCAATGGAAACACGCAAATTCTCCGCCACCAAAGAAGTTTAAAGTTCAACCTTCTGCAGGCAAGGTGATGTTGACATTTTTTTTCGACCATGAAGGACCCTTGCTGATAGAGTTTACAGAACCTAGAGTGCATATCAACGCAAACCTGTATAATGAAACTTTGAACAAGCTCCATCAAGCAATAAGAAGAAAACGTCCAGGGAAGCTTTCACGTGGTGTTATTCTGCTTCACGATAACGCTCGGCCTCATGTTGCCAACGTATAGTCCCGATTTATCGCCTTGCGGTTTTCACATCCATGGGCCACTAAAAAAGGCGTTAAAAGGTAACCGTTTTCAGTCGGACGCAGAAGTACAAAACGCTGTGAAAGAATTCTTCCAGCAGCAGCCACAAGAATTCTATAAGCAGGATATACATCGGTTGGTGAAACAGTGGGATATGTGCCTCAATTGTAGTGGTAGTTATTTGTAACTGTACTTGTCAATAAATTTTTCCTGGACCAAAGATGGGTTTCAATTGAACTATCTTGTACTTTAAAGGTAAATTTTGTATCCAAAATGCTACATCGAATACAAAACTTAGTGCCCGTCATCAAATCCACACAAAATATAATATTAGTCGATCTATTTCAAGCGTTTATAGTAGATTGGTATTATTGCCAACACATCCGGTCTAGTCGTAGATTTGATTGCACAATTCGGACTGTTGTCTTATCTATATAAAAACACGTAATGAAATCGGAATAGAAAAACTACAAGAAGTCGATAGGATTTTACTAGAAATTGATATGCGACGTACTTTTAAAAATAAGTAGATCAGCAAAGCCGGTTCTAAGATGGAAATCAGCGTTCGTCAAAAAGGGGCTAAGGAAATTAACTAATAAATACAGTGTTGTGTAAGGATATATATATGTATAAAATAACGCATGATTTTTTCATGTGTCGTTAATCTACGTCACTCGAAACCAGATGATAATACCCTTTTGGAATTATCTACGTTAAACGACCAACACAGTGCCGGTTGTCCCACTCCAATCCGACCATAAATATGAAAGTTAGATGCTAATTTCCTTTTTGCATTGAATATATTCACGACTACACCCCGTATATTCAATATATATATCTCCTTTCCATTTCTTTATGGCCCAATCTACTAACTTCCACTAGGATGCAAAATATGTTTTATTTTTCTTGCTTTTGCCAAAAAGGACTGACTACAGAATCTTCATTTCTTTTTACAAACTCAACCAAACGCTATATGTATATCGATGAATATAAAAATGATATCCATTTAACCAGTTAGAAATTTAGATTGCGTTTGAATGTACGTATTAATTTGCAGGTTATTAATAGTCTAAAATTTACTTGAAAAGTTTGACCTTACCAATTTTTAACGATATGTCAAACAAATCGGCGCCAATGTTTACTTAGAGCAAAAATTGCTAACGCCCACGTTCGTAATTGCGCATTTCAAGATCGTGATACGTTCCAATAAAAAAATAAAACATTTGCATTCTAGGTTGCGGGTTAAATTTATCTTTGTTGTCGAGCAAATGTTGTCCTTGAGGCATAAAATTCTTTTTTTTTTACTGAAATAAAAATAAAGATATCTGAAAATTTTTTTTTTTTAATTTCCATACTTTTTTTTAGTTCATTATTTTCCAAAACGTAAATTTTTCGAAAAAACAATAAAATCCCACACGATTTTTCCACCACACCTTGTACATATTAGATTACTATAATCGTGTGCGCTTTGTGTGTGTATGTTGATTCTAGAAAACCTGAGCGTGCAGTTTATTTCTGTCCAGTTGGAAACGTCGGTGCCTATTTTAGAGTCGAAAATAAATTTCATGAGTCCGATTTGTAATATCGTCGGGCGTTTTCTCCCAATCTAATAGTCTCACGTTTTCCTCAGTGATTTTTTACATTTCCGAGTTGTAAACGAAAAACGAGAAGTTATTGTGAAGTTTCCTGGATTTATTTTGCGCGTTTTCTTGGATATACAGTCAGGTAGTAAACAAAAATATAATTATTTATATTTATTCTACACATTTACTAACAATAATTAATATTAATGATAGCCTTCGTCATACACTATTTGTTCTTTCAACTATTTTAATATGCATGAGAAATAATTATAAATATACAGTTTAGACCTCGAGGTTATTCTTTTGGTCCTACCGCTTTTAATTATGTAATAAAGATTAGAAAGGCTATAAAACTGCAAAATTAACCAAAATTTATGGTTGGGACATAATTAACGAGATCAAATATAAAATTATTTTTGCAACAACTGGTAAAGTATTAACCAGTATCAAAATTAGTTTTAAAACGTTGAAAAAACTTTCAATTTTATGCCACGACGTGAATCTGACGAAAATTTGACAGTTTTGACGTAAACTTTTTAGGGAAAGTCAAACTATTGAAAAATTATCACAAAAAGAATGAAATTGTTAATGAATAGGTTAGAAATTTATCTAGTACGGACCTTTGTTAACACTGAAAAGACTTTTAACAAACTTCGTGTATTCCAGAACGTATTATATGTAATAGAAACCATATTTGGAACCATAACAGTTTATTGGGTATTTACTTTTCTCGGCCATTACTACATGCGACCCACTTTTAGAACAAGCAACTATTTCGTTTTGTTTATTTTAGTTTAAATTACAACAATTAATATAAAATTGGTACATTTTAGAAATCGCAAATGTTTCATTTCAAATTTATGGATGCTTTGACATTTTAATCTTATTTTCCAAACTAGTCTTTTTGAAAAAGTTAGAATATAAAAGTATTTTCAAAATTGTTAACTCCTCTACAAAAATTTAATACTTTTGAGTACAATATCCTTTACTTTTTGCACGTCTCTCGTAACGACTTTCACCAATTCATTTTTTGCAACTGTACTAACTAAGCAAGGTACTCTTTACTGGTTCTGCAGATCCGCGTACATATTTTGGGCGGGGGGTTCAAGTGTAGTTTCTTCCTAATTCGGTTTTGGAGGGAATAATTCTGTAGATACTTTGAAAGAGATGAAATAATAGAGAAGTTCATAAATGTGTTTGAATCGGTGCACGTAGGCGGTGTATGACTGTTCTTATTTTACGTTAGTGAAGATGTTTCAAATATACAGGGTGTAGGCGAAATAAAAAATAATAAATTTTCTTATTGAAAGGTAAGATTCTTCGTTTTTTTTTGTTATTAATTTCGATGTTATTTTCATTCTGTGTCTCAATTATCTTGGAATAGTTAGCTTCGTTTTTTTTTGGTATAAACATGAGTAGAAACCGCAATTACCATGGAATAATTAAAATAATGATTCATATCTGTTGGTACATGATATTACAAATCAATGTCATATTTGTACTGGTTTAAATTCTATATCCAGTAAAAAAAGTGTTGATAGAAATATTACCTTTACTGATGTGGCTAATACGTATATATTATTGGGTATTTATGTAACTGCTCAACATATAAAAAAACACTCACTGGTATGGAATTTCATACGAGTAGAATTAACAACTAATCAATATAATAACATTTTATAATTGACAGTGACTGGAGACGGGGATTTTATATTTATTTAAATAATAAATAAATCTTTTACTAATTTAAAGTATCTTTATCGTTGTGTTTGTATTTTTAATTTAATTTATTGCATCAAATAAGAAAAAAGTTGATATCTTGACAATGTAAAACACAGTTTCTTACTAAAAACCATCAATTTCCGTCATGGTGGTACCTCCAGCTGGTCTTTTGTTCTTACTATCGCCCGTAGGTGGTCATTTGATTGATCGTTGATTTTCATCTCGTATAAATTACCAACAATAATCTTCCTAAGTAACAGTTAAAATCATTTAATTAACTTTATCAAGATTATAATGACTCAGCGCTAGACAAAAAAAATACGCTATTTTTTTTTAATTAATTTAATTTGACTTAATTATTACATAGAAAACTTTAATCGATATTAGAAGGATATAGAGACAGCAGCTTCCTCGAAAATTAGACCATTTTTCATTTTTATTTACAATAGGATATTTCTTATGTCTAACATCCTTCCTACAGCCCTGATTTTGTTCCTAATGACTTGGTGCTAACGTTTTTCGATGTCTGAACAAACCGTTAATATTTTTGGAATAAAATTAAGTTAATAAGAAAATTATTTTCAATTTGCTAGTATTTAAAATAAATAATTCAAGTGTAAAAGAAAAATAAATTTAATAACACCATTTTATGGTAACGTAAGTGATTATTATGTTAAATATCTAGACTTAAGTAGTTGTTGGTTGTTTGTCTTCGATCTATTTGCCTTTTGGCTAATCATTATACATGTCAAGAAAATATTCTTTTGATTTTACCGCAATGAAAATAGAGCAAGGTATTGGAAATAATATCAAGATAATTATACTCGATTTTTTCCTAAATATGGAAAAGAAAGATAGACTTGGGGGGGTTTAAAAAACAAAAGAATTATACCTACTTGAAAATCAAAGGAATGGTGACTAAAATATTTAAAAAAAAATCAATTGGTTCAACACATACGTTACTCCATTCGTAAGTATGAACAGACTTTACTATTTTTATGAAAAAAAGACAAAATCAAAATAGTAAAAAATTGAAAATTTACAAAAATAAAAAAACACCCATCATCAACTTGAAAAATCGTACAGACTCAAACCAATGGGTTTTTATTTTACAACGAAAAAATCCAAATCTCAAAAAACACCTATACATGAAATGTATCAGATTCTCTTTCCACTACCTTATCTTTTCCAAAATTGGCTGAACATTTTCCAATAATTCTCTTTTCCACCTATAAATTGTCCAATTATTTGTTCCAGAAGACGTCAGCCACACTTTTGGACCACTAGACGGAAGTATATACGCAACCATCGCGAAAAAACCGGAATTATCTCCGGGTGCTGTCTCTAGTCCGTTGACAGTGTCGATGGACAGTGGCATATCTTCAGCAGGTAAGTCTCTCACCCCCTTGCAGAAGGTACAGTTTCTATACGGTCCCAAGAACGATACTATAACCAGTTGGAACGCCAAAGAATCAAACCTTATACAGATTGCGTAAATTACATCGGAACCGTCCGGATTACACAAGTACGACAGAAAAACAGCTGAAAGAGAGAGAAATAATAATTATGCGCGGTCATTAAGGCGTGTACTTTGTTTCACCTTAGGGGTGTATACTTATTTCCCGAGACTGGCCGAATACTCATTGCCCCCCTATTTTAACCGCTGTTGCCAGAAGCGCAGATTAATTTGTACAAATGATATTTTTGTCTCGTTATCGTTGACTTTTTTTCGAGGGTGAAAACACAGCACGTTTGTGCCAAATAATCTTAGAGATATGAGATCAAATCTTTATCACAGATTCGGTTATTGACTGGCACAGGAAGGTGGTTTATTTGAGCACTTAATTCATTAAAATTATGTTTACCTTTAGAATGGATTTTTATTTTTATTTTTTCAGGAAGTTTATATTTTATGTTTAGAATAGGTCTACTTATTTTATTTTTTCAATTTAATTTATTAATGGAAGGGATTTTTAGTTTATTAATTATGGTTCTCTCAAGAAATGCTGTTTTATTTTCAAGTTACAATGGCTAAAATAATATCCTATTGTAGTTAGAAATTGTCAACTTGGTCTGAAATGATCATGTTGACAAAAATGAATTTTAAGATGTACAGGTTACGTAATAACGATTGTTTTTTTTTATTTCTTCAACACCCTCACTCCTTCCATGTTGGGAGCATACTGAATACCACCAACTAGTGAATTCTCTCTATAAAGGACCATTCGGCAGTCTCGGGAAATAAGTATACACCCCTAAGCGCGCACAATTATTCTTTCTCTCTCTTTCATATATCCTTGTCGTGCTTGTGTAATCCGAGGCCAGGGTTCCAAAGTAATTTACGCAATCTGTATATTCAAAACCATATTTTTTCTTCGCTTCTTTTACGTATCTATCGTTATATGGACATTAATTTTATTTAAAGAGAATCTACTTACTATTGTTCCAAGACGTTTTCTGTTAAGTATATATTATTTAAACGAAGATGTATCTGTTTTTCCTCGTAGAAATAAAACTTTACAATCGCCTTATTTGAAAATAGTTTCGTATTATAACCCAAAGGTGTTGCATAATCTCCATTAGCATAGTAGTTAACTGTAAAAATTTACGAGCTTAATGTCACCAATACAACAGATAGATAACAAAATGCGTATCGCTGTAATATTTCAATGACACATTCAAATAATTGGTTTGAATTTTAGAAAATTACTTTCTTGGCGTGTGTTTCTTCTTCGTTAGAACATCGAAAGGATTTTCGTGCACGCTAATGACCTCGTATCACTCGAATAAATTAATAAGAGATCAACATATTCATTTGGGGTTTTAGTAATTTAAATTTTATTAGACGAAAATAAATATTTTATTGAATAAATCATGCTTATTGAAATAATAAAAAGTATATATTTGACACCATAAGGGTTACGTTCTTTTCAGATATAGAGATTGTTTTTGTTTGTGGTGTCAAAAATAATAATTTCCGTAACTTCAGTGGGAAGATGCATCTTATTGTATTTATCCAAAAGATGATCTCACCTTGGAACTGGTCAAAGTATAACGATCAGTCGTGTTGGCGTTATAATCCGAATTACCAAATTCTTGATACTACAGATAATAGTGGGCGATATTTATGTTTAATTATATAAAAAAAACAGTTGCATTTTATAAAAATTGATTATTTGTTGTTAATTTTTAAACATCCTCAACCTGATTCAGTTCAAAATTTAACACACGCCAATTCTACTACACCCTGTTTATTATAAAAGTGGTTACTTCCAAGTAGAACAAAAAGAACGAAAGAAAACAAAATTTCAAGAACAGACTTCCAAAAATGGTTAGTCATGTCAAAAAAAAAAATCCGGCTCGATCTGGACCTACCAAATGCGTATGACCTTACGTCTGGCCTTGTAAGGTTGGACACAGCAAAAGCGTAGTTATTTCAAACGATCATACAGTGTCAATCATTTTGTGTACGTCAATATGTCTTAGCGCAAACGTTTATCAAAATATACCAGGGAAAATTATTCAAAACAAGTTTTTTCACTTATATTTCCACAATTTCCATTTCACAATTTGTTTACAAAAAAAAAGGTAAATAAAACAAACAAACACGCTCCAACCTTAACCATAACCTCAAATTTCAGGACACAATCCGCAAAACGCCAACACCACCGCCTCTTCTGGTAGTCCCCCACCTACCGCCCAAGCTTCCCCCCTTACTCCGGAAGATCAACATCGCGAACTCGACGAACTGCTTAGCGATATGATGCTGACGGTCCAGTCGATTCCGGACTTAAAACCGTCGCCGAACGCTACCAGCAACGGTCGAGAAGAAGATTTTCGATTTATCGACGACGAAGACGAAAAGAACATTCCGTATCACGCGCGGCAGTCCAGTCAGCCCTTTAGGTAACAAATAAAATAAAAAATTATTTTCAAATTTCCTCAGCTGTATGTATTTTTTGGCAGTTACGGCATCAACGCCACAATGATTAGCGAATCCAAACGACTGGCTAGTCCTTCCCTAGTACGAAAAGTAAGTGGAAAAGGCAGCTCGTTAGGCAACGACAGCATCTACAAAAGTTCCATCAGCAGTGATAGCACCTACAAAAGTTCACCGGGAAGTGACAGCACTTACAAAAGTTCAATAAGTAGTGATGGTACGCTACGGAAAGTCCAAGCACAAGTTTATCCAGAATTCGGTACCAAAGTCAACAGCTATTCCAAGGAAACTAATTTCAGTCCAAAGTAAGGAATAATAACCGAATGCAAACGAAAATATTTTTTATTTTTGTATCTTTTTCAGTTCAACACTTCAACCAATCAAAAGAGATTTTAGAGAGGAATATTATAGGGAAGACGTTAGAAGGTACGACCCAATAAAAAGAAGTTTAACCGAAGGTACGATAAGGAGAAGTCCCGAAAAAACTTATAAACATTCGCAGTCGATGGTGACGAGTCCGTATTCTGATGCAGAAAGTTTATCGCCTCCCGGTGCTTTTAGAAATACTACCAAGTCTCCGGAATTCCATGAATCGTAAGTAACTATCCTTAAATCACCTTTCAGATCGCATCAAACAAATTCAATATTTTTCTTCTTGAATATTTACTCCACCAAATATGGCAGATAAAGCTTGACCGTATTAATTTCTTTCTCTTCCAAACTGGGCTTAGAAAATTTACCGAGGGAATGCGGATGGTTACCTTTAATGGTATAATTATTCATCAAAGATTGATGATCAAAATAGAACGAAAAATAATCGTCGAAAGTTGTTATATTCGATTTTTGGATACATCCTGTATGTTTACTAGCTGGAAGGTGATTACGTTCGATTATCTATACAAAATAAACATCCACCTACCTAATTCCATCAATATCAATAATAAAATCGCCCAATAAGGTCTGAACCAATTTAATCTAATAACTGAAAATAGTCGTACTGAAAAATATAATAGGAAAATTATAAAGAAATGTAAGGTCGGGTTAGGATGGAAATTAGGTTAATAATCACAATGTATTTGTAGAATATACCGGATGTCCCAGACTAATTTATTCAGGCTATATCTTTTAAACGAATAGAGATTTTCGAATGGGACAAAAACTGATCTGTTCCCTTCCTACTAATACATTTTAATTTGGCGTAGAAAAAAATCATCCCCTTAAAGTTACAACCCCTAACTTTAAACTTTTTAATATTATTATTTTATAGTTTTGGATGTGGTCTTCCATCAACAAATTTTCCAAAAATGAAATGGTTTCGTAAATAATCTAGAAAATATCAGTTTATTTTTTATTTTTGTTAAATTAATCAAGAAACTTTGAATAAATTAGTCCCTAAAAGTTTTATAAAAATGAAGAAAAATTTTATTCAGAAAAATTATTTATTCTACTCAATATTCCTTTTGAGAATATACTTGGACTTTTATAAAAACACTTGTATATAAATTTGAAATATACGTACTTCCAATATGCCCACTCGAAAATCCACACTACCAGATATATTTATAGAAACGTAAACATGGCAACGGCAAGGTTACACAGAAAAAATTTTTGTAACTTGCTTTGATAATATAGAAAAAAAAATAGATTTTTAGAATTCCATTTGCATAAACAAACGCTCTTGTAATGTATTACTTTTCATATTTCCCCCGTAAAAGTACCGACAATTCCTGAAGAGTCATCTCTTCATCTTTGGCAAATTCGTACCTAGTTTTCATGAAACAACAGCCACCGGTGTCTGTCCTTCAACAAAAACAAAAGAACAAGAGAAAATAACTACATTTCATTGAATACTGCCATATTTGCCTTTGAATGACAGCCGATTACGGAGAAGATAAATACCTGTAGTTTACTGATTGGTTATAGTCCGAGACAAAATATTTTTTTTACATGTGAAAACTTCTGTTGTATTGTCTTTTCTGAAAGTTTTAGTGCCTCACCATTCTCTAAACTTGAGAGAACAGGAAATTTTTTGAACTAGTCTATAACATATCCACATTAGATGCTTTACTTTGAATTTTTCTATTTTATTGGAAAGTTGACATCGCCATAATAACAAAGAAAGTACGTTATCTTCTTTTTAGTAAACCTACCATTTTAGGCGCTTTCCCATACACGGACAATTATTCTTACGATGAAAGATCCTGTATACAGGGTTATTCATAAGTAATGAATCATATTGTAACAAAAAAGTTTCAGAAAGTACCTTGGTTATATATTATTATTTTTATCTTCTAAACATACGGTTACAATATGGATCACCCGGATTATTCTACTTTAAAACAAAATTTAGAAGCAGTATAGATATTTTTGGACCGGTAATTGACTGACTCATATTTATTATACCGTCAAACATTTAATTGCCTTCAAGATGACTTTTATTACTTTATAAGTACCACGTTTTTCTCGATAGCCATCATATATTTTTACGAAGCCGAAAATTTCACTACTTACATAAAGAATAATATTAGATAATGCTACAATATTCTAAAAACAAGTTCAAAATATATTTAGAACAAATTAGGGGATTCCTATCAACATATTATATATAGTTACCGAGCAATTTTAGAAGGAAAATTCCAAAAGGGAAACGTTTCGTCTCTGGCACGTGTTCTGACATGCATATACGTATGATTATATGAGTGGGTGTATATAGAAAACACGAGAGAACTTTGCTACGGGTGGGTAGGGTATTCATGGCAATTTTCTAATTATTATTATGGTAGGCGCGATTCCTATTGAAATTACCTAATTTTTATCGACTGTAATTGACCAAAGAATATACAGGACGATACAAGCAAATTGCTTATTTTGGCTCTGTATATCTACTTGAAAGTTGACGTGTTTATAATAGTACAAAATAATATTTTCCAAAATGCTAGAAATATAAAATTCCCAGACAGTGGTACGAAATATTAAGTGATATATTTGACTGGTATGTTAATCTATCTAATAAAAATTAATGTTTTTCCTGTTTACGAAAATCTCCAAACGGTTTTACAAATTACTTATTAAAACCACATCATTTAAACTCGAAAGAAATATTTTGTTGGCGTTTAAAATAAAATAAATCTCTGTCGTCAACAACGATATTATTATTATACAATATAAAATATTTTCAGATACACAAACTGTTCCAATCTAACATGGCTACAACGCCAACAACAAAAACTCAAAGAACGCAGAGAAATTATTTTAAAAGAAGAACGACAACCTCACGAAACTAGACTTCTATCCGAACTGCGAAGTATTCAATCTAGACACATGCGTCCTACTGCAAGTCATCGTCTTGACGGTAAGATTGGGAAAAAATTTTCTCGAGCGGTACTCACTTTTTTTTAAATTTTAGGTTATACCAGCGACACCACCGCTTTCGCAGACGACGATGAAGATTATACGATACCTTTACATATCAATACCATGTCGAAAAATGGTACTTCTACTCCGGGTTCCAACAGTACTTACAGTACTTTAAAATCCACTTACAGTACCAGCGTGAAAAACGAAAGACCTTTTGTTAGTATCAAAAAAGCCCACGAAAGATATACCCAGGTATGAAGATCGACAATCATTTTCCTAATTAAACACTTTCTAACCCTCATTTTTACACCTCACTTCTAGAACGGCACCCAGACTCCGGCACAAATTCTAGCAGCTAACCCTTTGGGTCAAATAATCCGACCTTCTTCGAGAAACGCTACCGATGGCGGTTTGTTATCCCTAGCCGAAAAGCAGCAGTACAAAAATTACAACCAACAACAAACGGTGGGTATTGATAGCGAAACCGACAGTTCCCCAACAACAGAGGATAGGTTAGCTAGGCCGGCCAGCGACGGAAAGTCGTCCATTAACCGAACACTGTCCGCTAATCGAAAATCACCCAATAAACGAAGAAATAGCGGACAGTCTTCGGAGGAAAAAGTGGACGACGGACCGCCCTTGGACGGCGCCAGACTTGAAGCGCTCAACGATTTAATCGCTAACTTGTCAAGTGGTTCTGACAAATCTAACGACAGTCCTAATAACACTGCACCAGCATGGCAGGTACTAACCTTGGTTTTTCATTTTATTTTTGCTTGCTCCGTTCGTATTTGTGTGTCACTCTACTAACCAAAGATGTCGCTTTATTTCAAATCGTAAAGGAATCATGTTCTCGACGTCATCGTTAACCTTCTTGTTTAACACACTAGGTGAATCAAAAACATTCCAAATCAAGTAAACTAGCTGCAGATATCTTTTTATACAAAGTATTGGGTTTTATTTATTTTTTCGTACATGCATACTACAAAAAATGTATTTATTAAGGACAATAAGGATGATAATTAGTTATATTAGTATAGTTTGGCAAACATATAGTCCAGTAAATAAAGACCGAGAAACCCCCCAACCTGTTCATCTCATTATTGTCGGGCTTTTTTTTTGCAACTTGTAGGTATTCACGGGTAGATTACTCTCTGGAAATATGTCCTCCGCAAAATTTGCGGAAGGGGCTGAAAAATGGCCAATAATCCCAAAAATTGAGTTTTCCGCCGATATCTCCGGAAATATGACACTTAGAGAAGTGGGGTTTTGCTAGGAATGGAGAGCAGTTTATTATCTACAAAAATGATCCTTATCATTTTTGTCAAAAGTTTAACCGTTTTCGAGATAAACGGGCCCAAACGTACCTTGGATTTCAAGCTGCTGCGCGGCGTCTCCGGGAGCACGCTCCTTGAATGTAGGTATGGGAGGGCGGGCAAATTGGCCTATAACTTGAGTAAAAATGAATCTTTTTTCATGTTCCAAAGTGCATATGAAAGGAGAAACCTGTACCTATAACATCGTGTAACTTTTTCGTATTTTTTATTTTCCAGGAATATTGAAAAAACTGGCCAAACTTTATTTTTCCTGAATATTTGACCGCCCTTATCAATCCGTTCATATTTTTTAAATTAAGCGTAGTTTTACCGAAATCTTTTGGATAATGGGACTTTGATAGGTGGTGAATGTATTCCGAAAGAATGAATAAATAATTTTTGTGTATTTTTATAAACAACATGTTTTTCTTGGGAAGTTTTTTTTTTATTTTCCGGAGATTTCTGAAAATTCTCGGGTCTACCGCAAATTGATAAACAATGATTGGCAATATCGGTCTTTAATGCACACCACTGGAAAGCTGAAAATGTCCTCTTTTCGATGGTTTTTAAAATTTTTGGCTAAATTTTTTATTTTTCCGGAAAATTTTTGCAAGAAATATTGATCCAAGGACAAAAATGATGAGGACCATTTTTGTAGGTAATGAACTGAACTTCATTTCTAGCAAAACCCCACTTCTCTAAGTAGCATATTTCGGGAGATATCGGCCGAAAACTGAATTTTCGGGATCATGGGCCATTTTCCAGCCCCTTCCGCAAATCCCGCGGAGGACATATTTTCAGAGAGTAATCTACACATGAATACCTACAAGTTGCAAAAAAAAAGTCCGACAATAATGAGATGAACAGGTTGGTGCCTTTATTTACTGGACTAATATGTGAAGGAATGTGGCAGAAAACATTGCCACGTTGCTATGCAACCACCTGACTTGTTATAGGCAAGCGCGTGCCTGTGTTTTTCTTTCTCATTTCGACTATCGAGTGATATTGATATCGTTTTTGTTTCCTCACCCCCTTACAGGCATCTCCAGATAGGTTTGCCAAACTATATATTGTATCACAAAGGCAGAAACTGAGCTTTAGCAGCGCGAGACTCTCATATATGTATGAGCGAGCGCTGCTGATAGTTAAGGGCCGCTAAAGCATTTCCTGCATGTGTGACACAGAACTATATCTTTAATTACAAAAACTCACGTGAAACGTCATAGTACTCGAGTGACAGGTGGTGAAAAACTTTCGTTGCTTTCTGCATGTTTGTGACTTTTTGACGTTCCAAGCTTTCTTATAGCAAGCTTCAATACAATATTTTTGAAATTTCAGTTTCAACGTGAAGAATCCATTCAATCTTGGAAATCACAAACTGGCACAGAAGTAGATTCAAGTCCGTCTCACAACTCGTCTCCTAGACCTCAGACTCCCGCTTTTCCGGTTCACGCAAGAACTCCTTATACAAACGCATCGACGCCAACTGTACAATTTGACATACCTTCCGAACGACTTCCACCAAAAAGTCCTACTACCCAGCGGTGAGTACAAAAAAATTGAACACACCGAAATATAAATTACGAGACCGGTTTCACAAATTATACGATTTGCATCATCGGAAATATAAATTATAAAGATTAATATAAACGTACATTCAAAATAAATATATTATGTTTGTAGACGATTGAGTTTTCCATCATCAACTATTAAAAACAATATGAAGTGGTCCCTTTCTCCAGAAAGGTAAAGTAAGAATTTTCTCTACTTGTTGCACAGCATGTTCGTTTGGTGTTTACACGAATATTTCATACAATGCACTTTTTTTGAAGCACCGAAAGATCGTTTTATAATTAACATTTAAACAATGCAAATTCGAAGGTTTCCAAATAGTTTTTCTATAAAAAGTTTTTAAAAGCATGGAGCTAAAGCTTGTAAAGCACCAGCATGCTGCATTCGGATACATCAAACAAAACTACCTAATGCAGATTTTTTTATTTCAAAAAATAAATTATGGACACCTACAAACATAAATTTCATCAATTTTCAACGACCCTTAGTTTTTAACGTCTCTTCCAATATTATTCTGCCTCACCTTGTATTTACTAATTATTGCCCATGTCCTAAACTTACTCCAAAATAAATTTGCCTGGAAACAATGAAAATTTAAACCAAAAACCAACGGAAAATATCCCTAAAATTTTTGTTATAGAAAGGACCGACCGACTTCACCTTCAGATCTAACAAACGGATCAAGTACCGAATATTCACACACAATAACCAATCGCAGCGTTTCGGCCACACCAACTTCAGGTTTCAGAGAAGACAATTATCAACATAGTCCTAAAAGTCCCAGTTACAACGGTTCATCCTCACCTACCGTATATTACGGCACCTCCAGACGGAGTTCGATAACTTCCAATAACGAATCGCCACATGAAGTTTCTGCAGCTAATGTAAAATTTGTCAGAGATACGTCGAAGTTTTGGTATAAACCATCTATAACCAGAGAACAAGGTGGGTTATCTTTACAAATGTTTAATACATTCCTCTGTACGACTTGTTTTGAATTATTTTATAAAACTATTCAATACAGTAGTAGTGGTCGCTATTTATACAAAATTATTGATACAGGGTGAGACTTCGAAGGATTACATAGTTGTGGTAAGAGATAAAACTTTAAAATTTTATCTATTACCACAACGATGTAATCCTCCGTATATTTATACTCCATGTGTTTTAGCTATTGTCATGCTCCGGGACCAACAGCCTGGAACGTTCGTCGTTCGAGATTCCAACTCCTTTCCTGGAGCTTTCGGATTGGCCTTGAGAGTGGCGACAGTTCCATCGAACGTCCAAACAAAAAGTGGATCGTTCGACGATCTAATCCGACATTTCCTTATCGAACCAACCAGTAGAGGTGTAAGGTTGAAGGGTTGTCAAAACGAACCAGTTTTTAGCTCGCTATCGGCGTTAATTTATCAACATTCTATCACGCAGATGGCACTACCGTGCAGGTTGATTCTTCCACAAGACGATTTAAGGTTTTCCGATCAAAACGGCGTTCAACAACAATCGTTATTTACACAAGGCGCGGCTTGTAACGTTTTATATTTATCAACGATCGATATGGAATCCCTGACAGGACGTGAAGCTATTAAAAAAGCCGTAATGCAGCTATTCCAAAAGAATCCTCTTCCTGAAACGGCAGTGGTACATTTCAAAGTCAGCGATCAAGGTGTTACACTGACAGATAATAAGCGAAAGTTATTCTTCAGGAAGCATTATCCTGCGAATACCGTATCTTATTGTGGATTAGATCCTGACGAACATCGGTGGTTGGTGAAAGCTGAAGATACCGGTGCTGCTAAAAGCTCGAAGTAAATATAAATAATTATATTTCTTGTTATTTAATTTCTAACGTAAATTTTCGTTTGTTCCAGTCGAATTTTTGGATTCGTAGCTCGAAAACAAAACGATAACCAGTGCCATCTGTTCGCTGAATTAGAACCCGAACAACCAGCGACAGCTATTGTAAATTTCTTGAATAAAGTACTGACATCTAGCGGTGTCAAACCGAATATCGTTTAATTCCATGTATAAGCGGAAGATGCCGATTTGTTACATCACAAATTCGAGGTGTCACAAAAAATTCTAATGCCTAGTCTATTTTTATTTAATATAATATATATTAAAACTTTTTAAATTTTTTTTTTTTTTCGGAATTACTATTTTTGAAATTTATTGTGTATGTATATAAATATATTTTAAATAACACTAAGTGTAGTAAACATGTTTTTTTTTTATGTAGAATTTACCGTAGAATCTTTTAGTCTATACCAGTGAAGTACCTTCTTGGTACAAAGTATGCTACTAGAAAGAACTTTTTATTCTGTCAAGATTTTTCTATGGTAAATTCGTTTTATTTTGTGTAATTTGGTTAGGTGAAGTGCTTTAAATATTTGAAATATTAGGCCTCGTTCACCAATATATTTCATTGAATTTCTTGAAAAACGATTCTGCTGTACCTTGTTAGTGGTTTTGTTATGAAATATTAACAAAAATTCATAGATTGACTGAGTTGTATTCGTCGGGTATGCCGAGGTAACAGTAGAGTGCCTGTAAATGTGACCCACCCAACGATAATTCTTTCTTTCCATTGTTGAGTGGGTCATCAAGTTTTACTTTTACTTTCGACATTTATATTTTGGTAAAACAAAATTTTTTCCACATACTTCTCGTGTTTTCGAAAAAAGAAAAATAAAATGTAATTTTATTTCGCATGTTTTTAGCAGTCGTGGTATATTTAAAAAATTGTTAGATGTGGTAGAAAATATCGACTTTTTTCAAAAGAAATTAAAAGACAAAAGCCTAATTTGGAACATTTTCAATTGTTAAATCAAAATAAAAAATTGGAAAAAAATGTATTTTATTGTAGACTATTTTCATGGCAGATGAGACATATTTTAAAAACGCGAGAAGTATAAAAAAAAACATTATTTTGCTAATTATTTACTTGAAAAACAAATTTTTTTATCAACTTTTATGCTTTTTTGTTTAAACTCATCTTAACGAGGTAGACCTCCCTTCAAACACTAACATTGTCATATTTACAAATATAGCAATCAGGGTAAAACGTTCTGTAGGTTATATTTTAATATCTAAAATTAATTAAACGAATCTCCAATCATCAATTGTTTATTAACCACTTCCAACCTTCCCACTAAATTTTTATGTCCAACAACGAAATTTAAAAAATAATTTTTTTTATTTTGTTGTTTGTTTAATAATTTTCTTAACGTGATTTTAGTGGGAGAGTTGGTGAACATATTATATTGTATTTGTTTTTATTATTAATTTTTGTTTTTTTTTTTCATTAATAGTACAAAAAAAAAATAGTTTTTATCTGCTTAAAAATGTCAACTATCAAAAAATGTTAATATCAAATTCAAAAAAAAAGAGAAACTGTTATAATAGATATATAATGGTGTATTTAGAGAAATTCTATTAAAAATATAAATACTAATAAATTATATGGCGTTGTTTTATTTCCACTAGGGGGCGTAACTGAGTAAATTGTTTTTTTTAAATAAATCCAAGGCATTTACACCCAACAAACAAAAATTGAAAAATCTCACGCAAGATTGGGGGGGGGGCGAGAAAAATATCACCAAGGGTTAAGGGGGGGGGGGTCAAACAATCCTCAAAAATCCCTTACGTAATTAAAGGACGCCCCCCTAATAATAATATATTAAAGTATAAAATATAGTAAATTAATCGTAAATCCCGATGATCCTGATTAGGATATTGGAACCAACTATTAAGTGCGTTCTTTTTGACTGACATCTCAGCTCAAGTAAAGAGATAAAGTAATGTTAATGTTAATGTTATGTTGTTTAAACCTCAAACAAATCAAATATTTCTCAAGCCTAACTGATACCCCCGTATAGAATATACAGCATCGGTGGAGGGGGATGAAAAATCTCAGTTCAGTTCGAAGTGAGTAGAACAATAACACTATGAGAGCGGCTATTTTGTACATACAGTGCCATCTACTGACTGGAAGTCGGGAAAACATTTTGCATAAAGGTAAACGGTTCAATCGTTGTATCATAGATGTCGCACAAGACTCCAGTCTCATATAAGACAAGACAATGGTGACAATGCAACTCAACTCAGCCCCTTTCGCAATATTGAGGAAAATTTGAATTTCAAATGCGTATAATGTAAATGGGAATCTATAATAAAACTATTTGGAATGTTCTGCAAAAAACCACGAAATCATTAATTCTAATCGCACTATAAGAAACTTCGTATACACAAAACTTAAACAAACAGATTTTAGCCTCAATATGGCTGCCAGACTGGTTACCCACTTGTCGCCACTGTCTTGTATAGTTTGTCTCAAAATATATGTATATAAATAAATTCTTTGAGAAAAACTATACAGTGCTATTCAAAAGTTGTCAAAAAATTGACGTTTTTAATTTAATAGTATTTGTTGCTTTGCAAAGTTTTTCTAAATAGCTTAAATATTTAATTTTATTATTGTTTAACAAGACGTTTAACAGTTTACATATGCAAAATGGTACGTACTCAAGCCGACAAAGTAGCAGCTATCTTAATAATTAGTGAATCTGGAAAGAATCTCAATGAAGCGGAACGTTTATTTAATGAGAGATACCCAGATCGCCCTATCTCGAGAACTTATTTGAGAGAGCTTCTTCACAAGTTTGAAGCAACAGGTAGTGTTCGACCAACATTTAGTGATGATAAAAAAATTGATATAGTTGCTGAAATGGTAGTAAACCCTACTTCCTCTTCAACTAAAGTTGCGTCTATCTGTGAAGTAAGTAAAAGTACAGTATAGAGAGTGTTGGCTAAAAATAAATTTCATCCATACAAGTTAAAAATTGTGCACCACCTTTCGAATGACGACCCCGACAGAAGACTCGAATTCTGTGAATGTATGACAAATAAAATTAGTCAAAACCCCACATTACACAAAAACAATTTGTTTTAGTGACGAAAGTACTTTTTGCCTCAATGGAAATGTGAATACACAAAATGTAAGGTATTGGAGTGACACAAATCCTCACACCTTTCGTGAACAACATACCCAATTTCCAGAAAAAGTCAATGTTTGGGCAGGTATTTTGGGAAACCACATAGTTGGTCCTGTTTTCCTAAATTCAAATTTAAGCGGTGAAGTGTATCTGGAGATGTTACAAAATGCAATTGAGCCGTTAATTCTTGAACTTCTGGAAGATAATCCAGATGAATTCGGCCATCTGGAAATAACATTTCAACAAGATGGTGCTCCTGCACATTATTATGGTGCAGTAAGACGTTACCTGGATGAAGAATATCGAGGTAGATTGATCGGCCGACGAGGTCCTATAGAATGGCCACCTCGGTCACCAGATCTGACACCATTAGATTTTTTTCTATGGGGGTACTTGAAATCCAAGGTTTATACTACGGCACCAGATAGCATTGGCGTTTTGAAAGAAAGAATTATTGAAGAATGCAATTTATCCGTCAAAATTAGTTTAAACCCAAACAAAATTAATATGGCTATGTACGAGAGGGGGGAGGGGACTTTTGAATAGCACTGTATATAGTCACTGTAGAGTCTAGACGTGATTGTAATATTTCTAGGATTTTTACCTAAAAACATGACCTTGATTTTATAAAATATATATAAGAAAATCTGTGAAAATTTCTATTAATTCCTGTATAAAAGCTACAAAATATCAATACATACAATGTTTAATTTTATCTATGAACTAATTGATGGAAATATATTTCTGGAGATATAAAATTGATCAGATCTCTGTTTTTGATTTTTTATTTTAATTGATAAACAGGGTCGTTGTTAAGAATGTAGCAGTTTTAATATTGTTTTCGTAGATAATTTGATATAAACAAGATTATGCACTTGAAATATTGTTTATCTAAATCAGAAATTCTTCTTAGAGTTGAATTTCCGGTACAAAATTATATTGACTGAATATTTATTAGGGGCTTTTTAGAAAAAATGCTGGTACTATTGTCTTCAGGTGATAATTTAAGGAATATTTCATTTAGATCATTTTTAAAAAATTCAGTATTTTGTTGATTGACACCCAACTATTTTTTTGGCAGGTTTATCTGAAGGTGCGCGGCATCGGTAAGGCGCGAGGAAACATGGCGGATATCTGTCAAAAACGTACCAATGGCGTTCGGTACCTATTTTTATAAAAGTATTAAAATTAATTATTATTATTATACAGGGTGGCGCACCGAAAACGAAACAGATGCATTTACTGGCAGATGATTCCTTTTTAAAAAAATCCCTCGGACCCGTCGATTTTGTTTTCGAGGGGGACACAAAATTGGCATAAAATCACAGTAACATTTGCAGCCCCCTAAGCGGGGGTGGCACCATCCCTAAAATCTTAAATGGAAAGGGGGGTCGAATGATCCATCATTTAAAAGGTCTTTCAACTCCCTTTATAATGATGTAAAATTCATGTACTTCAATTCAGTAGTTTTGGAGTTTTATTGATTTAAAGTTTAAAGTAGACTTTAATAGGTACATCAAATTAGTTTGTACTTCTTTCAGAAGAAATTTGAGTAAAAGCATTTTCTTGATAAGTAAATGCTTTTATTTACTACGCCCATGGTTTATTAATAATAAAAATAGCAATTGAAGTGTCCTTTGTGACAAAAAAAGTTGTTTCTTGAAGAAAGATAAGTAGAGAATGCCACGTACTTATTTTAAATAGGAAATAGTACATTAGTTTGCGATTGATTTGACCAATCTTTGTTGTTAAAATATCATTTATTGCTTTTACATAAATTAACCATGGTATATTCCACGGCAGAAAGGGTTGAAATTATTGAAATATTTTTCGGAAATAATCAGTGCGCTAATAGAACAGCACAAATTTTTAATGAGCGACATGAGAACAATAATGTGCACCGAAAATACGTTATAGAACTTGTAGCTAAATTTCGGGAAACTGGATCAGTCGCCAATAAAAAACGTAATATTGAAAATCCTATAAGGAACGAAGCAACAGAAGTGGGGGTTTTAGGGCAAGTTATTGTAGATCCTACATTAAGTACCCGCAAATTGCAAACTTCGTGTGGTGTTAGTCGACGTACTATCCAACGGATTCTAAAGGCACATAATTTTCATCCGTATAAAATTCACCTTGTACAAGAACTTAATGAAGACGATTTTGATAAGCGATAACAATTTTGTGAAGTTATGAGTGAACGAATTACAAACGATGAACAATGTTTATTTAACATTTGCTTTTCCGACGAATGTTCCTTTTTTTTAAATGGCGAAGTAAATCGTCATAATTGTCGATATTGGTCGGACTCTAATCCCAGAATTTACCATGAGGTACACACACAGCAGCCACAAAAATTAAATGTTTGGGCTGGCATTTTTGGCGATCATTTGGTTGGTCCTTTTTTCTTACCTGGAAATTTGACTGGTGAAATGTATTTGGAATTACTGCAAAATGCCATAGATCCTGCGCTAACAGATATAATTGAAAATCAGAATGATGGTCGATACGTTGAGAATATGTTGATGTTCCAACAGGATGGTGCCCCACCACATTACGCATTAAGAGTTCGGCATTATTTAGATCAGACCTTTCCAGGTCAATGGATTGGTAGAAGAGGTGCCGTTGAATGGCCCCCAAGATCGCCAGATTTATCACCTTTGGATTTCTTTTTGTGGGGTTACTTAAAAAGCAAAATCTATGCTACTCAGCCAACATCCTTAGAAGATTTGCGACAAAGAATTGTGAATGAGTGCCATCAAATTACTCCTCAAATATTGCAAAATGTCCGGCAACGTTTTCAGCAAAATCTTTATTATTGCATGGAAAGTAATGGTGGTCATTTTCAACATTTACTCGGCTGACAGGTCAGTTCATTCTTTATTTTTTAACAACTTTGCTGCTATGTATTGATCTCGTCTTACGATGATGTATTTAAACTTTAAATCAATAAATCTCCAAAACTACTGAATTGAAGTACATGAATTTTACATCATTGTAAAGGGAGTTGAAAGACCTTTTAAATGATGGATCATTCGACCCCCCTTTCCATTTAAGATTTTAGGGATGGTGCCACCCCCGCTTAGGGGGCTGCAAATGTTACTGTGATTTTATGCCAATTTTGTGTCCCCCTCGAAAACAAAATCGACGGGTCCGAGGGATTTTTTTAAAAAGGAATCATCTGCCAGTAAATGCATCTGTTTCGTTTTCGGTGCGCCACCCTGTATAATAATTATATGTAGAAACTGATTTTTGCTTTGCTTTAAATGCAAGGTATTTTTCAAAACATGTTATTTGTTAAAAACAGGGAAGACGGAAGAACACACACACGCGCTTGCCAATAGGAAGTCAGCTGATCGTTAAGCGATAAATTTTACCAATTGAATATGTTCGGAGGGCGTGAAAAATATGGTTTTCCCACAACGCTGCCAGAGCTTGAAGAAGCCCATAACAAATTTGAAAAAGTGTTCATCTTTTAATACTCATAAATTGAAAAAATAATGTTAATAGACAAAATCCAAGAAAACAAGCACAATAAAGAATTAACGTTCAATTATATTGTCCATTTTCTAATTATTATCACTACATACTTAGCACTTTATCTTTTTCATAGTTAAACGTGGCAATATCGAATGTTTTCGACTGCCTTCCTTTCACGGCTTCAGATAAACTTGGCAAACTAAACATGTTACTAAGCGATTTTTTTTTAGAAATGCCTCATATTTCTACTAACATTTATCATCTTTAGATAAGCATTCCAATAATGGTAATCTTTGATTGATTTTTCTTCTAATTAATTCAGACATGACATCATTGATTTGGTAAGAACAACAAATTTTCAAAGAAATATATAATCAAGAAATATCAATTTTCAAGTACCTAGAAGATAAAATAATAATATGTCTTGTAAACCTATCAAAGTAGATTTAGATAGTAGAAAATCAGTTGTATATAAATCTAGATATCGGCATTCAAAAATCATTTTTGTGTGAAAATCTTCGACAAAATGAAACTGTTCCTATTCGTAGCTTTCCTTGCTGTTGTTGTAAGTATCTTATATTATTTAAATCATCCAAACGCATCAATCACTAGATGCACCTCGAGTATTTTTCGAACCCATCGTTTATTTTATTTTTTTCACAGTAAACATTTCAATATTATTGAACAATAAAAATGTTATCATAAGTGTATATTTGCACTCTTCAATGTAAAAGAATACATTGACGACCTTCATTAAATTAATTTTTTTCAAGATACTATTGATTAGATAAAGAAAAAAACATATAAAACTAAAAAAATAGCGAATTCATGAAATAATAGTACAAAATGAAAGTCTTAATAGTTATATTATTTTTTGGATTAGCGGTAAGTTACCCTTTAGGAGCAGCACTTTTCAACTTTTTTCATATCACACTTTTTAAATTGACTGAATTTTAACGATACTTTTTCTAGGCAAGTCATCCGACAGACAGGGTAAGAAAACTTCTTGCCGATTTGAAAAATACCGATACCGATACGCTACGTAAAGAAACCGAAGAATTGATCCAAACGACGGAAACTGAAATGAAACTGTTGAGAAACTTGGTGGAAAGCAGTATATCACAATCGATTCCCAAAATCGTCGCCAACCTCGATATCATTTTGAGTAAGTGTATCAAAATTTTAATCCTTCGAATATACAACAGTACGACACTGTCGTTGGTAGAAGTATAATGTTGCTATTTTTGTTTCGGAATGAAATAGTCTGTTGAGATGTCGGTGTTAATGTATAGACAGAGGGCTGGAATTATTGACAGTTAAAGATATATTGGGTGACAACTTTTTTATGATTTGTAAAAGGCTTTTAAAAAGAGGGTGGACAAATAGTTATATTGACGAGATAAGATGATGAGAAAATAGTTAACTAAAATATAAACACTATAAAATGAAGTACAGTTCATTACCTACAAAAATGGTCCCCATCATTTTTGTCCCTGGATCAATATATCTTGCAAAAATTTTCCGGAAAACTAAAAAACTTGGCCAAAAATTGTAAAAACCATCGAAAAGAGAACATTTTCAGCTTTCCAAAGGTGTGCATTGAAGACCGATATTGCCAATCATTGTTTATCAATTTGCTGCAGAAAACTCCGGAAATCAAAAAAAAACGTCCCAAGAAAAACATGTTGATTATAAAAATACACAAAAATTATTTATTCATTCTTTCGGAATACATTCACCACCTATCAAAGTCCCATTATCCAAAAGGTTTCGGTAAAACTATGCTTAATTTAAAAAATATGAACGGATTGATAAGGGCGGTCAAATATTGAGGAAAAATAAAGTTTGGCCAGTTTTTTCAATATTCCTGGAAAATAAAAAAAACGAAAAAGTTACACGATGTTATAGGTACAGGTCCCTCCTTTCATATGCACTTTAAATCATGAAAAAAGATTCATTTTTACTCAAGTTATGGACCAATTTGCCCACCCTCCCATGCCTACTTTCACGGAGCGTGCTCCCGGAAACGCCGCGCAGCAGCTCGAAATCCAAGGTACGCTTGGGCCCGTTTATCTCGAAAACGGTTAAACTTTTGACAAAAATGATAAGGATCATTTTTGTAGATAATAAACTGCTCTCCATTCCTAGCAAAACCCCACTTCTCTAAGTGTCATATTTCCAGAGATATCGGCGAAAAACTCAATTTTTGGGATTATTGGCCATTTTCCAGCCCCTTCCGCAAATCCCGCGGAGGATATATTTTCAGAGAGTAATCTACCCGTGAATACCTACAAGTTGCAAAAAAAAAGTCCGACAATAATGAGATGAACAGGTTAAGGAGTTTCTCGGTCCTCATTTACTGGACTATATAGGCAAAAATGGACTAGGGGCCAGGTACATTTTCGATCAACTATTTTTTCTCGAGAGAAACTTCGTAAAATGCATCAGCGACTTATACCACAGATTACCTACGTTGTAGGTAAATTTTTAGTTGAGACAAAATCATTGAAAATACAAATTTTTTTTTCATGTTCAAGCAGCCACCGTGTTATGGTCAGCAGACTTTGTTTTTCTTTCAAAATACTAGGTAAACTATAATCTGACAAATTTTCAAATGAGAGGAAATGACTGAAAAAACTTTTTTTTCTCCATGCGTGGGAGGCTGCAACTGCCCGCCCCACCCACTGACTGTCGCGATGCATTTCACGAGTTTTCGATTGGGAGGGATTTGCTCATGAAAATCTGCCAATGTCTCCTGGGCTAAAAGGATATGATACAAAAGCTTCTCAATTTGTAATACAGTCGACTCTCGTTAATTCCAACCTGCGATAATTCGAACCTCTCTATAATTCAAAGTTATCACGAGTGCCCTACAAAATCTCTTTATATTTCGAACTAAATCAATACACTTTTATGCACTTGGTAATTCCAACGAAAAAATCATTGCTATATAATAAAACGACGCGTTAATTCGAACTCATCGGCGTCCAACACTCGACAATTCAACATCAGAACCTGTAACAGAGGTGTCAGTTAAGGAAGCACGATTTTCCTTCGATACCTTACAACGCTTCTGTCTACAAAACGAAAGTGATGAAAAAACATTTCAGGCACTTTTTTTCTTAAAAAAAGTTATTGAGCAGTCTGAGCAGCAGCAATGTGTTTTGAAGCAAACCAGTATAACAGAGTTCTTTCGAAACATTAATTAATTCACATTATGAATAGATTTATGTATGTACACTCTAAACTTTTTTCATTGTTATAGAATAGCAGTTAATAAATACATTACATATTGATCAATACTTGGTAATTCGAAGTTTTATTGATTTTCTCTCACAAATTTCGAACCATTTGATATTTCAAACATTAATTCGAAATATTTTAAGTCCCTCGAGTTTCGAATTAACGAGAGTCGACTGTATTATCACCAGCAGATGATTTTTACGGCACCTCCTGAAGACATCTACAGATAGACAAAGGATACAAATTGATTTTCCTATTTCTTATTTTTAGGTTATTCTGTAAACAGATCAACTGAATTGACATCATATTTATCGAATAAAGTAGAAACTCAATCGAGCGACTACGTAGATGAAGCTGCAACAACTTGTCTTACCCTAGTGGACATGTTATCACAACTCCCATCACCTTTCGAAGACCGTATCAAGGTAATATTTTTTTTCTATAATCTTAAATTAATTTATTTATTTAAATATTTTTTCATAGCTGACTTTGGTCACCGCAACCCGCGTGGGTAACGAAACTGTTCGTAACGACGTCGACTTGATGGACACCAAATTCACACTCTTGGACGCTCTATCTCAAGCATTAGAAAATTGCGGAGACGACTATGAGTGCGTAGTAGAAATATCAGAAGAAGCCGTTGAATATAACAACGAATTCATCAATGGTTTCAACGATATTTTGGTAAATATCGTACAAGTTCCACAAAAAATTGTCAACCAAGCTAAAAACGATGCGGAAACGACCGTATTCGCTAACGAGGATTATGCTTGTAACACTGCCAACATTATGTTGACATGTCTCGGTACTTTCGACAAGATATCAACCGTGAAAGATGATGATGATACTACTATAACTACTACAGTACGTACTACAGAAGGTACAACAGAGTCATTACCTACAACAGTAGCGCCAGACACTCACTGTAATCACGAATCATTCAACCCAAACGTAAATCCTTAATTTTTTTTTTAATATTATGAAAAGTATTTCAACAGTTTTTTATTTATAAATAAATTACTTACACTATTACAAGTTTTTTTTATGTGTATCTTCTTTCCACTCGGTTCCCTGCAATTTGTGGCAGATATTTCGTGAAATGGAACGGGGATGTGTGTAACAGGAAGCCTGTGAAGAGCGCGCTATTTGATATAACCAATGATCGCGAGCGATGGTACATTTCAAAGAATTTAGCGAGTGTATGTATTGTCAGCCAACATCAGCTGTGCTCTTAAGCTACAGTACAGTATAAAGTTTGTTGTCATTGAACTAAATTTTACGCGTAAACTATTTTAATAAGTTTATTTACTGTTTGAACAAAAATAAAAAATATTTTCAATAAAAAATTATATTGCACTAAAGTTTTAATTAAATAATACACAATTTTCATTGAAAAAATGATTATTTGTTTCCAAAAATTATGTCTAAGGCTAAGGCTCGCTCACTTTTTAGTTATTCCCATTCGGTACATCAAAAAATGGCCTTATAAAAGGTATCCTAATATTTACAAGACACAAATTTTTAAGAGCTGGCTGCTAAAACGAATTAAGAACTGAAGTGGCCCAATTACAGTAATATGCATTTGCACCGACTAAGTCGGTTCGTTAGTTATGCTAAAACAAAGGTAACACTTCCAAATAACAAGGTGGATTCTTTTTGTTTGTCCACTCTGTATAATAGACCATGGTCGATAATTTTTGAAACAAAAAAAAATAATAGAAGGATGAAACCCATTGGGAAAGGAAGAGAATATTATAAAAATGAAAGGAAAAATAATTTACGGATATTCAGAGGTCGGGAAGGGGGTGAGTTTTTATGGGTAAAAAACGGTTTATCTCGATATCCGGCAAAACTACAAGCCCTATGGAAAAAAGTCAAATGGTAAAGTTGTAGGTAATAAAAAGATCTACAACTTTTGTATTCACACTTTTTTCACATAACCTCAAAATTTATGTGGAAAATTCAAAAAACCATGTTTGGTTTTTTATTTCTTTTACAAAAAAAAAATTTTCCACGAAATTTAGTGAAAACTGTGCTCAAAATACAGAAAATGAAAAAAATCGAATTTGAAATTTTTTTTAATGCCATTTTTATACAATTTCATCTAAAAAATGTGACTGCTGCAATTTTTTTCGATTAAAAATTTGATTTATTAAATTCTAATAACATTTATGTCATAGAAAATCTCATAATATATAAAAATAAATGTAAATCGTACTAGGTATTGAATTTAGATACTTTATTCTGATTACGTTATTTATTATATTTTTTGCATTTTCTGAGAAGATTTACTATATTTTTTTACACCATCGGAAAGTAGAGATTTCAACGAACAGAAAGCACACAAACTTTTTCAAAAAAGCTGATATTTTGACGGGAAAATTTTCGATTGAAAACTAGGGTGCTTTTTCGATATTAAGACAAAATAAGGTGAAAAAATAAATATTTCAAATCAAATAAATTACAGTGTATTTGGGACATAAAAAGATAAGTTTTCACTAAATTTCGTGATAAAAAATTTTTTTTTTGTAGAAGATAAAAATAAAAAACCAAAAACTTGTTTTTTTTAAATTTTACACTTAAATTTCGAGGTTATGTGAAAAAGTGTAAATACAAAAGTTGTAGATCTTTTTATTACCAACAACTTTGCCATTTGACTTTTTTCCATAGAACTTGTAGTTTTGCCTTAAATCGAGATCAACCGTTTTTTACCCTTAAAACCTCACTCCCTTCCCCTTCCTGACCTCAGATCGCTCGTAAATTATTTTTCCTTTCATTTTTATAATGTTCTCCTCCTTTTATTCTATAATTTTTTTTCACTTTTATTTTTAAAGGCTTCGTCTATAAACAAATAGCGCGAAAAAAAAAAAATTTCACTCAATTATTTTGAAAATAATGCGATTCTTTCATCCGGTTCTACAACAATTTAGATCGACTTTTTTACGGATTCACTTATCAATTATATTTATAACTTCTGATTTTCCCATTTCATCACTGACGTACATTTTTTCCTCTATCTCTCTAAATAGAACAATCTCTAATACCATCGTATCTAGCACGTGAAGATTTTCTTCTAGAACGTATATAAATGAGAAAACTTCTATGAATTCCAAGCGTGCTACGCTACAACCCTGTATTGTTTATATAATGAGAAAAGTTCTCAAAGAAACCTTTGAAAAATCCTTTATCAAGCCAACTAATTGACTTAAAATCCTACATAATTTCAGTTCGTTTATAATAAGCTGTCGAAATGGAACAGTGGTTGAAAAGTAGATACGACATTTTTTATTATAAAAATAAATCTTTAAAAATAACAAACACCATTAAAACACTATTTAAAAGCAACAGCAACGATATACAAAGTAACCTCATAGACGACAATCAAGTAATAAAAATAAAAAAATGTAAAAAATATAATTGTGAGAAAAAGGAAGACACTATATGGAGAAGGATGAGTTTGCAGGGCTACAAAGAGAGAAAGCAAAAAAAACAGGAAGAGCAGAAGAAACCAGTGATTGCAGCAGTTCTACGAACATATGATAAAAGGCATACGGTGAGAAGAGAAAATTCTTTATGGCTTTGAAAATTACTGTAATGATTAGGTGCATCTATTGTGTGGGGTATGATTTTTTTTAATATTATAAATAAAATTGTTTCCTATAAACTTGGTATTTATTTCTAGTTCATTAAGATATATTACCTACATTTCAAATAGTGTTTTATATAAATAAATAAATTTAAATACATTTCAAACCATTTGCTAGTAAGAAGTAGATTTTAAATAATAAAAGATTGGATACTTTTTTGGCAAAGCAGAAAAATACACAGAAAAGCAGAATGCTAAATATTTTTTTATAGTATAGCTGAAGATATCAGAAGCATAAAGATGGGAAGTCTGAGCTAATGAGAATACAAAAAATTTTGAAATAGATAATCCCATATATTGTGGAAAACAGAAAATGATTCCTTAGAAAATTTTGGCCACTGTACTTTCTAGTTTCTAGAGATACAGTGGTATACCATAGAGAAATAATAAGCGAGGTTTTAAATCATATGGAAGGATCATTAAAAAATTGAAAAAGCCCTCAACTTAAGTGATAGTTCATACATGTAGCCAAGGTAGGCGATAGTGGTAACTTTATACCACAGAATGCCAAACGCTACATGTTTAACAACTCATTATTTATTTCTCTACATAAGAAGTGGATAAACGAGAAAGAGAATGTATAAGCTGCTGCATATCACCACTTCTTCCATCTGCTGTGACAAAAGTAAATGTAGGGAAATCTTCAAGCTTGTCCCTACCAAACAGTACTTAATTCAAGCATTTTCATCATTAAATTTGAAATTTAACCTTTAATTAGTGAATAGGAAATTGTGAATCAAGTTCGTAATCTAATTGTATGAGTCTGATGAAGGTAATTGTTTACCTAAACTGGTTGTATATATATATAGACCCTTTTTGGAATAAATTATAATATTGTGGTCCAAGATATAAAACATTTTTCAGCTAAATGTGAAATTTTAAAATATAAAAATAAATCTATTTCAAAAACTTTGCTAGTGAAATCATATTTTAAATAGAAAATGAGTGATTTGTTTTAAATTTTGAAGACCAACACCATTGGATTTCCTTATTTCAAATCGAATGTGAAAAGGTTAAATTCCTATAAAGAGAATAGCAACCATCGGTCAATTAGAAAATTACTAACAAGTAGGTATAATAGCAAAAAAATTAATTAGGTGTGAAAATCATTGGTATGAAACTATGTATTCACCCTAAAATTGTATTAAAAAATATGTATATTATCTTTCTAAAATGATAGAACATCTTCTGTCTTTGCAAAATTGAAACCTTTTGATCTATTTTTAAATTTAATAGGAAAAGTACATAGAAAGTAAGTGATTTGATATAAGTATTGTACTTCGGAATGCGAAAAGATACTCAAATTCCTTTTTTTGAATCTTATAGACAAAGACAAAACTCTTTAGAAGAAAATTCCCTCCAAAGGAATAGAAAACTTGAAACTCTTCCATCAGAACAATAACCAATTAAGGGGAATTAAAAAAATCTTCATGAAATGTAAAATTAAATATAGATAGACCCAAGTTTATCATAGAGAAAATGAATTATGACAGCTTCTCCTTTAAGACTAAAGAAAATTGAATAAATCTATTTTCCATATTAGGCCAGTTCAACTATCTAACAACTTGTTATACGAATATAATGTCTGTACTCGAAAACCATAGGAATCATATTAGATATACTTAGGAGAATTCTTGCAGACTGGAAAGGGAATAGGTATATGGGTTAGGAGAGGAAGAAGGAACTTTAGATCTCGAAAGAGAAGAAAGGGATCACAAGAGATATTGTAGGTTCCAGTTAATATTCATACAAAAAAATATGGATATATACACTTCTTTAGGTATACTATAAAACAGTTTTTTAGTAAAAGTTCAAGTAGATGCTGTCACTACACATGTAAACTTGCTATATACTTTCTAACCACTTTCTTGCACGCTACCCCATTTTTTAATAATTGATGCTAATCAAACAAACTTTTCCTCGAAACAATATCAGATGTTCAACAAAAAACCTTTACCAGTATTTCCAACGCTGCCTTTTCACAATTGTATGCAAGTAGGTTTTTAAAAATATATAACAAATACTTATAACCTTTTTTTTCCAATTGTATAAGAATATCCAATTTGTAAAGAGTGTAAGCAACTTATATTTTATTGAATATTATATTAAACGATTATATGAAAAAACCAACAATTATAATAAAGCAAAAATGAGGTAGGTCTAGTAGTTTAAAAACCGAAAAAAACATATAATACAGTTACAACTTATGAATTTCGGTATAATATGATAATAAGTCATAATAGTAACCAAAATTTATATCAATTAAATAAAGCAGACTTACCTATTGACTCAAAAAGACCAAAGCTTGGGTCCAAGCAGCAGATGACGCCATTATGTGGATCCAAAAACCCAAGCCAACACTTTTTTACACTCGAAACACTGATACACGTAAAAATGTTTGTACGCGGATAGTTATAAACGTTTTTCAAACAATTCATCACATGTTAAACATCTTTTAGATGAATAATTTATCTTTAAATAATAAAAGAGATAATATCACGCCATTACGTGAGTGACGATGATTCAAACAAAAGCACAATGCGACCTCTACAAGAGAATGACGGAAATACGTAAGCATCGACCGGAAACGGAAAATAGTTCAACTATTAAAATAGTGGCTGTCAGATTGGTAGTTAAATAGGGGAAACACGAGCAAATTATTTTACTTGAATTAAAACAAATTTTAAAATTATTTGATTTCTATTGAAATATCAACATCCGGCCTATTCTCAACCACAAAACCCCACACTTCAAATAGTCTTGATTTAGCTTTCCAGAATTATTCCTTGACAGTTTTTAACATCATAAAATTATTATTGGCAAGATAATATGAAAATTCTGATGGTTTTATATTGGAAACACGTTGTTTGAATATTAAATATTTCTTGTTCTTTCTAATAAGCGATCCTTAACTTATAAAAGGAAGAGATAGATGTGGTTAAGCGCACAGTTCGATGGTGCCAGTGAACGTAAAGAGTTAGAGGTAAGTTAAAAAAATATTAATCATAATTAATTAAATTAAATAATTAATAGTAACTTATATTTATGATAGTGGAGTATTTTAGTCTTGTAGATGACAAAAATGTATTGCTTTTTTTTTAAATAAAACTCGAAAAGAATAATAGACCTTGTAAAATATTTCTAGTTCATCTTGTTATTGAAATGTATTGTATGTTGCATAAAACTAAAAAAAGTTTGGATGCTAGTAGGAAATTTCATATCAGAAGTGACATGACATTACCACGTCCACTCTAAAACGTTTTGATGTCCAATTTTCTTCTTCAGAGATGAACTTGATTAGATTTAATCGTGGAAACAGGTACCCCAGCACAATATGACGGAGTGGCTAAAGTTTTTATACTTTCTTTATAGAAAAGAAGTTGACGGTTGAAAGACTTTTATCTTTATTATTCAGACCGCGTAGAAAGTTTTTAAAAATTCCCTTTTAACTAATTTTCACTGTAAAAGATCAAAAGTTTGAATGGAAACAAATTGTAAAGTATTTTAAATAAATTTTCATAAAATTCATGAATATTTTAATTTACAAGTCGAAAATTACTTCAGCTTATCAAAGATGATCTAATTAATGATTTAAAAGTTGTTTTCGTTTGAAGTAACAACTCATTTTTTATAGGTATGGTTTTAAGGACATTCTGTACAGCGATATTTTTAATCACGAGTATCTGTCTACTGTTTTCTAACAAATTAAGCGTATCTTCAGCTGCAACAAGCCAAGATGCACGCGATAGACGCATATCTCGACCCATCAATATTGACAGGTACTCTAGATACCCCCAATACGCCAATATTAAAGCAGAACCATTCTTAAGTGATTTTATAGGTAAGATTAAGTTAATCGTATAAAATAATAAATTTAATTCACCAATTTTTCAGTGGATGATGATGACTTTCCGGAATTTTCGAAACGTCAAAGCTCAGATGACTACGGTCATCTTAGATTTGGAAGAAAAAATGGCGAAGATATTTCGGATGATTATGGACACATGAGGTTCGGAAGAAGTGGTTCTCATCGAAAATGACCTATACTTATCACCTTTAGAAGTTCTTGTCGTCACTATATTCATTAAGAAAAATTAATTGTTACATTTTATAATAAGGAGGCTGGAAAATAAATTTTTGCAAATCGATAGTTGTTTATTATAACTTAACTGAAATCTTAGATATTTAGGCAACTCACCATACAGGTTCGCTAGTTGCCCCTATCAATACAAGTACCAACAACTTTTGACATGTGTACCATCCCTCCAGATTCAAATTATACAAACATATCTGTTTATTACCAATGTAAGGAATTGAGGTGAATATTTTATAAAAAAAAGTAGGCGGTGTATAACAAGTTATCGAAGACACTTTAGACTATTGACGTTGTTTATTTTCGCGAACATGGATTCCCATTTTGACGATATTCTAAAAAATTTAAATGAAAAATTTCAACATGAAGATGTATCTTTTGATTCTTTTGATATGGAAAAATGCTTGAGAGAATTTAAGACAGAGCTTTACATAAAAAGGGTAAGTCAAAAAACTGTTTTCAATATCTATTACAATTCTGCTTCAACATTTTAGGATCAAGTTAAACAATTAAGATCGGACCTAGATATTGCTACGGAACAAATCGTAGAATTGAAAAAAGCTCTAGATATTAGCACTAAAGCATTAGAAGAGAAAAATTTCAGTCTGAATATCATTTCGAAGAAATTTCGATCAACAGAAGATGAACTTTTAAAAAAAGTTGATTCTCTAAATACCATTCAAATGCAGCACAAATTAGTGGTATGTACCTACATTCATATTTTTATATACTATACCGATGTACTATACCGATATTATTTTACTTAGGCAGCTGAGATAGATAATATGAAGGAACGTTTACAAAAAAACGAAACTGAAAAAATTGAATTATCGAGAAAATTAGAAGTTTTCGAAACAAAGCAAAGACAAAGTTTTATATATCATAACCAAATTTTGAAACGAGAAAGTAATTTGAAGAGTACTATCGAAGACGTTGAAGAGTAAGTTCTGTTTTAAGTCGTCATTTGTAGGTTATGTTATTCAATAATTAATTAGGATGAGATTTTGGGATCCACGAAATTCGATGGATTTTAGATTCTCGATTAAAATTTTGTGCACGAAATTTTATTTTTTCACTCGACTCGATTTAAATATTAAATAACTCGTCTTTAGACTTGTCCGATTTTTGAGGTTATATTAGTTTTGATGTGCTTGCCTGAAACAAAGTTACCACACAATGTTTTTATTAGTTTCTTTTTCATTTATACGATATTGTAGTTAAACTTTCGTTAATTTAGATGTGTATACAGGGTGGTAATAGTACATAAAAGTGGGGTAGATGCTTCACTAAAAATATTACAATTTGAACTAACTTGCATCAATAAAATGTTGATAATAAAAGAGACACAAGCTGTTGAAGGTGAAATAACAAATTTTGATCCCTATACTAACGTTTTTGGGCATTTATTCTTGAAAATTTTATACTAAAAGTGATTTTGGGCACATCTTTGGCATAAAACACACAATATTGTTGGTTTTTAAATATCGAGTACAGTACAAGAAAAAGTTTCATAACTACCACGTGTATCTTTATTTTTAAAAGATTATTATTCCTAGAATGGTGAAAAAACTTAGTTTGGAACAAAACGAAGTATTGGAGATGGCGAAAAAAACGAAAATAGCCGAGGAATCTTTAGCGAAATGCCAACAATTGACCAGTAGTTATGAGAATTTAAAAAAAGAAAAGGATCATTTTGAAGAACTCTACGTGAGAACCAATGGTATGAAACTTAAAATCGTATAAAAAATATATTCCATATAAAATTTTTTCAGCTAAATATGAAATGATGGAACATCTTTTATCTTTGAACGAAAACATTAAAGAACCAAATTTGATGAATAGAATTCTGTTTAATCAAGTACGTACTTTGTGTAAAGGTAAGTGAAGATTTATTATTAAACAAACTCTTCTATATTCAAGTGGAAATCTAGCAGATCTCACCATGAAACACAAATGCAAAAAACAAATGAAATATTAACTAAATTAACCGATTGTTACAACAATGAGAAAATTACAAATGCTCAACTTGTTAAAAAAAACCAAGAAATCTCCATGGAGTATAAAAAATTGGAAGAAGCAATGGAGGTTTTAAAAGACGAACATCAACATGCACTGCAACAAAAAATTAACGAACTGGAAGGAAAAGGAAACATTGTTAATACATCTGAGACTGTTGAAGTTAAAGACGAACCTATAGAAATTGAAGATTAAGCTGAATATTGTTATTATTAAGATTTAATAACAAGCTTTAGTCAATTTTTTAGGATCTTAAATAACTTTTTAAATTAAACACACAATTTGTATCAATCATTGATAATTACAAAGGGGCTTTATAGTGTAGAAATAAAACCACAATAAATGTAAAAATATATCTAATTTGTTTCCTTAAAAATACTAGTTTAAAATTAATTAAATTTCCCTTAAAACAAATTCCCTTCTAATTAAATCATTTAAAAAAAAACTTATTTACAATAACTATGAACCACTGTATAAATGAAAGTATCAATTCAGTCCAGAACGCTATTATACCTCCCCTTATTAAAAAAAAAATCATACTAACTAATATTTACAATTTAGAAATCGTCCATGTCTTCTTCTCCTTGCTGTTGTTGTTGCTGTAGAGCTTGTCTGGCTGCTGCAGCTTGCAGCTGCTCCCATTGCTGCTGATCAGCTTGTGCTTGTTCTTGCCTTGCTTTTGCAAACAGTTCTTGTTGTTGTCTCAATAACTCCTCTTCCGGAATGCCTAGATTTTCTAATCTTGTGCTTTGACGTCTGCGTTTGGCTGCAACTGCTTTACAGTCTTTTAATACTGCTTCTGCCTCTGCTGTGTAATCACAGAAACCGAGTCTATTTAAAGCTGCAAAAAAGTTTATACTAAAAACAACGTTTTAAAATAACTACAATAATTAAATTAGATTAAGTTGATAAAGATGTTTACCCATAAGAACATGTTCTGCATTTATCGTCTTTTTATGTAGCTGGTTACAAATTTCGTTTGCTTCTGAACTAAGTAAATGTATAAATTCCGTGCAACAGTTTAAAATTAATTCTCTAGCTTCGTTTGCAATTCTAACTGATGGTACTAATTCTTTAATCATTTTATTGATACTGGCTCTAGGTAAGGTGAGTTCATCTTCTTCTGTATTTCCAGCTCCAAGAGGGACTGCCGCATTTGAATTGGACATTACTATTTCAGATCTTGCAGCCTTATAATTTTAAATATGTTGAAAAACACTTATTTAGTTTGGATTTGGAGTTTACTGGCTAATGTCAAAATAGTCTAGCTAACTTGTCAGTGTCAACTGTCAACGGGTAGGTGTCAATGTCAAGTTATAAGGGACTGTTTGCATGAATTTACTGCTGCTGTTATGCAATTTATTAGTTGAAGGATATACGTGGATTTATGCAACATCAACTAAATGAAGATTGTTATTGTTAGCTATTCATGCAACATAAATTAAGGAATTATTAAACCAACCGGACATGCGCACGCATTCCATTCATTTATCAAAACTTCCAATAGTAATCGACCTGTCAGATAACTAACGATAAAATTTAAATGTAAACCAACTTGTTTACGAAAAATATTGTTGAGTTGATTTCCAAACGTAATCGGTCCCTATTGCCTTTGACACTCTTGACAGATACCCATTATTAATTTAGCATATACCACACAAATCACAGTTGAAAAGTTGTCTATTCATTATTTAGGGTTTGAACATTATTCAAAAGATTGTAATCACAGGCCTCGGTAGCGCAGTAGGTAGCGCGTAAGTCTCATAATCTTAAGGTCGTGAGTTCGATCCTCACCCGGGGCAATTTTTTTTTAAATTTATATCTGAAATGGATCTACGTTAAATATTTATTTGAGATAAGAAGGGAAAAAATTAAACTATTGTGACGTTCATAAATAATTTTTATTTTTAAATAATATACAATTATTAGACGATCATTATTTTTAATATGTACAAAATACACAACTCTTTGGTATAACATAGAAAAACTCATTAAAACTCGGATATACAACTTAGCACTTAAATTTCTAAAACAATTGTATATTTTATTTCATTTTACAGTACAGAGTAAACATTTGAATTCTTATTAAATTATAGTCACTGTGTAAACGTAACTTCCAATTTTCGACGCTCCTACTTAGTTTTCCAACAAACTATATAACGACATATACTATTTACCAGCATTAAAAGTATGATTATAGGAAGATTTTTTATTTTCTAATTAATTTTAGTACTGAAAAAATTATGTATAGTCCCGCAAGTACCACAAAGACACCACAGATAAATGAGTGCCTTTTTGGTTAGGTTACATTCAATTTATTTCGAACTTTTTAATCTCCAAATTAAAGTGAGGCTAAAAACAATTTATTTTACAGAAATTTTCATTATTTGTATTACGAGGGTAGGAATAATATTTGGAGTTAAAAAGCTGCCAGATTTAGTAGCTGAAAAAATTCTTTGGCATACAAAGCAGCATATCACATCAAAAAAAAAACTAGACAACACACATCAAATATATACAAAATATTACAAAAAAAAAGTTTTTCATAAAAACATTGATAAATATATTTTATGTAAAAGTTTTTTATTAAATATAAAAGTAATTCTCATAATCGGCGTAAGATTGTTCGCTGTCAGTTTTTGACAGTTGCGAACTACTACTCCAAATTTTAAGATTAGAATTCTTTTTTGTGACGGTTGTGGCATCTTTTTGTTTATTTCTTTCACACTGTTTGGCTTTTTCTTCGTCCTGGTGATTATCTAAGGAGGAAGTCGGTTGATGAGATCTTGATAAAGGAATTAAACTAGTACAAGAATTATTATTATTGTTATTAATGTTCGTGTGAGGAAGGGGAATCGGCTGGGACGTTCTAAAAGTCCTTGATACTGGTAGAGGGGGAAGTTCGGATACCCAGAATAACTGTAACAAAAAGAAATGATGAAATTAATGAAGAATAAAGTTAGAATAATATACTGACCTTTCTTCTAGACAAAGGTAAGTAATCAGGATTCCTCCTAATCAGAAAATGGCATTGGTGAGAAGGTAGCCATGTTTGTTGGACCTGCAGAGGTCTGTCATCGGGATGGAGTTTTCTCTGCTGCTCTCTATCTGTATTTACTTCATACAAAGAAAACTGTTCCACTCTTTCTTTGCTATTACTACAACTTAGTAACAAAGAAATAACTTCATCGGAAGTTGTTCTTGCACTTATTAGAAGACTTTTGTACTGTGAGTTGTTATTTAAAGCAGAATCATGGATTTTCACCAAGCCTCCACGTCGAGTTTGTAAAGAAAATCTGTAAAAAAAAACAAATATCTACATATCTACCTCTATTTAGTTTGACAAGATCATAATAATTAAATACTTACTTAGAATCACCTTTGGGATGACAACTTTGCAGCACAGCAGGTCTGGCTTCTTCATCTAACGCTAAATGTGTCTTAACCCCCGCCTTTCTAACTGTCACTTCCATTGACAGATAAAAAAGTTTCGGATCTCTGTGTTTCATCTTGTATTTTCCAAGTAAAGTACCAACAACTTCTTTGCAAGTGGTTTGGAAGGTGATACTGAGAGTTTTATATTCTATATCGGGTCGAAGACATCTTGCATATACTTTTATAGTAGTCTGAAACAAATAAATATTTATTAGAAAAATAGTATAATAATAGTGGAAATTTAAAAAAAAAAAATTCCGGTACCGGGAATCGAACCCGAGCCTCCTGGGTGAGAGCCAGGTATCCTAGCCACTAGACCATACCGGAGATATTTACCACAGAACGATTTTAGGTTTTTATTTATTTCAACTTAGCAGCAATGTATAAAGTGTTGCATACAACGTAGGACTGTTGTTAGTAATAATTAGCAGAGTCCAAGTATTTATTAGAAGCTTTGTATAAATTGTTGCATACAACGTAGGACTGTTGTTAGTAATAATTAGCAAGAGTCCAAGTATTTATTACGAAAAACCGCACCATTACTTGTATGATTAATTTAAAAATGAATCGTTATAATCACATTCTAAAATTAACAATTACTTTTGAAGAATAAAATAACGTTCTTGGTTATACCGTCAGAGTTTTATGATTAATGAATATTGCCATTTGAATTCGTACATAAAAAATGAGGAAAACGAACAAAAATATAATTAACTTACGTGAATATTTTCAGCAGGTACTAAAATTTGAGTAAAATTACCAAAATTCATTGTGTACATATTAAAAATATTTTACGATTAGAAAAACTCTTCTATTTCACTGAAATCTATCGGAAGACTAAAACATTTAGTAAAAGAAGTTACTAGAATAGAAACTGAAAGCGTCAAGACGCATAACGTCTTCCTGTTTAGTTCGAAAAAAATAAAAATAAAGGACAAAAAAAGTGGATTTTATTTAGAAACGGCTCCGTTAGAACTATGATAAATAGTGGATGAGTGTAGGTGTTAAGAAAATAATTATTTTATTGATTCTTTTTTTCTGAAAATATTAAAAAATAGCTAGTAAGCAATTATAGGATAATTTTTGTTTAAATGGGTTAAAAAATTGCCTGGCAAAAAGGTTATTGAAATAGGAGAGAGTGGTGCAGTTTCGGGTGTGCAAAATATCTATCTAAAAACTAGGTTGAATATTTCAATAAAATATTCAGTTTTTGATAAATCCTGTATTTTATGTAATAATGGGGAGTAAAAGCGTATGTAAAGATGGTAACGAGGGCAAAAAGGCGGTGTAACATGATCTAAACGACCGGAAGCAACCATTTGGGCTTGTAGCACGTGCAGACTGTTTCGAAAAGACCCTTGGTGCACACCTGACAACCAGACGTACTTCATTCTCTTTTCTAAATTTTGTTTTGTGTTTTAACGTTGTACAATACTCAGTGGTGTATCATTAATATGGTTAAAAGTAATTTTGTTAACAAAAAATAAATGTGTTCAAGATTAACTAATTCAATAAAAAACGTTTCTTTAAATTTTCCCCGCAGCTATTAAAGTGGTCAAGACATTCTATGATAATTGTCACTTCTCCTGTCATCCCCAACACATATACAGAACATGTAGACAGAACCTCATTTAAATTTAAAAAATGAAAGAATATCATTACATACATCCAAGTTTGCTAGTAAAAAGTTTCGTAAACATTGCCACACCAAGTTATTTAGAACCTTTTTACCAGGTGATAAACGAAATAAATTGAACATACTTAAAGATGTTTGAAGAGTTTTCCGTACGCCGCTGTCCGTTTTGAATGGTTTAAACGACGGAACCACACCGTTTAGGGCTTTTAGGACATTCTTGTCTGTAGCCTGGGGGACGGGGTGCCGACCTCGGGCACCATCGAGTATCTCCGGTGGCGCTCGGCTTTCATGCGTCCATAAAGCTTTTAACCTCCTATACGATATCATTGACGTGTGCAGAGATTAGCTCAGGGTAAGCGTGCTGGGCTACTAACACAGAGGTACCAGGTTCGAGTCGTGTCCGAGTCAAGATATTTTTATTTTTATTTTCTTATTGTTTTTTTCAAAAATTGACTAAAAATACGAAGAATTTTTCGATTCGGATTAGGGTAGGGGGTAAGGTAGGGTGGTTTTTGTTGGGTTATTATTGAAAATTATTATAATAATCTGTCAATTACACAATTCAATTTTTCTATTCGGATTAGGGTAGGGGGTAAGGTAGGGTGGTTTAGTTAAAAAAGTGTATGGAAAGCGAGATGTTCTTTTCATAGAGAGCGACACGGGGTGTTAGAACCGTGCGCGCTTCGCATGAAAGCCGAGCGCCACCGGAGATACTCGATGGTGCCCGAGGTCGGCACCCCGTCCCCCAGGCTACAGACGAGAGTCTTTTAGGACGCGTTGCTTAGGGTTTGAAGTGATTTCTTTATGTACAAAGAGGAAGTACATGTGTGGGCGAGTAATTGAGACTTTAAACCTTGCTTTACGAAAGCTGATCACGTGCTGCCCATTTGTTTCGGTGTATTATTTTTCAGGATGAATTTGTACCATTAAAAAGAAAAAAAAACGGATTGAAGTGAAGACAATTTGTAAAAGACAATAAGTAAGGTTACGTCTTTGGTGGCTTTTGACGATGTTATTATTATTATTATTATTAGCACAAGGACTTTTAAGTTTTTATTTATGAAAGTTTCACTAAAATTTTTTTATATAATTATAGAAGCATCTGTACTGAGCGTTTCTGTGTAAGCTGCCAATGAGTCGAAAATTGTTTTAATTACTTTTTATACCGAGAAATATACTACAGTAAATTTACGGATTGATTTACGTTTTAGAAAACATACTTTTGTCTAAAAAAATACAACGTATGTGCCCCGTTGTTTTATAGAGACTGTAAAACGCATTGAGCAGACATAAACATTAAGAAATTTGATATGTTAAAACCGAAACTGCACTTTTCAATCGAATTATATACATATACACGTAGCACTTGGCAGCAAACTATTTGCCAAAAATAAATGAAAATTCATAAAATATGATATTTTGGGACGAGAAATCGACTGGTCGATTTAAAATCTTTCTTTCACCTTCAAATAGTGACAAAATTTTTCAAATTTTTGCATATTGAGCTGAAATTTTAGAAAGGTCGAAAGAAATAGTGGACCAATTCGGCAGAAATAATAATAATAAATCAAAAACTTGGTATCAGTATTAAGAAATATTTTAATGTTGTTTATGAAATGTCATGCCCTTTTCAAATTATTTAATGACAATTATTAAGAAGATTATCAAAGACTCTAAGACACTAAAAAGGAAGTTATCATTCAGTGTAATGGACTATAACGTAACATCCTTTTCTCAGCTACAATAAACATCGTTGCCTGGTACCGAAAAAACAAATGATATTCGCCATTAAAATTAGTACCCAGCACGAGACAGGATATCACCTATTAACAATGATCTTATTGTTGGGATTTTTTCTACTAAGAGAACTTTAAACGGTATTTTAATCAATTAAATTCTGTCCCTTTGCATAATTCAAAATATACAAGTTTAAATTTGTGATAATTCAAAACATCTGGTAGCAATATTTATTCGCGTGGGTATCCAGTACAAAAAATGTTTTCTGTTAAAAATTATGATTATAACACAATCTGGTATATCAGGAAGGATATTGATAACCCTAGAAATTCGTAATTATTTTTAATGTTTTGTAATGATGAATACAAAAACTTTTTTGGCAAAAATCCAGCCTCTCTTGTACATAAATATAATCTAAATGGACCAAAACCCACAAAAAAAACCATTGATCATTTCCATTTGTTATAGAACAATACAAATTTGTCCTTATTATTTGTGTTGTAAGAACTTCCGTTCTATTATAAGTGGTATTTCCCTAACACATATATGAAGCACTAAGCAGGTAGATCTTTTTAAAATACTGACTTTTACAGTAAATACTCTAAATTTGATATTTCCTGTCTATTGTCAAATTATTCGTTTGACATTAGGAGATATTTATGCGTTAAAAATGTAATTTTACAGATAGGTGTTACTATTAAAGGATAGGGAAGAAGTAAGATTGAAATTGGAATAAACAGTTCTTGATAAAAGGCTCAACGGTTGGAACCACAAAACGTGTTGAGCATGTTGGCAGTCAGCGCACGCCCAATGTTAATATTTCTTTTTTTTATAAGTTGTATCGCCTTGTAATAGTAAACAAACAAATAACTTCTAGCGAAAACTTATACAGAGTTTTCCGTGAACCGGACCCAACCTTAGCACACTCCTGTTACAACTAATACTCCTGACAGATTTATAAATATTAGTTTATAGTTTTCGACACCTACAATATTTTTTTGTATCCTGTATAAATACATTATTGTTCTATCCTTAAATATTCCAAGGTTGAAGAAGTTTTAAATGATTTTAAATTTACTGTCTCGAAGTCAGTGTCAATGTCAAATTATGTAAATATATATTGATAATTATGATTGAATTGTTTACGTCTTAATTTCCAATCAAAGTTTCGATTAACTATAAAAAATAGTATATTTCTTATCAGAAAAATGACTAAAAATAGTTGTTTATAGCAAACAAGTAAATATTTTTAAAAACATCAAAAATCTCCCGGTTTATCAAATTCAACTGGAAATATGAGAGTCACTAACTTTTATAAAGTGTACCATTGTAAGGATCTATTTGAAGGAAATAATATTATAAACTGTTTACTTTTCAAAAAAGGAACACTTGTAAATTAAAATAGAAAAAACAAACAAAAACGCGAGCACGAGGAAGTTTCGCAAAAATTTCGTTTGGATGTTTATGTGGAAAAAAAACTGTTTATAAAAGTGTGAAATGAAAAAGGATGTTTAACCTCGATGTGTTATTCAAAATAAATAGGATGGTGTTTTTAAAATTACTCATACAAAAATTAATTTCAATTTAAAAGCATCTTTTAGGTATACTATCACGAAATCTTACAAATAATTTTGTTTGTTTCTAACATTTTCTAAAAATACATTTCCATACAAAGGTTTTTTTCATTTCAGATATGATCACTAAGAGCTAGATCTGTTCAATACGATGGATGGTTGATTAATCCAACTCTTTAATATACACTTTTATTTGTTTCTGAATAAAGTTTATGTAACATTTATCGAATTTTATCCGTAGTTCATTTAATAAAACTGATAAAATTAAATTACGGATCCAAAAAACAACCGCTACTATTGTTCTTATAATAAAGTCGCATGGATAATAAAAATAACTTATAGAAGATATAATGGGTTTCCTTGTTTTATAATAACTATCGATTCTGGGATTACTTAGATCGAAAGAATGACATAAAAAGCTGTCTCTCAACATGTATATGTAAATTATTCACATCCGCATAACTTGTAGTAGCCACTTCTGGCAGGACAGTGTCGTAGAAAAAATGATTTTTAATTCATATTTATTTCAGAACTTTTTAGTTGAAAGTTCCAGCTTTCCACAAGGATTAGGTTAGTCATTGCTTCAAATATTGTTCATATTTGGGTTAGGCGAGTTTACTTTGAGTGAGTTTACTTGCTCTATCACTTGTTTTTTGATAAAATTATTTATAAATCCTCTTCTAAAATAGCTTTACGAGACAAACATGACACTATACAATAGACCAAAGTATCCAGAACTAAGTTACTTTGACGAAAAAGTTGCCTTAAAGAATCTGCAAGTTTCCATTGCATATACTGACAATTGACAATATAACAATCAGTTTTTACTGGAAAATAAAAAATCCTACTTAAAAAACCCCTTGCAATAAAAAAGTTCACTGTCGATTTTTCCCAATTTTGCACAATAAAAAATTAAAAAAGTTATTATGGAACGCCATTGGATGATTGGTACCGACAAACCTGAGAACTTCAAGGTCCTTGCCCTTCCGACCAGGATAAGACATTAATATTTTAACAGTTCGATGTTGTCTCTACGCTATTGATAACGCTATCGATACAGATAGAAAATATTGACAGTCAATAAAACGATTTCAATATAAATAAATAGTAAAGAACATTATTTTTGGGATATATAGTGAGTTGATAAGATAAATAGAGTTAATTGTAACTTGTCAGTCCAAAGATTATACAAATCTTTTGTAAAGGATAAGAAAATTATCACAAATATAACTCTCACTGGATTGAAGAGTTATAGTTAAAAATTGTTAAAAAGCGAGAACGTTGAGTTTCGAGCTCGGGACTTCTTTAGCCACGAAACCCTTTCATGGTTGAATGGTATCTTATAATACCGAACAGAACATTGATGCTTAGCGTAAGGGCTTGTAACTAAGGGGTTCCGGGTTCGAGTCCCGGTGATTCCGCTTTTTCAGGTTTCAGAATATTTAGCTTATATAATAATATTTAAAATAAATGGAATTACTCAGCTCTCGGTAAAAATTAGAATATAGTATAAATTACGAAGTTTGAATCATCTTGATGACGAGTATAAATTGTTTAAAAAGCAGTGTGAAAATTAAACCTTTACAACTATATACATAATGTAATATCAAGTGTTAAGATTTTCTATCGTTTCTGTTGTCAATTCCGGGAATGTTTCAAGCGATGTGAATAGAATACGAATGATGCAGTAACGGCTTTAGGTAAACACGCTTAAACAATATAGGGAAAGGTAAAAGAAAATATTTTTGTCTGAAACCGACACTGTATTTGTATATCTAAACGTGTCTACAAAAATTAGTAGTGTCTGAATGTGAGAATCGTGATAAGATAAGAAAGCTATCTTATAACAATTTATCAGAAGTTGTAAAATGCACAATCACCAGCAATGTTAAAATCTTACGGCGTCAAGAAATAAATGATAAATGGTCCGTGGTTTTGTCTTTGTTTATCTTTGCTGTTAACAGAATATCTCTTGACAGACTGAATTTCAAGTTATTTGATATTTTGTCTTTTCAGCAAAAACGCGATACATTTTTTGTTGTTTTTTTCCTTGGGTAACGCAAATGTATATTTCTGCAATATTAAAAATTGAGCAAATTTTACTATTGAACATCCCGTATAAGGTCTTGTAATACGACCTTTCCAAGGCAACCTAATTCCACGGGAAGTAACCACATATTCTCACGATTGTTACAATTTTTGTTATGTTTTTTTTTCTGGGTTCACATCGTTATTATTTACACGGTTAACTGTTGAGCTTATTAACGTGTTTAGTGCGTTTTTACGTTTATTTTAATAATATATGTGTGTTTTAACCTTGCATCTCTTTATATCAATTTAATAATATGAAAATGACAGATTTACCCAGTGTTTTATTTTTTTTTACGTACCTACTATTACATTAAAAATAATAAATTTAACAAAAGTTTAATTTTATAATAAATAGCTGTAAATTTAACGCCTTGTTCTACAAGAACATTTACGTGTAGTATGTGACACGAAGCACATTTTTCAAAGATTGCGCAAGCCATACGTCGTTCATCTCAGCTAGAAACGAACAGTCTTCAAGTCAAAAGCACACTTAAATGACCCCTTTTTAAGAAACCCTCGTGATATATGGCAAGTGCCATATGTGCGCGTTTCTGCTTCTTTCGAATATTTTCATAAATCTGTGACAGACACACCTTGTGTTCTAAATCATATTCAAAATTAGTTTCCGGCTGACAAATTAAATATACAGGGTATTTATTAAAATATACAACAGAAAAGTACAACTATAAAGATATTTTTGGTACACACTGTATTAAAATCGTAAAAATTAAAGTTACTATGTAATTTTTTTTACACAGAACATCTGGGCGGTTTCTTTGAAGTTATGACAAGTTAACGACACGTGAGAGAGTCCCTTTTTCGAAAATTTCATAATTTTATTTTTATGATACTGTAAAAATAAAATGTAGGACGAGGCGAGGGATGTTGTTAATAAAATGAATGATATAGCAAGAAATTAAAAGTTGATGTACCAGCGCGAGCTTTTAAAAAGTGAAATGATAATTTTATCATCTCGTTGACATTTTAAATACTAGCGACATCTCTTTTTAATAAAACGAAGTAATGTTGATTGAAATTTGTACTAGTTTCGCATGAAGAGGTAATTGGGTACGTACAGGAAGACACTAAATTACAGTAATTGGTAAAAATTGTAAATTAAAACATGACGATGTTAGCTAATAAAACAGTTAGGTTTTTCCACTTATTTCTGTGTATAATTTACTTATTTTAAGTCGAATTCTTATAAATATCACACACCAACCAACATTTTGTGCATATACATCGAACAAAATATATATACAGGGTGTCTATTTAAAAATATAACAAATCAAAAAATTCTCAAAACGAATCAAGAGGAAACTACAATGACATAGAATACCTCGATCCCCCTAGCTCATATTTAAAAGCTTTTTTTTTAAATAGGCAGTGCTTAACCGCCCAGGTATTTGAACAGTTTCAATAGCCTGTTGAGAGTTCCTTGTCTACCTTGTTCAGTAAATTCTTTATAAGGAGGTGATAATTTAACTTTTGTAGAACTTCAAACAAAATATTTTAATAATTGTAACGCGACTCTCTAAAACCTTTTATCCAGGTAAAAATAAATATAATAGAAAATTCTTTCACATTTTTTTTTCCCATAATTTCCAAAGAAACAACTTTCCATAATTAAGAATAATGCCATAGTCATAACAAAAACAATAGAATTATTATTAACTTGTAATTAAACGAAACTTGTATATCCGTGGGATAAGTTCACTTTGTGAAACAATCCTACAGACTGCTATACTTTCTTTTTTATTAAATTTTGTTATAAACTTGTTTCAACATTATGGAAAGCGTGGGTGTTTATTTTTGTATTATATGCACAATACACAATTATGTCTGCCATAATATGTGTTTATTATATACGGTGGTCTAGATATAAAAGATCATTAACCGGTCCATCTTGTTGTAATGACGTAACTATTGCTAATGGCGAGAATATCTACATTTACTTTTGAAGAGGTTTATGATAAAAATTTTCAGCTGTTGTCCTGGTATATATGCATCCCAGGAGTTCGTAATTTTTTTTTATTTTTGTACATTTGTTTAGCGATACAGCGCGTTAAAGTTGCAATTTGCTTTTTTTGTTAATATTTACAATTTTGTGGTTTCCAATTGCCTTTAAAACCCAATAAAATCTAGGTATCGTGGGGCAAATAGAAAATCAACACCCTACGCAATCACAAAATTTTATATATAAAAATGAAGAATTAAAAAGTGGTTATCGATACGCTACTGTAATAGATTTACGGCCTTAATAGGAATAATGGGTAGGTGGAAGAGGACAGAAACAATAAAAGAAGAAACTATACATTATATGGTGGTAAAAAGTAAAATTCACATTCCCATACTCTGTGAAGGATGTTCTCATGGTGTCATGTAGCATCTGGTCGCCGTACGGTGCTTTGACGAAAGCCCTTCACAGTTTTTAGATGCCCATTTGGTTTTGTTAACGTATGTGTTTTAGAAATTTTCGCAAGACGGAAGCTATTTTGGGTTCTTTGTTTTGTTTGGTAGCAAAACTATGACGTAAATATGTGTTTTTGTTGAATTATTATTACACAATTAATAACGATGGTATATCAGTGAACAAAACTAGAAAAAATTTTGTAATATCAAATATAACAAAACAATTTTTAATCTTTGGCTATACTACATTCACTTTTGACCCTTCTTCTTATATTCTTCTCTATTTTTTCCTTCTATCGGAAAATATCTGAACCATACGGGTAGACAAAAAAACAATATTTTTTTAGGAAGTGAAATTTAAAATATAATCTCCGGTTAATTATTACGACAAATATCTACGGCCAGCTGATAATTATCATTAGTTAATTTTATAGTCGACCAATTTAATAAATAACTAGCACATGCCACATTTTTTAGAACACAAATCTGCCAGCAAAAAGGAACCCAAGCCACGATTATAGCCTTTACTTTTTTTTTAAACGATTCACCATAAAATTTACTATAAAATGAATAATTTTCGTTCCATTATTCCGAGACATAGACTGTTAAAGTTAAACTTTAATTTTTTTTTTAAATCAAGATTTGCGCTACCCTTATTTTGACGATCTGCCAATTAAAAATCCACAAGAGCAGAGCGTTTTAAATTTTTTTCCCTGGTAGTTAATCTAATATTGCAGTTTTCTTTTTATTCCGTAAGAATAACAAACAACCGTATGTCTCTTGGGAACGTCCTTGTTTCACCTTTATAATTTCTAATTTCTCATTCTAATAACATTTTTCGAAAACAATAAGAATATTCGCATCGTACCTTCGCAATACTATATGAATATTAAAATGTCTATACGAGTAGCTGATTTATATTTTTTTAAATATATATTTTATGTTCACCAAGTGACATACTGTCAATATTAATGAATTCAAACTGACCAACAGCCATTTTGGAGTCCGTAATTTTTAAATAGGCATTAAATTTTCTCTACCTACAACTAGATCTTTCTACTTGTATTTTTATTATCACTGCATCTCATATAAAAATAAATCCCCTTTTGTATACAATGAAGACAAAAGGTAATTCTAGTAAAATTGAAATCCTACAAGTACAGTTATAAGTACGATTTACATCAGTGCCAGCATTGCAGTGTTTCAGTTGGATTGAAGAATTGAAAAAAATAGTACTACTACTAACATTGAGATAATTAGGTTTGTTCCCAAAGCGAGTTCCTAACTGTGACGAACATATTGAGTTTGCGCAGTTAACAATAATTGTTTCTTATTTTAAACTGCGCAAACTCAGTCTGTTTATAACAAGTTAGTAACTCGCTTCGGGAACAAAGCTAATGTAATGGAACATTCAAACAAGGTCATGAATTTTTCGAAAAAAACATATTTTTAACATAAAAAATCTTGTAAATACCACAGGATTATGAATATTGAACTGTAATTTTAGAAGTTCACTCTCAAAAGTCCAATTTACTAGGGAAAAAATATACAATGCCCCAAATTCCTATTATTTCTTCCAATTTATATTTTTACAATACCCGCCTATGTGATTCCACGCTTGCGTGATCATCATTTTCTTGGATTTTTTTAGCTCCATTCTCAGATAAAATTAGTCACGTGAGAAAAGACGTTTTTTTTTTAATTATTCCCCCAGCTTCGACAAATTAGTGAGGAAGGTTGAGTGTTTTAAATAGTTGGTCAATGATTTTTCTTGGGAAAAATCTTGCAACAACAATGGGTAATTTGAGACTTCGAAGGTGATTTATATCTTTAAGAAGAAGTTAAATATATTTTACTGTAATGTTGAAGCTCGGTGAGGGTCTTAAAGACACTAATTATATGTTGAATGTTTTTATTTTTGTAAAATTACACGTTTATATTATATAAATTGTAATATTGACAAACTTTCACAATTTTATAAAATAAAACTCATAATTTTTATCAATTTCCTTTAGAATCTATCAATTAAATAGAAACGAACGCTAGCAATTAATTTTTATTAATATAAAAAATCCTATTCGACATCCTGTTAATTTATTTTTAATGGTCCATATTTTTTGACACGAGTCATTTTTTTTTTAAACTGTTCTTACCTGGACTGAATCATTTAACGAAGAGTAACTGGAAGATCGACTTCCTAGAGGTTCTGGACTTAAACTTCCGTAGGAAACTGTCGAACTAAGAGACACTGTGTCAGCTCTACTCCTATAAGGAGAAAGCTGAACATGTTTCATCATCTGCAACAAAAACAAAACGTTTACGTAACTCTAGATACTTAAATATTATCACAAAGTTTACTAAAGATTTAGAAAATTCTTTTCATTGATAAAATGTACGACTTTCCAAGTACCCTCGGTATATTACACTGGTTTTACTTTTTTTTTAACAACGCGTGTGACAAACAAGTTCTTATTAGAAGCATACCAGAAATATTGTTATATAATTGTCCAATTAGATATGTATTACGTACTCGGTATCGTTCATTATCTAATATTAGTTTAATTTTTCGAAATAAAAAAGTTCAAGCACGACACATACATAATGTATTTTTTGTTCAAATTGTGTGCTAAGTACATGTAAGAAGTTTTGGAACATAAAAAAAACTGCTTAGAAAATAAGTTTTTTTATCATCTCTCGAAATTTTTTATTCAATCTCCTGGAATACCCTGTAAAACTATTTAAAATTTTTCTTAAAAATATATGTCGGTCTTTAGGACAACCTGTATAGTATTTAATTCAAACCCTGAGCTTTTTTTACGCCGTTGCAGACTAAAAAGCACGAGTTATGCGCATAGTAACCTATACATTTATCGAGATACCTACTCCAATATCTCGATTGTAACGAGATCTCTTCTGTGGTTTCCAAACATATTTGTGGGTTTAATAAAAAGAATTCTGTAAAATAAAAACTAGATCGGTGTAGTCAAAGCATTTATATACAATGGCGCTAGGTTATAAAACATTTTAATTGGAAATATTTGTATCTTTGGCCGATTGAGGTTACTGAAATTGTACTAATTTGCTAGCTAACCCTAGTATGTTGTAGTTAGTATTATGCAACCGGAAAGTTGTGGTAAATCAACTGGAGAAAAAGGATCAATATATTAACAACTTTTTGATTACACAGTAAACGATTGTCGTAAGCAAATGTTCTTGGAAAAATTACGTTAAATCTGACATAACCTATCTTTTCGACGACCACTGATTAACGCACAATGTCCAGAAATAAAAATATATTTTGATTATTTAATAACAAAAACTTAAAATAACCTCTACTTAGAATTGAATCCTTTATTACAATGATAACTATCCACTTGAACGATTTGAAAACAATAATTTTATTCTCAATTACCATAAAAATATTATTTTAGGTTTTTTTAATAAATAATACTATTATAAATAGCATAATATTGATGTAGTAGAAATAATATCCTAATTTACCAGTAGAATAATTGTTTTTTCATCTAAAACAGGATGTAATAATGTGATTCAAAGGTTAAACGTATCACGAATTCACAAATGATGATTCCTCTTAACATAATTAATGTTACAAACAATACTTTTTCCTTTTTTATAAACGTTCTAACACTATGAGGCTGAAACTGACAGCCGGACGCGATACTCGTTACCTTTTGGATTAGGGAGCCGCAAGAAGCAAACATTTTCTATTGTCTATACGCATCATAGAAATTTGATAAAACTTTATTTGAGTACTCTTATAACCAAAACAAACATGTAAACAAATGTAAAAAAAATAAACAAATATTGGATTTTTTTTGGAAAAAAATAATTTCGGTTCCTTAATTCAAAGGGTAACGACGATCGCGTCCGTGTAGATTTTGAAATTTATTTTCTTATTTTGATTTCGGTTTAGATGAAAGAATCGAATAAATCTAAAGACAAAAGTACATCTTGTAAACATAACGAAGTAGTTGTTGTATGTCTGTGATAAAATAAGGTTAATGAGAAGATTCCTCTACAGATAACCCATGGTTTTAACAACCGGTGTACATCATCTGTTGAAAAAAATTCTCTGGACGTGTTACATAAATTTGATCTATCTGCAGATGGCACGTGTTGTTCTGTTTCTTTTTTTTTTTGTGTGTGCTGATATGTTGGTATTTTGAATTCTGAATTACTTTATTCTTACTGATATCATAGTAGGTCCAGAGTAATCTACTAGTTCCCTATAATAACTAAGATTAATTCATGGAGGAAGTTGAGTTAACCCACCCTAATGTCTACCGTATCCACCGGAAACACTGATTTGTTTTAAAAGACAATCGACAATTTGTAAGGGTAAGGGATAAAAAAGCAACAAAAAGAGGGTATGGATACTCTTAATATAAATTAAATACTTTTCAAAAAGGTTTGTACACTGAGAAAAAAATATTTTTTTAACGTTTTATATTTTTATCAGAGGCCAAAAAATTTTAGAATCTTAACCAGGACTGTTATAAATATCTATTTATAATTTCGATTAACTTCCAGTTTTTATAATCTAAACATAAAATCTATTTTGTAAGTAAACCGTATTCTATTTTTAATTTCCAATTACTTTTTGCCGCCTACCACCAAATTCAATCAATCTGTATCTAAATAATTGTATACATTTTTTCAATCTACTATTTGCGTATATTTATTGACCTATTTTTAAAAAGGCAGTTTTAATTATATTCAACTTTTGCAGTTATCTTAGAAAATATACAGTGTGTCACGGAAAACGTGTATATTTTTAATCTAAAACGTTTTTTCTTACGATAAAGTCATCTGTCAAATGTCAAGCTTTTTTAAAACACACTCTCTTTCCGAAATGCCGCTATATCCAATAATTGTTAATGTTAATTATTGGTAGTTGTTTAGATTGTCCAAAATCAATTTCATCTATCGGTTAAAAGAAAAAGTCTGCAAGAGAGAGGGTTTTTTATTTCGTTTGGGTCTAGTGTTGTTCCGGGTGGAAATAGATTTTGTTTTATAGTCAAAGATAAACTCTTAAACAAATTGCTGACTATAACGGAATACCCAATCACTTTCACACAATTTCAGTAACAAAAAGTCAATTTTTTAAATTTTAACTAATGAAGGGAAAAATATTTCTGATCACAGTGTCTCTTACTTGGTTTCCTGTGAGATAATTATTGTAGTAGCCGATGTAGTCTACTTAATTGAACTTATTACATACTTCCTCTTCGGAGAGATTTAAAAAAAGACAGAACTAGAAGTCGTACAAAAAAAAATTACCGCATTATAAAGGAAGTTTAAATGCATTTCAACATATTTCAGATTCTACTCTAACAAAAGGAGAATATAATTATTTTTATTAATTGGTAGAATGGAAAATAGTGTAAGTAAATGTGGAGATGGTTTTGAACTTTGTTTGCGTAATATCAAGTTTATAACAGACAGTAGGCGTTCAAAATATAAACAAAATTTCAACGTAGGATGTTCAATTTTTAGATCTGGTCGAAATTTAAGGTAAAAACGTGTTATTAGAGTTTAAATTATACACCTACATGCGATTTTACATAAAAATATAACCACTAAGGGTACCAATTTGAGGTCAACTGTTGTCAAGACAGTGGTGTAGGAATTTACTTTAAATTATAGAATCAAAAATAAGTAGATTTAACACGAGATTTAACATAAAAATCTTGGAAGTAATAACAATGTTAGGAAACAATTGATTTAAAATACAAAATACACTATTAATATTTATCTTTGTCGTGCCCTTTTGATAATAAGTTTGAGCCTTCGTAAAGAACAATCGACACCAACGTGGGTGATTTTCCAGTTGTTAGAAATGCAAATCAGATCCTACGTAAAATCATTTTCTGACTAAAAATCACAGAACACCACCTGCGTTCTATGTTGTGGTTCGTGTTCAGTGTTACAACTTTATATACCTACGCTACAAATAAAAATTATAGACTGTTAGGGTCATTGTTACATTTAGATTCCATTGCATAGGCGTAGATTGTAGATTTAATTGATGTTTAAAACAGGAAAAGTTTTTTTTTTTCAAGAAATTTTAGTGAAAATATGGTTTCTTTGCGTTCTAGATGAGTACTCTTAAAACATCTAATAAACGGGGAACTTGAAGGATTTTCATTTTAAAAATAGTCAAAGTAAAATTAATGAAAACTTGAAGAAAGTCAAATTCTTGAATAAAAAACAACGCGTAACTCAGACAAGACAGAGCTAGAACTTTGTAATGACTACCAATCGATTGTGTGGAAATTTTTACACGTATAAGTGAATTTTGAATAAATTTGAATAAGTCCTTTGTTCAAAAGATCAACAAAAAAAAAATTTGGACTTGGAAAATAACTAAGTAGTCAAAAATTTATTAAACGGTGTTTTTTGGAAAGAAACATCGTTTGGTCTACTTAGTTTATCGATGAAATGAAAAATTTCAAAACTACAATAATTTTTCGGTGATGCCATTACATTTTTTTTCGAATACGTCTAGGAAAACTACGTTCTTTGTGATGGTAATTAATTTTGTAATCCAAATCGAAGCTTTTAAAGAAAAGAAAATTGTTATTTAAGATGCAAATGACACACTTTTCGGTGTGAAATGTATACATTGGGAATATAAAGACTTTATTGTAACACAGGAAGTAATAAAAGTGATAAAAAATTTTAAGTAAATCAAATGCTTATAGTGACGATGATTGGAATAGAATCAACCACAGTATTCTCTGTAAATATACTTATTTAATGTACTACCATAGGTGTAGATCAATAATAAAGTCAGGGGGCATAAAATTAAATAAAAATACCGTTAGTGAGATTAAAAAGTAATTTATCTAAAACACGTTATAAATCCAATTTATTAAACGACAGAACCCCCATCTGAAACTAAGGATAAGGAGTGGTCAGATACTGCATACAATTTACAAATTACACATATAAAAGGGCTAGTCACCCTTATAAGTAATACGTTCGTTTATCTAAACACGATCTGTAAAGTATATTGAACTTAATTTTCATCATTTCATTAAATTTTTCCCTACTGCGTTTATTTTGTTAATAGTTAGGTAAATAAGGGATAGTTTACGTTGGGGTGACAATATATGCATTAATACAGCACGAGGTTAATGACCTATACCCTACAGAAATTATGAGAATTATGTTTTTTCTTGGTAGATGAAATATTGACGCTGCCACTGGTGGACCAGTTATAAGGTAGTTTATGCTTTTGGCTTATGAAAAAAAAAGAAGATTTTTGTGTATATTCCAATGGATTGCGTTGAAGAGAAAAGGGAAAGTAGAAATATTGGTTTATATAACAGATGGGAGTGGGCCCTTTCGATCGTATATAACTAATAATTATTGAGGATTTGAATTATTAATAATAGACAATTAGAACTAAATAATCAGTAATTGCAATTAAATCAAGATAATTTGCTTTTTACTACTATCATTACACAACAAAAAATGTTAATTAGGTAACTAGGTACTTTACCAACCGAATTTTAAAATGATATTTGTAATTTTTTAAATTGAATTTAAGTGAAAATAATTTATTTTTAAAAATATCCTTTAACCGTAGATGTTTGCTGAAATGTTTTGAAAGGGGTTAATTTGCAAAAATTCCCATCGATCATAGGCGTACTATTAGGTTATTTTATATGGGGGTTCGATTAATTTGTGAAAATTTCTATATAATGGAGATATCATAAAATATTTCCTTCTCTGATATGCGTACGATAAAATTTTTAGGAGGGATCAATTTATTTGTAACAATTTTCATTTCCCATGGGCTTACGAGGACATTTTTTAAGAGGGTTAATTGTTTTGAGTTTTCTGTTTATTCCTTCTTTTATCTCGGTAGCTTTTCAACATAAACTGCAAAGGTAGTCTTCTACATACATTTCGGCAGTTTCACCAGTGTATCTACGTCAACTTTTCCCAGATTAACTAAAAATCATATCCTCCTCTTGTTATCCCATTTTTATCCGATTTCCTAGATATTATTTAATGTTGGTGCATTCAAATCAAATCAGATTTTCTTTTGTAGATAAAAAATTAAACGAATTGACCTTTTTACGTGATTCCCAACGATCTTTGCCCTTAAAATAGTTACGGTAATTATCTTTTGGCACAAGCTGCTGCAACACAACCTAATCAACCACTTACTGACTTTGAACAAATTGTTTACGATTTTTTTTATTTGTGAAAAGTACGTACAGGAAAATACAAAATTGTATAGGTACATGGTGAGTAAAATATGAAATCAAATTTGTATTTTATTGTATCTAATTTAACAAGTATACAAGAATTAATTACATTTTCCAGTAACAAAAAAAAAATATAAAATTATTCAAAACGTACCTTGTTCACGACGAAATAATCCAAAAAAATTAAAAAACAAACAAAAATGTTCACACTAACAAACAAAACCCACGGTAACTAATAAACATTCTCGTGTTGACATCCACGCGTCTCGCGTTTAAAGCATCTCAACGAACTTATCTCCAACTTAACTAAACTACTACTACTGACGGACTGACGCAAAATTGATATACTGGCTGCACTCCTGTATCGCCGAGCTGCTAGCGTATGGTTACTTCGATGCTTAAAATGTTCAGGAATACCTACGTTGCACTCTGAAATATAGACCTGTGGTTTATGTCCATCCATTGTTTTAGCCAAGAGGGAATTGTTTTGATTTGGAGGCGATTCTCACACTTTCATTTCCTTGGCTAATTAATTCTTTTAATACCTAAATTAGTGGGGCTTAAGTGATGAAATTGTGTGGGAAATTTGACATGTATATGTCAAATATTTTAATATAGTTATACGGTATATTAATTCTAATTTTATAAGGAATGTACTTTAAGACAAAAGATTACGTAAAATGGATCAAATTATATTAGATAAGAATTTTTTATTTACAGTTTGAAGCATGGTTAATAATTATGATATTGGAAAAAAGAAAATTAGTATTAATAATACTTAATATTGTGAATTTGTGGTAAACGGTTAGTTTTTTTTTCAAAAATAAGTGTAAAAACATTATACTACACTATTAAATGTGGTATTTATTTGCAAAATTTTTACTGGAAAACCGCAGAAGTTTGTTTTGAAAGCAGAAACGGATTTACCTTCAGTGCCATCCCTCCCTTATATGTATGTACGTACCGGGTGGCCCACTAAAAATGGACGCCGGCTATATCTCAGGAACCGATAGCTGTAGAATTTCTGTAAAAAAAATTTAATATGTAAATCGGCCAAGGGAAATCGCTGGAAATTATTTTTAAGTTCGTAAGATGACCGCTAGGGGGCGCAATTGCTATGGCTAATCATAAAACGGGCGTTTTCTCAAAAAAGATGCAAATAAACATTTATTTTAAATAGTGCTCTCGTAAACACCGGAAATTTTGTGACATTTTTTGTTTGAGGTATTTTACTCTATTTTATAAAATGTAGTGGTGGGGGAACGTCAAATATGTCTTTATTTAAATGGCAATAACTCCAGTATGGGTTGACTGATTTAAAAAAACCAAGTCTTGTTTAAAACCTCTCTTTTTACTTAATAATCAGCTGTATAAATTGTTTCCGAATATATTTTGGTGTGGTACGTAGAGGGCGCTGTTTGACATTACAACAAATATTGCGCATTACCATGAACATTTTAAATAGTACTCTATGTCTCTTTTTGCATAGTTGTGTAGAGAGAAAAATTCCTAAAAAGTCAGCTCAAACCGCAACTTCCTATCTTTTTTCTAACCGGAGATATCAATAGATGAAGCAACATTAGGCCACTGGCTATGAAATATCTGTGGAACCTATGGTGGTATTATTATGTTAGTATTATTCTAGTAATAATTGTCGGGGGCGAAAGTCAAAAATTATATTTATAAATTTACTTTTATTTCAAGTATTTTAGTATAAATATTAGTTATTTCTATTTCTGAAGTATTTATTTATTTATTAAAATCTTTTATAATAATTCAAAAAATATTATTCTCAAGCAACAAATAGTTTTTGGCATGAAAAAAAATTAATTCATCCAATATTTAAAGGAGACAGAAACTTTTTACTACGTCCCCGTATATGTATTAATATTATTTACCAATAGAGCCTAACAAAATGTCTATAATAGGAATGCAGATTATTATCATATTATATCGAACGTTATAATATTAATAAATGACCTCTCCAAATTGTTGTACATACAGTAAAATGATTTCAATAAATTTTGAATGAGTTTCTTACATTTTTTTATTTTTATAAAATTTTTCTTAGTGTAACAGAATTCTTGGATATCAATTAATTTATTCTTAAATACAAACTATGACTTTTTTTGCAGCAGAAAATGTTTTTGGAATTTTGTATTGTGTCACAATACTCGCATAGGTTACAGCTATATTTTTTCGAACATTTAAAATGTATTCTTGTGTGGGAAAATGGACAAACAAGTTTATGGATTATTATCATTTTGAAATACATTACTTGCAAAACTGTTCCGATGTAGACACAAACACTGATTATTATAAAATCCAAAAAATCGATTTCTACAAACATTACTTGAATGTTAATTTTTTTTGACGTACTACTAGGTATATTTTTCTGTATGACATTCCAAATATTTATTTATTTATTAATTCAAAAGTCAAAGTAACATTCTGCCACTGTGTAATATTATATGGTTTTTGGTGAAGAAACTTTTACACTTTTTATAACCACATTTGGTTTCTTTCAAACAATACAAAACTACTGGCTCGTTTATAAAAGAGAAGAAGAAACTGGACTCTGGATATTTATTTTCGAAATGCACTTGTCCGTCACAGATGTGAGGTACCAAAGAGATTTGTTTTCCTTGTTGGCTTCAAAGTGGTTTTCAAAGAAATGCAGGTTTCGGATAAGTGACATCTGTTGACAAAATCACTACGAGGGAGATTCAAATTATTTTTCAAACAAAAACACTAATTTTAATTGATTTTGTTAACATGATGTGGGTTGAAATGAACTGTATTTACCTTGGTAGAAACTGTGTTAATGAAAGGTGTTTTTTTTTGTAAAAATTAATTTTGTTTTTACTTTTATTCACGTGGGTTTAAAATTATTTTACGAGTAGGTGCTTTAAATAGAAAGTAGATAATACGAATTATCGTATAGTGAGTAGTAGGCAGTTTAAGTTATTTCATTCAAGGAAATTTCATTCATAAATGCGTTAAAATTAGGTTATAACTGCTAGAAAAATTATTCGACAACATGTTTACGTAACACATAAATTTTTGTTTAAATTGTTTATTTTTAAGAAATAATATGTGTGACAAAATCAAGATAAGAGAACTTCATCTTTCTTTAAGTCCACACGTTAATTATTGTACTTTTTTTTTAAATTGATTTTGCTCTGAATTGTTTTTGCCAAGACTGTTTTTTATATAAAATACCTTTAACAACATCCTGCATAACTTCTTTGTTTATGAACCTATTTTGAAGATACATTCAGTATAGCACGAAGGTGATCCCATTTTAATTTCATGAACGTTGGACCTTGGACATTGAAGTACACCAAAAAAACAATCAAATTCAAATAGGAAAGCTCCAAAATGCCCCTAACCTAACCCTAACCCAGCTTTTAACTATAACTTTAAAACGTTCTTAGTTCCTGACCATTAACGAGAATTTAAAATCCCAAAATCTGAACTAAGCCTTTTCCTACAATATTGAACATAGAGATCCACTAATTCAATGCCGCAGGTTCCAAAAATGCTTCCAAATTTCTGAAAATCCAACGATTTTTCGAATATTTTTAATCTTCACTTTCGGGTAACCCTGTATACATAATTTTATAGATACGGTTCTCCTGATTTTTCTCCATGTTCTATAACTATCTTAAAGTATGGATTTCAAGTTTTAGCCCAAAATTCGTATTATTATAGTCTGTATGAATTTTTGAATATGTTCGTGTACTATTGGTCATCGCATATTATACAAAATATCTTTTATATTTTTCCACAGTTAAAATATATGAATAAGAATTTAAGTTAACCACAATGTTTTCACAATATATCCAATGATTCCGGCGGCCTCGAATTGCGGACCGATTACCTGATTCCAATAATTCCGTACTCGAACTGCGGACCAAACCAAGAAGACCCCTCTTTTAAAAACCATGAATTGCGGACTAAGCTAAGTTGAATATTGTTGGATGGGAAGAATGAAAATTTTCGTTAAACTTCGAATGGAAACTTTCGCATGCATTTGTTGTTCTCTGTATGCTGTCTGTCATTTCAGCAAATTGACTAAAAATACGAAGAATTTTTCGATTCGGATTAGGGTAGGGGGTAAGGTAGGGTGGTTTTAGTTAGGTTATTATTGAAAATTATTATAATAATCTGTCAATTATACAAAATTCAATTTTTCGATTCGGATAAGGGTAGGGGGTTAGGTAGGGTGGTTTTAGTTAGGTTATTATTGAAAATTATTATAATAATCTGTCAATTACACAATTCAATTTTTCGATTCGGATTAGGGTAGGGGGTAAGGTAGGGTGGTTTTAGTTAGGTTATTATTGAAAATTATTATAATAATCTGTCAATTACACAATTCAATTTTTCGATTCGGATAAGGGTAGGGGGTTAGGTAGGGTGGTTTTAGTTAGGTTATTATTGAAAATTATTATAATAATCTGTCAATTACACAATTCAATTTTTCGATTCGGATTAGGGTAGGGGGTAAGGTAGGGTGGTTTTAGTTAGGTTATTATTGAAAATTATTATAATAATCTGTCAATTACACAATTCAATTTTTCGATTAGGGAAAATGTATCTATGCATTCGTGATAAATATCATTATTAAAATATTTTTACTTTCCAAAACACAAACGTTTTAGTTTAGGACTACACTTGGCAACGTTGGTAAGAGCTACATTTAAACGCTCCTGATTTCAGGTGGCCCTTTCGACTTGGTCCGCAATTCATGGGTCATTAAAAACACATGACAAATTTTAAAAATCATTTATGGTTTTTGGTCCGCAGTTCATGTACGCCCAATGATTCTGTTAAAAATAAAATACTGTTATTTCTGAAATCGAAATAATAAATATCTTTAATGACTTCAAATCAGTGTAGCTACCTGCTGAGATTGAAAACATGGTAGGCTAAAAGAACTTGTTAAGCCCAGTTCACACAGCACAATGAAATATCTTGCAAGAACGGATTGGAATTAAAGGTGGATAAAATAGAAAACATCCCTTAACAGTTTTTGAACTAAGAGACAATGTAAGCAGTATCGGAAAACTGAAATTAAGAATTCACGAAGGGGGTTTCAAAATACCTTTCAATCTTCTTATCTTTCCTTCTTTTATGAGACTTTGTAGTGAGATTTGTGTTCGTTTATCGTTAACGAACCATTAATTAATTATTAAAATAAGAGCACTACCAGTTTAAACTGCTAAATAATGACTTGGGTTGACATAAACTGAAGATTCTTTTCCACTTTATCAATGTCAAATTCAATATCGATAAGTATTTCAAACAGAAACTGCGAAGGGTTTAAAAAATAATTAAAAATAAAGTACCAGCAAGTGGTATATCTTTATACGCTTCTCAGAACATCGAAAAGACTCGGTAGAGATGTGAAAAAATGACTTTTGTGCGATGGTGAAACGAGGCGTGGACAAATTAAAAGATATATGAGTATATGTCGAAAACAATGAATTTATCACGTGTGCTTATATTAAACAATGAAATATAGATTGTACACGGTCCAAAGATTAGTTACAATCGAAATTTCTTTGTTAGACAAATGATTATACAAACAAATTTACTGGAAACACAGACGTGTAATATTAATTAAAGTTAATTTTGGATGAACGCGATTTTTTTGGGGGGAAGATTAGAAAATTAAAAGAAATAGTTTTGGAAACTGCGGTTTGTGACATGCTCTGCAAAATAGCAATTTTATGAATTTAATTGTTCAGAATAGCAAATTTTATGGATTTAATTGTTGAAAATAGCAGTTTTTATGGATTTAATTGTTGAAAATAGCAGTTTTCATAGATTTTGTCATTCAAAATAGCAATTTGTATGGATTTAATTGTTGAAAATAGCATTTTTCATGAATTATGTTCTTCAAAATAGCAGTTTTTATGGATTTAATTGTTGAAAATAACAGTTTTCATGGATTTTGTCTTTCAAAATAGCAATTTGTATGGATTTAATTGTTGAAAATAGCATTTTTCATGAACTTTGTTCTTCAAAATAGCAGTTTTTATGGATTTAATTGTTGAAAATAGCAGTTTTCATGGATTTTGTCATTCAAAATAGCAATTTGTATGGATTTAATTGTTGAAAATAGCATTTTTCATGAATTATGTTCTTCAAAATAGCAGTTTTTATGGATTTTCTTTTTCAAAATAGCAGTTTTTATGGATTTAGTTGTTGTTTATTGTTTAATTGTTTGTGACATGAAAGGGTTTTTTGTGAGAATCTCCAATATAATCTTTTATATATTTTTAAAATGAATACTTTAAAAGTTAGTGGAGAAATTAAATAAAATTTAAACAGTCTAGCCCCCCTATTCAATGTAAATATTGAGTTTAAAATTATTTTTATCTTATTGTATTAAAAAAATTATTATTCCCCAAATATACAAAATAAACAATTAAAATCAAATTTATAACGTTTTTTCCAATTTTTATACAAAAAAATGGGAAAAACTGCAAAATTAATCGTTTTTGCGATATTTAACGCGAATAACTATTACCAATATAATACTAATAAATACAAAATTCCTTTCAAGTCTTTCACAAACAAAAATATAAATATCCCAAGAAAACAAGACTATAATTGGAAATTTTATACTTGCTACTGTTTCACAGAATCAAACGACAGAAAAAAAAAATGTATTAAACTCAACCTTGCCTCGAGGTGTACACGTATTATAAACGTTACGGTACCATGCGACATTCAACTTTTACGATTGTGACTCAACCAAGTGAGAAATTCTTTTGGACGTATATAAGAAGGTTCTTCGAAAGTACTTTAAAATACAACTCAGCTTTTCTTTCGAGTTGCAATTAATTATTTGGTTTGATAACGATATTACTGATCGATTATAAAGTGTGTAAAAAGAACCACACATAGATATACAGTGTCATCCACATAATGGGCAACTTATTTATTAAGGGTTTTCCGATAAAAAGTTTGTGCATTCCCTAGGCTACAACTAAACATGCACCAACCCAATATGCTATAAAAACAAATGTAATATAACGTGGTATTTTCAAAAATTTGATTTTAAGTACCAAATTTTTAGAATATTTCTCATTGATCCTAGTGTTGAAAATACCTAATATTACCCCCCTATAGCTATAATTATATAAAAAAACTACAATTCGAATCAAATTTAAAATGATCAATTGTGGTTTGTAATTTTTTTTCGTAATCTCATCTTTTTTATTGGTTTTTTAAACTGTCCAATCACATTTCTCACGTGTCTTTAGAACTACTGTGTTTATTAACATGCTCATTATTATTGACAGTTATAAAGTTAACGTCCGTATTTAGAATATTTACAATGAAATACCAAAAAAAAAAATTCATCTCTTTGTCTGCGTTTAACTGAAACTTTTTTTCTCTTATTTATTCACGTTTGCGTATGACTCGATTCACTCTGCGTCTGATGGTATCGGTCGATTTAAAACGAAACTGAAAAACCCATAACGGTGTTCTTGCTCTTTAATCAGATGAATAAAAATAATGAAACTCTATATAAAACTTATACGTAAACGTTCAAAGTTTGCCGATAAAAATGGATGAATGGATTAAAAGAAAGAAAGGTATTTAATTTATAATTAATGAGGATGATTTGAATTAGAAACGTACAGTAAGTCTTTCATCTTTAATATTCAGTACATATTACTTTAAATAATTTAAAAATGAGTCATATAAATCCATACTTTACATACTCCCTGTATACAATTACTTAAAAAAACGTTTAGAAGCAGCCTGTGAAGCGTTTTATTATTTTCAGAGTGTTTAGATCCGAAGGAAGTTGTATAAATACATAATTAAATTGCTTGGATGTTATTAATGTTAATAATATTATTTGCAACTAATCGCACCTATATCTCTTGCATTTTGCATCATTGTGATGATTCATTCGAGTTACAAATCTATCGACAATGAGTAGGATTATCTTTATTAAATAATCCTTTTTAACGTATTTTAATATACAGATACATTCAATGAGAAAGGGAACATTCTCCGACCTAAATAGTCCACCAACAAAAATTTCTATAAATTTACTTCAATAAAATAAATATCAAGTATTTAGCTGGACAGCTGGATTCAGAACTACTGTAAGAAATCCCGCCTCTTCTCCTTGCAATGTTTGTTAGTTATATATGTGCGATTTAGTCTTGGATTTTTCCACAAATGTTGGAACTATTCGTCTAAAGCTCATTACTATTAGTAAAATTTTTGCCTGAATCAATAATAGCTCTAGCCCATTTTTTATTTCCCAAGTATGATACAGAGCTTTAAAATTGAAATGTTTTCGTTACCATCACTTTCTCGATTTGTAAAGTGAAATCTCCTTCGGTAAAAAGTATTGTTGAATTTTTTCCTGATTGATCATTCATTGATAAGTGCCTGCCATAATTTTGGCTTAATATTTAAATTTTTGTCAACACAGGCATAATTGTAGGCTTTATTTTAATCATAACCTCAAAACCTTTTTTGTTAGTGATCTTATACTCTTCTTAAATCTATATAAAGCATCCAAAAATTAAATATACTTTAGAAGGATTTAAATACGGTTCACGAACGTTAGGTATTAAAATTCATGAAATTTCAGAGATAAACAAAAAAAAACAAATATATGTACATATATTTATCAATAATGATACATATACTATCTGGTATCAATAATAACCTTGTAATTAACGTTGAATTCAGGAAGCGGATTTAAAAAAGTAAATGTATTGTAACCAGAAAATTGATAGTCAAGGTAACTACAATCAGTTGAATGGTAATAAAAATACAGCTTTCCTCAAAATACAAATCACTTTATAACATAAACTACTTGTACATCAGTAGGGCTCTACCAACATTTTCCTCAAAATTAATTCACTACAATCAAATTTTTATATTTTAATTTCCACGATTCTAAAATCAGTCACAGTGGCTAAACTTCCTGTATTTCAGATACACCGACGAATTGTAGAGAAATCAAAACCGGCAGAATCACCGCCTGGACGGCTTCAGATAAAAGCTCGCCTCGTGGGAGAGTCTACTAATCCACATATACGTGCGTATAGGTGTTTCCTGCATTTCCGGGTGCTCACTTTCCGCTATTTTTACAAAACAGGATGTGGGGGAACCTACGGACGACACTAACACCAACACTAGTTGAATTACTATCGTTCAATTAAATAATTATTATGATAGAAACGTTCATATCAACACAGGTAGGTACTCTAAACGTGAATCTACCTAATTTTCAGTTCTTTGCTTGTTATGCCAACCTATTAAACCGCCTAATTTTATTTTTGGGAGTTTTTTTTCCATCGGAATCAACTTCCTGTAGAAATGTATGGTATTGACAAGATAAAAAGAATCACCGATATAGTTTTGATACTGTTCCGGATGTTTTTACACACTTGAATTAACATTAACAGTCGCACAAATGAAACAAAAAGTTTCATTTTCATGAAGGTACCAACATGTGAATACGTTTCCGTTGCACATATGAATAATAATTAAATTTTATCTTTCAAAAGAAAGTAGGCTTTGATTAGGATATTTTAAAATTTTGGGAAAAGTATAAAATTAGATAAATAATGAGTGTGTTGAAGAATATATTTCGTCTGTAGGACCAATTTTTATGGGTTTTGTTGTTGAAGATAGCAGTTTTGATGGATTTTTTTCTTGAAAATAACAATGTTATGGATTTTGTTCTGAAAAATAGCAATTTTATGGATTTAATTGTTGAAAATAGCAATTTTTATGGATTTAATTGTTCAAAATAGCAGTTTTCATAGATTTTGTCCTTCAAAATAGTAGTTTTGATGGATTTTGTTCTTTAAAATAGCAGTTTTCATGGATTTTGTTCTTGAAATTAGCAATGTTATAGATTTTGTTCTGAAAAATAGCAATTTTATTGATTTAATTGTTCAAAATAGCAATTTTTATGGATTTAATTGTTCAAAATAGCAGTTTTTATGGATTTAATTGTTCAAAATAGCAGTTTTCATAGATTTTGTCCTTGAAAATAGCAGTTTTTATGGATTTAATTGTTGAAAATAGCGGTTTTTATGGATTTAATTGTTGAAAATAGCAGTTTTATGGATTTATTTGTTGAAAATAGCAGTTTTATGGATTTATTTGTTGAAAATAGCAGTTTTCATGGATTTTGTTCTTCAAAATAGCAGTTTTTATGAATTTAATTGTTGAAAATAGCAGTTTTCATGGATTTTGTTCTTCAAAATAGCAGTTTTTATGAATTTAATTGTTGAAAATAGCAGTTTTCATGGATTTAATTGTTGGAAATAGCAGTCTTCATGGATTTAGTTCTTCAAAATAGCAATTTTTATGGATTTAATTGTTCAAAATAGCAGTTTTCGTGGATTTAGTTCTTTAAAATAGCTATTTTTATGGATTTTCTTCTTCAAAATAGCAGTTTTTATGGATTTTGTTCTATAAAAAAATGTCATGTATTGTTTGTATTATTTGTCCGCGATACGCTTGAAATACACTTGCTAAATAAATAAAAAACAAACTAAAAAGTGTTTCTACTTTTGCTAACAGACAAAATAAATATATCTATGCAAAAAACGGTACCTATTTTAAACAAACATATTATATTCTTGATATTTTCTAAGTTATCTAGAAGAGACATCAAGCGTATACGATATTGTACGCAAGACACGACAAACTCTGCAAAAGGTAACAATGATTATTTCTAAACAGTGACAAAAATAGAAGAATATATTTTGTCAAATACATAACTTCGACGTATACTTAAAAATAAAGCTTTAGTTGTATGTCTTTAGTACTAGACTGTAGATATTATGTAAATTTTAATTAAATATCTCTAACACCGCTAACCAAACCACTCTTTTACAGTAGTCGGCTTCCTTGGCCTCGGGGAAGGTAGAAGCATTTCGAACTCGACCGATGTGGACGAGATCTTCTAGAGACAGGGCGTTTCTCAGCTTGTAGAAGTACCATTTTTTTTTTCTTTCGATCTCGTCAACTCTGGTAAATGTTTCAATCATTTTCGTACCGTTAAAAATTAATTGGTACTTTTAATTGAGGTATTTTTGAAAAAGGAAAGAGTAAAAATAAAATTATAATATGTACTTAAGGTTATTTACCTTCTTCCAATAAACTATATGAAATTAGTACTTTTAGGATCTAATAGATGGCGCAACGAACGATATGTCAACAGTTTTTTCTCACTAATAATTGCAAAAAAACCTTGTTTAATAGACATATTAACAAATAGCGATGATTTTACAGTAATTTTATAACCTTATTTTATGTACGTTTAACGATTTCTTAGAAAATTCTTGGACGTAATTTTTGTGGCTGCAAAGTGATTGAATAAAATTCTACGATTAGAATTCCTCGAATTGATAAAAATAAATAATTTATTGGCAATAGCTGAGATGTTTATATGTAATAGATAGCTTTTCCGCATTCATATAAAATATTTTCCATTCATCAATACTTAAAAGGCGTTTATTTAATGCAAAATCAAAGGAAAAACTGATTTAAATTTGTTTTAATCCTCAAAACTAATTTTAAAACTCTCTGGAACGATACTGGATAAGCCCAAATCAAGATAAATACTTTTCATTTCAGTACATTTTGTTTTACCCTCGTAAACGCGACAGCGAAATCATCCGATATAAGCTCGTGCCGGAATTTTTATCAATAATAGTCAACCGCGTGTTGAGCAACTTCCGACAGATACATTCAAAAATGTAATTCAAATAACATAAATCTAGGTTTTTATGTAATAATATCCGCTAGACAAGGATAAAATTATAATTTAGATTTTCGTGAATATATACACAACGTTATAATTGCTTTGGCGGCTTTTAGTAAAGGGAATTTTTGTTTTGGTCTTGAAATCATTTGATTTGATAGAGAAGGATTTGTATTATACGTTATAACAATAGACAACTGTCTCAATTATCTAAATTAGATATTATATTCTTGTAGTTATAAAACATTCTTATTTTCGGATTGTATACCTAACAGTTTTTTCAACTTCTGAGTAGGTGTGGATATTCCAATAATCGATTATAAAGGCGGGATCCCACGGCGCTAGGAGTGCCACTCCACGAGCTAAACTTGCCGATTTACGCGCCGTTGGATAGGGTGGAACGGACGATCTTCCGTCGGAGCGGAGAGTCCCGTCGTTTGTCGGTAAACCAACACAGTTCAAAGGAATTTTAAAGCGGGCATGCGTCCAATTTACACCACTCCAACGGCGCGGGCAAGAACGTCATTGTTTCAGTGTGTATCAGTGTCTCGAGGATTTTCACAAAATGGAGTGGTCTAATGAATTGGTGTTAGAATAAATATAACCATAATTCCCCCCATACAAATCTTCAAAACATTCCTTCCAATTCCCGTCAATGCCATTATCCTAATAATGAACCTAACAATATTTTAAGCAGACCTGGATCATCTGCATCATCACACTTTTCCAGCCAATATTCTGGAACAACAAATTCCCCTTTACCATCACCTTTTGAGACAGTAGTGTCCAACGTAATATCCCAACAAGTTATTTTAGCAACCCAAGAAGTATCTCAAGAAGTAACCAGTGAAACAAGTTATGTCAACACTCATGAAAAATTGTAAATTTTTATTGCGTTCTTTTTTGTTTCTTTAATTTAATATGAATAAATTTCTTTACCTTTATTTTATCTTTTAATTCATTTATTAGTGCTCTGCAAACATCTGTAACACATCGGGAAACGGTTTGAGGTGAAAATTTAAACAAATATGATAGGCTCTTAAAACTGTCTCCAGTGGCAAAAAATCTTAGTGTTACCGCTAGCCTTTCTTGTACTGGTATACTCTTTCTCATATTGGTATCAGTTTTAGTAATTAGAGGCCCTATTTTCCCTAATAAATATTCGAAATCAGAAGCAGACATTCGACAAAAATTCTCAAAATATCCTGATGGCTCTTTACGTAAATCTTCCAACAAGTTGGTGGCATTATATCTAAAAAAAATTAAAATCAAATTATTTATGCAATAATATAAATTATTATTTTTTAACTATTATTATTCCAAGCTTTCAAATAATATTAATGTGCTTACCTTTCTCGATTTTTATGTAAAGACACACGCCACCATCTTTTTTTCTTTTTTTTTTCTTTGTTCTTCTTTTTTAATTTTATAAACCGCTAACATAAAATAATAGGCTGCGGCAGAAGCGACACAAATTTGTTGATCCATCTTTATTTTAAATTTCTTAAATAAATTTTTTTATCGCCAACACTGCTAACATAAAGTAAAGAGTACTGCGGCGCGTCGAGAACTGAATCCAAAATCATAAGACGCGCCGTAGGATCGGCCCGACCGCGTATCCTTGGAACTCAACTCTTGCTCGTGGAGTCGCACTCCTAGCGCCGTGGGATCCCGCCTTCAAGCAGTTTTTTAAATTCTTGGAATCGAAAAATTTACCAATCGGCATAACAATTCGACTGGAATATTAATGATTTGTTTGCATTTCGAATATTTGCATAAGTGATTGTTAGAAATGGTCAGCTACTACCTTTAAAACATTTTATCGGATGATTCATTGACTTATTTTATTCTGAAGACTTTCAATAAGGTCAGTTTTATGTAGAACACTATCACTAATCGAAAATATGTACCATTTTTTTGCTCTACCGTTAGTTACTTATGAAACAGTACATTAAAAAAGTAAAAAAAAACATTTCTTAATAATTTTAATAACTGTACGCCGGTGCCGCCTTCTCTTGTAATATACAGCAACCACCATCTCATTTTAGGGTAGCAGTTACCTTCCCATCCGGTTGGGAAAACAAAAGAGCAGCGTTTTCATTCAAATCGTTGACCAGTAAAACCTTTTCATTTTTATTGTTTATCTCTTTTTCACTAATTGGATTTTCATTGTAATCTAATATTTCAATAGAAAATCATAGTAAGCCTAGAAATTCATGATGCCAAATAGGTAGCCGATCACGCCTTGGCGCCATTTTAAAGAACGCTAAGACGCTAACAAGAGTTGTTCTTATTAATTTACAAAAAGTAAATGTAAAATCGGATTTTACATGAAAATGTAAAGTGAATTATAAGTATACGCGACTTTAACATTCGTTTACGGTATATTTGAAACTTTTAACTCGTGTAAGTGAACTTGAAAACTGAATCTAAGTGACAACGGTTTAGTTTTTAAAGAAAGTGAACTTAGCGTGCGTGAATAAGTGAGTCAAAGTTTTAATATAAACAGTTTGTGTTATGGAATAAAGCCGAAATGGTTCGTAAAGTCCTGATCTACTATTCACAAGTAAGTAATTTACAAATATTCATGTCTTGAACTAAAAGTGTCTCGGTTATCTAAAATAGAAACTTGCAATAATTGATTATCAAGCAATTTTTAGTATTCTTGTAATTGAAAATTTGTTAATGATTTAGGTATTTGCATTTCGAATATTTACACGATTGTTAGAAATGACCAGCATCTAAAAAAACTTATTCCTTTTACCTTAAATAAGGTCAGGTATACGTAGAACACTATCACTTATAGAAATTTTACCGTTTTTTGGCTCTACTTTATATTAAAAATACTGCAAAATCCATCTCTTGCAATATACAGCAGCCAACCCTTTTTTTTTAATTTAAAGGAATTAATTTTATTATGGCGGCAGCCACCTTGTCTGGTTGGAAAACATCTGAGTAGCGTTTTCGTTCAAATCGTTGACCAGTGAAACCGTTTAATTTTTATTGTTCATCTCTTTTTCACTAATGGGCTTACATATATTTCCATCGAAAATCAAAGTGATCTTAAAAACTCATGATGCCAAGACGCCATTTAAGAACGCTTAGACGCTAAAAAAGTTATTCTTAATTGAATTGAAAAATTAAATGCAGAATTGAATTTTACAAGAAAATCTAAGTGAATTATAAGTTTCCGTGATTTTAATATTCGTTTACGGTATTTTTGGATGTGAACTTAAAAAGTGAATACCTATATGTGACGAAAGTTTAGTTTTTAAAGATAGTAAGTTAACGATACGTGCGTTAAGTGATTAAAGGTGTTAATATGGTGTAAAGACTGTAAATGGTAGTGTAGTTTGTATTTCGGAATTTCGTTCCTGATGTCCTGATCTACTGTTCACAAGTAAGTAATATACTTTTTAGATGGAACGTTTACATTCGTTTTTTTCTCTTCAAACAATGTCTAATAAAAAGTGGATACTCGTTTGCACTTAACAAACTCATAATTTCCCATGACCTTATCTACGTCAACAAAAAACATCCACATATTATACTTAATTGAATGTTAATAAATATGGCTGAAATATTTTACGACGACAACGCGCTAGTTGTCTGGCCACAGAAGCAAGAAAAACAATTATTTGCAGATAGGTCTTACACATGCATAATATAAAGGATGTCCCCGAAGTATATGTGGAAAAAAATTAATGTTTGTTAAACTTCAAATAAATTTATAAATAACTTGCTTACGTTTAATAAATAATACATGTGTGGACAACATGTCATCAAATTCCTTTTGAAACCCATCTTATGTTGTAAAATATCATGTATCACAACGATAAGAGTCAATTACAACAGTTTGATGACTGGAGAATTTCGAAATTTTTGCGTTGTATTCTAATACCCATACTTAATATTTATTGACTGTTTTCTTTTTATTTCTTAACGCTACTTACCTATTAGTTTATTAAAGGTTTCAAATATGTCCTTAATAAGTTTCGATATAAAAATGATTTCCGTGTAGACATAAGAGAAAAAAAAAGAGAAATCAAACTAAATAGAATAAAAAAAAGTACACTCATTGACGATTTAATTTTCAATATACAATGAAATTTGAAAGTTATGGGAAATGAACTATTGAAGGGAAATTATTATTTCTACGTCAATGAGAAATTGCATAGATAGAAGAGAGAAAACTGCAATTGTTTATATAATGTGAACTGGGTTTATTAAGTTGAAATAAAATTCATTTTTTATAAAACGTAATTGAATTTGATCGGGAAACTTTTATTTTTTAGTCACAATGTTTTTTAATTCTATAGACAATCTACAAAGTGGTAAGCCAATCACATTATTGCAATCGCCTTCTATTCTTTTTACAAAAGTACTCGCGATTCCTTGGATACCATATCCACCAGCTTTTCCCCTAAATATAAAAACATAAAATCAAGTTTGTTTTCAAAAAATTTACAACACAACTTACATTGGTTCTCCAGTATCTACGTAAGCTAAAATTTCTTCCGGATCAAGTTTATGCATATAAACAGTCGTAACTTCGGTAAATTTGTAGATTTCATCTTTGTATCTTATAGCCAAGCCTGTATATACCGTATTTGGTAAGCCAGATTGTGTTAACCTAAAAAAATTCTTTTATCTCAACTACCATCGTTCAAATTTTACTTACTCTGAAATAGTTTTAATAGCATCTTCTCTAGATTTTGGTTTTCCATACATTCTTCCATTATAAGTTACCATAGTGTCAACTCCTATGATAATATCCGGTTTTTGGTAATCATTTTTAAGCTTTTCCCAGACATCGGATAATTTTCCAACAGCCGTTTGTTCTACGAATTCCGAGAACGTATATTTTTTAGGATCTAAATTTTCTTCGTAGTCCGAAGGTACTATTTCGTATTTTAACTTCTATAATTTAAAAAAATTAATAAGAAATAAATTCTAAAAAGTGACATACAACGCCATCTCTTACCGTACTAGTTAACAACGCTGCACGTTGTGGCGAACTACTGGCTAAAATTATTCTCATTTCGTTTAGTTGATTAAAAACGGGTCCCAGCATATTTTCACTGATTAATTTTTCAAACTCTACACCACAATCACTTTTATAAAAACGGGTTACTAAAAATCACGGATATTATCAAGAATTGTTACAAGTAAAATAGGTTATGGTTGGAAGGTAACACTGCCATCTTCACAGAATATCGTAATATGCTTATAGGAAACTGTAAGAAAAATTCTAGTCAATAAATAATATACCTTTGTGCTTTTACTACCAACCGCTACATGGAGCCACAGTAACAATTTTCTGAAAATAAGATTTGAAATATAATAAAATTGTAAATTTTCCTATTTTTATTGTAGAATTGATACTTTTAAAGAGGATTTGCTTTGAAAATTACTTGTTTATTGATATTGTGAGAAAAGAAATTAAATAAGTTTTTGCTGGTAATCAAAATTAGGAGGTATGCGGGAGAAAAACGAATCTAGATTCAAGTCTAGTCAAAAATTATATATATTATATCCCTAGGAGATAGACAAAGGACGAAATGAATGGAGACTTAAAGGTTAGGACAATATTTCTCAAAATTTTTCACAACATTTATTAAAACACTTTTTCTCTAATATTTTTCTACATTTTATATATAAATAATTTACAATTCAATAATAATATTCAATATGGAATAATTAATAATATAATAATAATAATATTTATAATATATATATAGTATTTTTAAACATTAATTTTATGCAGAAACTGTTTCTACCATGGATTTTTTAATAATCTCCCCAAAATTTTCATCGCATTCTTCCGAATGACTGGTGTTACTATTGGTCGAATTGTCGCTGCTCTTTACCAAACCATTTCCAGGACATTCCAAATTTAAATTACTACTAAACTCTCCTTCATAACTAGGATAACTATTGTATCTCCCATTTAATAGCTCCGAAAAGGATTCGATCTTGTTGTTTCCACCTACTGAGTTCAAATTTGTATACTGATTTTCCTTGCTTTCCGGAAAAGTATCGGCATTGAAATTTTCGTAACTCTGGTGAAAGGCGCCATCTAGGGGTTTCTGGTTAAACTCCGGTACGTACATGCCTCCGTATGGGGTGAACATCGGTGGAAATTCGCTAAAGCTCTGTTGATAGGGTTGGGGGTATTGATTTTGATGAGCAGGAACGTAGTTGCCGAAACCGACGTTGGAAAAGTGGAAAGCTTGGCTGTGGAAAGGCTGTTTACGCTCTTCGTGGCTGCCTTCTTCTCCATAACAATTTTCTCTGAAATAAATACAAAACATTTGATTTTGTTTCAAAAAAATTACAATAATGTATAGTTTTTGTCTCAAAATATGACCATTTACGACCTTCTTAAAAGAATTTTACTTGAAATGAAACCTAAGAACAGTCGACTGACAAGGCAAGGGCGGGCCATCAGGTTTGTATCGGGTGTTTGATGGCTGCATTGAATTTATTTTTAAAGCGCTTTATATACGAGTATTATAAGTTATCATTAATTTTTTTCGCAATGTTGCGTCGAAAACACTTGTCATTAGATGCAAAGCAAATTGTAAAAGAAACCTGTTTATTTACAAAGACACCAATATCATCTAAAGGATATTATTAACAGTGAAAAATTAAGTGGAAGAAAAAAACGTAGTGAGGAACGGGGACATACTGTGCTCTACGTCTTCCTCCATACCATTGTATATTCAGCCCCATAGAGAATTTGTGGCATCAAGTAAAATCAAAGTTGAGAGCAGAAAATGTTACTCCTACTTTTGGGTCACAGTGTTATAGAATTGATTAAAAATGTTGTTAATAATATTCCCATTCAAAGATGGAAAAATTCTGTACAGCACGTTAAAAAAATTGAAAATTCTTACATTCATATTCAAAATAATAAGCAATTAATCCCACTGTAACATAAGAAAGTGAAACATGGATTCTAACAAAAAAACAGGAAGAAAAGCTGGAGCGCTGGGAGCGTAAATTTCTTAGAGCAATCTTCGGTGGAATAAAAACACCTGAAGGCTTCTTCTACAGCAGCTATTGCAATTGTCCCATTAATTTTATGATTTCCCGCAAAAGTGAAGACGATATATTTTGAGACAAACTATAACCCAAGGTGTCAAAAATCCGAATCCTCGTCGGGGCACTAGTTACTCTATAGATTAAAATTGAAGAGTAAATAGAGTTACCTGACGGTGTAGAGATCCAAAGAATCGGCTCGATCTGGCAGGTGGTTCCCAGGTCCCTCTCCAGGCGCACCATAATGTAAATTCGTAAAACTTCCAGTATGGACACAATTTTCAGCTTCAACGTTGGCGGACAGAGTGACGTCTCTTAATAAATTACTGTTATATTTACTAACGGGGTTTTTTGGAGAAATTTGGTCCTGATCTGTTGGTGCTGAAAGTCTCTCGTTGTCCATCCAATTTTGCTGTATTACAACATCCTTATTATCCGTTTTACCTTCCTTTTCTTTTTCTAATTCTAATCTATAAACAAAAAAAATTTCAACATTTTCAAAAAAAAAAATAATCAGTTTTAACTCACCTCATAAGCGTATGTATAAAATGCGTCCTCACTCTAACAGGATTAAACTCGATTCTTCCGCTTGAATTTCCACAATTATCTCTGGAACATCCACATGGAAAATTAAGTCTATCAACTTGGCATTTGATTCCGGCTTGGCTGCAAGAACAAGTATCTGGATCACAGTAACCTTTACAGCCACAACCGCAAAATTCGCGAGACGTTCTAATACTTCTACATTCATCTTTTTCGACAGAATCGATTTTTCTCACTCCAGCAGCCCTCAACAACGCTCTCCGTTGCCTCGTAGGTACAGGTTGAAGAAAATAGTAATTATCCGGATCCATTTCCGTATCCGATGCTTCGCTAGCTTCATCTTCGCTGTCGGAATCTTCGCTAGAAGTGGCTGCACCTGCAGATACGTTTCTTTCCGATCTAAGTTGCTGAAGAAGCTGCCTGTGTATTCTTCTCTGTTCCACTGCATGTTCGGCTATGGAGAATTTTTTGATGAAACAATGGGACGCTGCCATACCTAAAGTAGAACCTCCTTGAGACGGTACGCAGGTGAATCCTTGTGCTCGGGGGAAATAAAACACTGTTACACTATCAAAGGTGATACCTTTTCTTTTTTTCGCCTTCGGTTCTTCGTTTTCGTCTGTACAAAGTTTACGTTTAAGATTGCTTTTAATTTCTTTACATTTAGATTGTGTTTCGCCTAATATACTGATTCCTGAAGAAGATACTTGTTTGGTAAATTCTTCAAACTGCGTATTATTGATATAACTTTCTATGTTAGCAGCCATTTCTGATGGTCGTTCTTCGTTTAGCTCCGAACCGAGTCCGGAATCTGAACCGTCTGATCTATCGTGAGGTTCTTCGATCATTTCTTCAGTTGGAGGTAAGCTTTCCGTAGCTGAATCTTCTCCATCTACATCTATTGCTTTATTGTTTGGTTTCGGCTCTTCAGTATTTGTACTTGAAGGTTCATTGACGTTCGGAAGGGATGCTACCAGTTTATTTTGGTCGGATGCGATGAGTGGTTGGTCGATGGTTGTTTTCGATGATTCAATTTGGATGTTGGACATGATCGATGGGGATGGTGATGATGATGATGATGCCATTGTAGTGGTCGAACTGTTAGATCCCATTTGATATTATAGAATTTAATTTGTAGTGGTGGTCCTTTTTGGCCATTATTTTCTGGAATTAAAAAAAAAATTAATGTAATACCGAAGATTACAGAACTGTACTTTGGTAATACGGTTACGTTGCTATGAATAAACAATTTTATATTGATACGAGTTATATATTGTTCGGTTAAAAACGAACATTGATTCGGTATAAATGTAGAAAGTGTATCATAAAACCAAAGGAGATAACCTTGTGAGAAACAAAACAATTATCCGACACGTAGGTATTATACAAGCGCGTTAGATCTTGAACTAAAATTAGGTATTTTGCAATATTTAATAAGTTTAAGATGTATCATGATATTTTTAAGCAACTATCTATTATTATAGATCTTTTATATTGTTAGTAGTAAGTGAACTTGACTTACTTAAAATATTTGTAACATTAAGCATATTAAATAAAGAAGTAGACCTTTAAATTCTGTAATACTCTAAAAGTATCTAAGAATCCATTGTGAAAGGATTTTTCCACCCCCCGGAGAAAGGGGATGATTTTACTTTAATTATTAGGAGAGGGTAAAAAAATTCAAAGTAAGAGATTAAAAGAAAAACATGTTGAATAAAAATGATATCTTGTTTCTTTGCAATTATGAATATTAAAAGAGATAGAGCTTCTAGAAACTAGAGGATTATACTACTCATCTTTCGCCTTCAGGAGAAAGTATTCAAACTAAATTAAACCAGTAAACCATAGGCGTACAATTACATTATAAAATTAGTACCTATTTATTAAATTAATTTCATCTACAACACTATCACATAATCTATGGATTTCTACGAGAATATTGACAAGTAATGACAGTTCGATGGAATAATATTATTCAAAATTAAATTATTATGCTTTATTTTGGCGCAAGTAGGTGGATTACGAAAGAGTTTTAGGACAATTCCAGAACAAGATTGGTACTCAACTATGATCAGTATAGTACTACCTGGTATAGCTCTAAGGTGATTCCATTTTAATTTCATTAGTATTGGACATTGTACTAAGGAGACACACTAAGAAAACAATCATAATACCATTTTTACTTCGATGGAAACTGAAAAAATGCATCGAAAATTGACACATGCACAAAAAAAATGTTTTTTTAATAACAAAGCGATTTTCGACAAAAACATTTATTTCCGAACGTTTTAATTAAAAACAAATAGTGTATTTTGGCAGACATTTATGCAAACAAATGGTTGTAGGTTGAGTTAAATGTCGTGTACAGTTTTATTTTAATAACAATGACATAATTATTCAAATGAACGTGAACGTCGACGTAAACCTTATAATTTTCTGTTGAATTTAGATGCGCAGCTCTTTTGTTTCCAAAGTATGGCAACAACTACGCAAGTACCGGTTAATTTGGTTTCAAAATAAACCAGTTTATAAAAATATACGAGGGATATTTCAAACATTATAAATAATCTCGACGTGAATTATTTTTTAATTAAACCGCTTATATATCCGTGAGTTGTTTGTAGAATATTGTTAAACGCCCTCGTCGTCATTATCTTAAAAAGAAGGGAAAAGCTGCTATAATATTACAGCTTCCCGTTGTCGTAATAAAAAAAAAGGGTCAGCCCACGCGTTTTCCAAAAAACACTTCCAACAAGTCGAGAAGGAAGAACTTTTCCAGCTATAACAGGGACTGCTAAAGGATTTGATTTAATACAGGGTTCAGGCAGGATTTGAACGTCTAGAAATTTGTTTAATGCTCAATATTTTCCTATCCAGAAGTTTATTAAAATGGTATACTTATGCTCATTTTTGAGATAGTCTGATTGACTTAGTCTGTCATGTCATGTATGCGTCTATCTTTTTTTCAAGTGAAGGAATCTTCCGCAAAGAGATCCTAGATTGTGTGGGGTTCTATTGATGACACCAGCACCAAAGCACAGTAGCGTCTCAATAAACCTATTCATGGTTTCGTTAATTTGGGAGTACACCATGTTATATTATGCCCTCTTATATAACAGAGGGGTCGAAAATGATCTGATAATATTTGAAAGTCGTAACCCTTCGTTTTCAGTGTTGAACCTAACAGGTGGTGTTTAGAATAATGTTTCTATGAAAAAATCATAACGAGACTAAAAAGTATATACAGGGAGTGTGAATATTTTACCCAGAAAATCTTGAGTGTAACGTATCTATCAAAAATCTATAATTACATTTCAATGAATATATTTATCAGAAGTTAAATTTAGACAACAGAGAAGAAATGCGCTTGGGAATATGTTTTCCATGTTGATATTGGTCAGAGAAATATTTTTCCGTTTATATTTTAGACAATAAATTTTACGGAAATTTCACAAAGCATGGAAAGTTCTGAAGACTGAATCTCGAGAGCTACAGGAATAAGATCACATATTTTCATAAGATTGTCCAAGTAACAATAATATCTTGGAAATTCTACAATCCACATTGTATAATTTTGTTTATTATGGTCGATTAGTTGAATCGAAAACTTTTTGGCAATGACAACTTTACTGGGTGTGCAGTTGACCTTGAACGAAAAACGCGGATCATAACTATCTCACTAATAATAAAGTTTTATCACTACATCATAAATATGTTACGAGATCTCGTAATTCATTGGGTATGTAAATATGTGCACGATTTTTAAAATGCATAAAATTTTAATATTTTCGGTTAGATTAGCGACTTTATTAAAACTGGCATAACAAGAATTGTTTTATTTTATTTAACTTTGATCAATTTTCTGCTCCTATCCGGAACCAGACGTAGGCTCAAGTCCAGCTAGGTACCATAGACTCAGAACGTTTCTTCTTCTTCTTCACCATGATTCATGTTTATAGGTACTTGAGTGCATACAGGGTGATTCATTCCCATATTCATATACAATATGCAGGTTTTGGGAGATACAGGGCTGAAAATTTGTCTAAATGGGCCCTGGCGAATTGTACAGGATGTTATAATAAGAAACATTTCTAAAGGATGGAAGATATTTTACGAAAATTCACTTCTGAACTATTATGTACATGAGTAAAGACTTTCATAGTACCTTATTTCACAAGTTGGTGGCGTCCAAACCCGATTAATGAGTCTATTTTTGAATCTTAGAATTTTAACCGATGGGAATCTCGACACCATATAAAAACTAGGGTTCTCTAAAATTTTTGGTTTGTTTCAATCCAGATTTACATGCTAGGATGAAATAATCAATAAATAGACAGTCTCGAACTATCGATCTGGATAAAAAAGAGACAGAGCGACGTTCAAGCATTTTGATAGATGATTAGATGTGCATGAATATGGGACACCCAGTAAACATATAGGAATGTAGTTGAAAGCAATCGCATCAGCTTGGTAAAGCTTAAAATAATTTTAATACAATCTAAAAATATGCACTAATCTTATCTCTTTTTCGATAATCTACTAAGAGGGACAAACTGTACTCAATATAAAGTATAAAAAAAACTTTTTGAGGTCAATTTTCCGCGAACAAAGTGAATGTTTTATCCAACGGATGTTATGAGAACTACTTTTACGTTTTAAAAAGAAATATATTCACCTTAAAAATCTGTTTCACCCCACCACTGCCGAGTCTCGCTTGCAACTCACTTTAAAAAAAAAATTCAAAAGTTGTTTTGAGTCACTTTGTATGGAGTATATTTATACAACAAGCACTAACAAATAGGAACTTTACAAAACGATTTAAAAATTTGTGTTAACGATGTTTAGTTACCACCCCCGTATGGATAAGATGTTATTTGATTTTGCTTGGCACATTATTTGATCGTATTGTTGAAAATGAAAAAGTTCATTGTACCAAAATGTATCTTTACTGAAAGCGGCACTTTTAACTTGTGGACTACCAGTGTGCGTTGAGAAACCTATCGGTCGCGCAGGCGCTTTTACGACAATGTAAAATTCAGTTGGAAACAACGTTGCCGATTCAAAATTCGAATCCTACAAAATCAGACTTACTTAAATTTACCAACAATGGACTTTACAACGTAGTGTCTAAAAAAATTTTAGACAACTGGAGAACAAGTAATTGGGATACAAGGAAAATAAAAAATGTATTCCATTTTATTTATTTTGGACTTTGAACTTCAAAGATACACCAAGAAAACAATGGAAATCTATAGTGATTGGGGTATTGTTAGCATTAGGATAATTCTAAAACAAAATAGGCACTAATAACTGTAGATCTCTCAAGTCCCAGTGAATATCGCCCCAAAAAATATGCGATACACTGGAAAAAAAGTTTACAATAACGTTTGATATTATATCAGTGCCTGGCCTTATATTATTTGAATAATATTGTCTAAATTTCTTTCGTACAACCGGCAACACCACAACAATGATGACGTTCTCTCACTGAACGGCTTGGTTGAGGTGGAATTTTGTCGTGTATAAATTTAGAGATGGCCGGGGTCGCCGTTGAGTTATAGAGATGAGCCAGTGGATATTAGTTATCGTATATATTATATTTTAACATGTAGCTTATTTTTAGAAATAAATTTTCGTTTCATAACTCGGCTTATTCGAAAAGCGAGTGTATGATCTTAAAGGTTATAGTTGAAGAAATAATTTGGAAAATCTTTGAGTTCTTTTATCGAAACCAACGGAAACGAAATAGGTATTTAATCTACAGAAATGTTTCTAAAGGATTAAAATAAACTCCATACAGTTTTTTGGTACAAAAAAAACGATCTATCACAAAAAAAACAGAATAAGAATCGTCTAATATTATCTTTGATCCCATTTAACAGCATTTTCGACGAAATGAGGAAGCCAAAAGAGGATTAGAGCGACTTTGGAAGTGCGTCGCTTGTTTGGTTCGAGAAATACTCGGGATGGAACTAAAAGAAAATAAGAGAAGCAAAAATGAAAAATTGACCATGAATAAAAAGTAGATATTTAGGCATTTTTATAAATTTTAGTTTACAATTTGGTAAGAAGCTTTAAAAATAATTGGTGAATGAAGGTTTTGTGTTGGGGTTCAATCTTTGAAGTTTAACGTAGGTATTTTTCTCCAAAAAAATAGTCATCTGTATACTTTTAATTGAATAAAATCCCCAATAAAAACAACAAACGTTAAAATTTATATTAAAACCGAATAAATATAAACCTAATCCTAATCATCGATATTGAATTTGTTTAAATATTATAAACATTTTATAAATATTTAATAGCAATAGTTAGTATCAGGCGAACAGGAATCCAGTGAGATCGAAGTGAAAATGTGCATTTTGTTTATAGCCTACAAAATCAGTGATAAAACGCTCACGGTTCGAGAGATAACTGCAGATAATTTACCAACTAAGTACTCTACCAGGAGCTCTCGATAAATAACGACAAAAAGGGGAATAAAATTGAAAATAAAAAAAAAGGTTTCTTTTTTTCTTCCAATATTTTTTATTACGGTAATCTTATTGATAATAGTTTCTTTGGCATAAGTAAAGGGTACCAAAAATTTGAACATCACCCACTAAACAAGAAACATAATACCTAAGTCTTTTTTGTGACTTGTTTTATAAAACTCTCAGTATTATTTCATATTGAACATCACAATAACATAATTGGGTGAGCTGTTTCAGTGACACAACTCAAAAAGTATAGTTTTTCATGAAACACATTGTAAAATGTTTATTATCTTTTTTCATTACCCAAATTTTAGAATAAATAGAATGTAACTGGGTTCTTTCAATGTTAAGACTTACCTATTAAATCAAATTTTCATTTTAGAGGCTCTTTTTTAGGTCATACATCCATTATTACTCAGAAAAAAAATTTTCACATCCACTAATGTTTTGATTGTAAAAATAAATAAGTAAATTTTAAAGTTGAATCGGTTAATTTAAATATTAAATCTTCTTTAGTTTAATTTATTTAGCTACCCATAGATGGCGCTAAAGGTAGTGAGGCTTGTATAAGTCGACACATATTTGACAAGGGATATAGTATAGTATGGGACCAACTAGGATTTTGATTAAATGGTTAGGAATCCCAACTTCTGGGCAAATAGAAGTTTAATTTTTTCGAATCGGGACTGCATAAGCGGTCCCGGTGTTTAGTAAATACAAACATAATAATACATCATCTAAAAATTGGTTTGTTCAATACAGGCTAATCTTGTTTCCAGCACCTATCTATGCCATTTGTGATTCATTGTTGTAATGTTTAAGTGGAGAGGAAAGTTATAATAATATTTCAGTCCAGGGATTAAACACACAAAAAAATTTTACTCTACTTTAAATATTTTGAAATTTGGTGTGGTGAATTTAAATAATTTTTATTATTGCCTCGACATATTTCAGTCAAAAGTTCGTTGAGAACAGACAAAAAAATATAGAAAACCTTTCAGAAGGAAACAAAAAACGAACTCATTATTGAACCCCAACGTTCATCTCTCAACTTAACAATGGTTTTCCGACTTGTCAAGATTCCCTTTTGTTTTTCTTGATAGATAAGATAAGAAAATGTTGATTGTAATTGAAACTGTATCAGTTTTATTTGATAAATTTTAACAAGATGGGGAAATTCACAGAGAAAACGTTCTTCGATATCAAAATTCCAGATCATAAAGAGATTATAACTTGAAGCGAGTGTTCTATAACTAGGCTATGTATGTATAGGCATCTTACAGGAAAAGGATATAATCGGAAGAACGATATTGTCCTATACGAAGAACAAATGATACCACCTTTATAAACTTTTATTAATAAATCCTAAGACCAGTTGCCGAGTGAACGGAGTATTGTGAAATGCAATGCTGTTTATCTTTGAGTTCCTTCCTATTATACCCAAAACAACGTACAAGCCAAATAACTTCATTTCATATTATGTAAAAATACTAATGAAATTTTAATAAGCACCAAATTTAACATCGTATATTTCGTTGGTGTTATTTTGTAATTTGTAGTTTAATTGAAGCTTTATAAGGTTTTCAATTATTAACGTACAAAAAAAATTTCTCTATTAGTTAGAAATGACTGAATTCTATCAAAATTAACATCCACTTATGAAATCATTTTTTTGATTGTATAATAATAAATAAGTAAATATCAAAGTTACATTAGTAAATTTAATATCAAATCAATCTTAGTTTAATTTATTTAGCTACCCATAGATGGCGCTAAAGGTAGTAAGGCTTGTATAAGTCGACACATATTTAACAAGGGATATGGTATAGTATGGGAACAGCATTGATGGATGATAAATGATTAGATTTCTTTGGAATTATCCATAGGATAGGGGGTCCATTCATTATCCCAATTTTTGGTTTTCGGGACTGCGTATGTCCCGTATTTATTTAATGCAAACATAATATTTCAAGATTAATCAAGAATACGGATGATACAATACATGTGCTTTTGATCCGATAATTGGTTAGATCATTGCAGGCTAATATTTATGTGGAGAGAAGAGACTTGATAATATTTCGGTCCATAGAGTCAACTTACTAAAATCTATTAAATACTTTAAATATTTTTTAAGTTCGGTGTGGATGGCAGAAGTAATTTTTCGTGCAATCGCACGCGAATTCAGTATTTCGCGTTCTCTGCACAGTCCGCGAAATTTAATTTCGCGGCCCTTACCCATAGGAATGGCTGCGAAACCAAACATCACTTCCAAATTTGACATTTCTAAAATACAAAGACAAGGATTATTTTTTATTGAATACCAACAAATACTTAAGTACTTATATTATTTAGGATGAATATTAACATTAATTGTACAGAACGGAACTGTCAAAAAAATTTTTGTATATATTGAAACATGTCATTTCCATAGCACACAGTGACATTGTTAAATAAATTGAACTGCTGTTGATTTTAGAGCAATAATATATTTATTTACAATTATCTAGTGTGTATGCCATGGCCGCGAAACTTTTTAACGATTCAAGATTATTTTGCCTCTGTCGCAAGCGGAATCTGCAACTGTTGTTTCGCGGCCTAAGCTTACAAATAACTATTTTTTATTTCCAAGACATATTTCAGTCAAAAGTTCGTTGAGAACAGATAAAAAATGGAAACTGTAACAGTTTCATTTGTTTAATTTAAACAAGATGGGAAATTCACAAAGAAACTAGGCTACGTATGTATAGGCAACTTACGACAAAAGGATATAATCGGAAGAACGATATTGTCCTATACCAAGAACAAATGATACCAACCATAGAAAAAGTGGATAATTAAAGACGAAACGGGAAATTTTCTTCTCTTTTGCCAGAGTTTTTGCTTCTTTTCGATTTTATTTCAATTTCATATTAATTTTTAAAAAAATGTAACTTTGATACCTTCCACTGTTTTACAGACATCCTGATTAGTATAAAACGTTTTTAAAATATGGCCATTATTAAACTACATCTTCTTATTTGAAATATTTTTTGGTAACATAATATATTTTACCGATTACGGATCTGTGTTTACTGTACAACGAAGGATTTATAAACTTTATTAATAAATTCAAAGGCCAGTTTCCGAGTCAACGAAGAATTGTGAAATACTGTTTACCTTTGAGTTCCTCCTTACTATACCCAAATAACTTAAATCAAAGATGTTCATTTCGTATTATGTAAAAATACTATTGAAATTTTAATAAGCACCAAATTTAACATCGTAATTTCGATGGTGTTATTTTGTAATTAACTTGCCAGAGTTTAATTGAAGCTTTATAAGGTTTTCAAACGTACAAAAAAAATTTCTCTATTGTTACAAATTACCATCCACTTATGAAATCATTTTTTTGATTGTATAATAATAAATAAGTAAATATCAAAGTTACATCAGTGAATTTAAATATCAAATCAACATTAGTTTAGTTTATTTAGCTACCCGTAGATGGCGCTAAAGGTAGTAAGGCTTGTTTAAGTCGATACATATTTGACAAAGGATATGGTATAGTATGGGCACAGCAATGTTGAGCGTTAAATGGTTAGGTTTCTCCAAAAATGTCCCTAGAGGGACAATAAACTTTACCAAATTTTTTCTCGGTACTGCGTATACTTATATGTTGTCCCGTACCATTAAATACAAACATAATTAATTATTTAAGAAAGTGGATCTTGCCTGTGTTTATGATCCATTAATTATTGGATAGTTCAGGCAGGCTAATCTTGTTTCACTTTCCAGCTCCAATGCTCTTTGTGACTCATGGTTGTAATATAGTCCAGTAAATAAAGACCGAGAAACCCCCCAACCTGTTCATCTCATTATTGTCGGACTTTTTAGCAGGTATTCATGTGTAGATTACTCTCTGAAAATATGTCCTCCGCGGGATTTGCGGAAGGGGCTGGAAAATTTTTGGCCGATATCTCCCGAAATATGCTACTTAGAGAAGTGGGGTTTTAAAGACCGATATTACCAATCATTGTTTATCAATTTGCGGTAGACCCGAGAATTTTCAGAAAACACCGAAAATAAAAAAAAAACGTCCCAAGAAAAACATGCTGTTTATAAGAATACAAAAAAAATTATTTATTCATTCTTTCGGAATACATTCACCACCTATCAAAGTCCCATTATCCAAAAGGTTTCGGTAAAACTACGCTTAATTTAAAAAATATGAACGGATTGATAAGGGCGGTCAAATATTCAGGAAAAATAAAGTAGGGCCAGTTTTTTCAATATTCCTGGAAAATAAAAAAAACGAAAAAGTTACACGATGTTATAGGCACAGGTCCCTCCTTTCATATGCACTTTGAATCATGAAAAAAGATTCATTTTTACTCAAGTTATGGGTTAATTTGCCCGCCCTCCCATACCTACATTCACGGAGCGTGCTCCCGGAGAGCTCGAAATCCAAGGTACGCTTGGGCCCGTTTATCTCGAAAGCGGTTAAACTTTTGACAAAAATTATAAGGATCATTTTTGTAGATAATAAACTGCTCTCCATTCCTAGCAAAACCCCACTTCTCTAAGTGTCATATTTCCGGAGATATTGGCGGAAAACTCAATTTTTGGGATTATTGGCCATTTTTCAGCCCCTTCCGCAAATTTCGCGGAGGACATATTTTCAGAGAGTAATCTACCCGTGAATACCTACAACTTGCAAAAAAAAAGTCCGACAATAATGAGATGAACAAGTTGGGGGGTTTCTCGGTCTTTATTTACTGGACTAATATTTATGTAGAGAGAAGAGTCGTAATAATATTTCGGTCCATAGAGTCAACGCACAAAAACCTATTACTTTACTTTAAATATTTTCTAAAATTGGTGTCGATTGTAAAATTTAAGTAATTTTACCTTATTTCCATGACATATTTTAGTCAAAAGTTCGTTGAGTACAGTTAAAAAATGGAAACTGTAACAGTTTCATTTGTTTAATTTAAACAACATGGGGAAATTCACAAAGAAAACGTTCTTCATTACATGAATTATCAAAATACCAGATCATAAAGAGATTATAACTAGGTTATAGGCAACTTGCAGCACTTTTAGAAATTGATTCATTTGGGAGAATTTATCTTAATAATGCCTACTAGGATTTTTTAAAATAAAAGTCAGAAAATCTATATCTTAAAAATACTAATTTATATCCTACTTGTTATAATTCATTCATTTCTAATTGTTAGAAACAGTAGCCTATAAAACATTATATTAATCATAAACACTTGATACAAATGATGTTTGAAAATACAGTAAACTTACTAGCATAGTTAATCTTTCGGATTGTAGATGTCGTCGCTTACGATTCTTTAACGGTGTCCGTACAAATCGTATGAAATACTGCGATAGTTTAAATGTTTGGTAAGATCATACTTCACAGGATCATTTCTGTAGTAGATCTTCACATACTCTCTACTCAAACGTAGAGTTATCGTAACCATGATGACGAGATATAGTCTTCAACTCTGAGCGTGAGGCAGACACTCTGTGAGATTTTATATTTTGCAGTATTGTCATACGATGATCGTTCATTTCTCTACTTGTAGAGAAATTATGGGTTGAAGGCAGTCCGAGTGGTTACACCCAATTTAATTCAAACATAATAATATCATTCATGAATGTTGTTAGGATAACAATAATAATTAGAAATTTTTTACTAGTTATAAAATGTGCCAAGGTTATGGTCTCTCAGTAACGGGCAGCGTTGCCAGTACTATTACGTTCGCAATAGATCTATTACCAAATGGATTTATTTATTACGCCGCTTTGCAATTTAATACGTTTTTATTATTTGGGCCAGAGAACAAAAAATCGAAAACGAAAATCTCAGACTTAACAAAACACTGTAATTTTGCCTTTACCCCGCTGTTGGCATTGGCTTTACTCCTTGCACTGGCATTATCTATTTTCACTAGTATTATAAACGATTTTATGAGTTTTTCTCAATTAGATATTATTTTTACAATTTCTGTTCGTTGTAGTTTTGTATATTTTTTTCTTGAATCTATGCATTAAAAGTTTTATTTCTTTGGGTAATTTTGATTTCAAGAAAATGTCAACAGTAAACATGTTCAACTTAACCGTTTGGATGGACACCACATACAGAAAAAATCTATTACGAAGAAGTCCTAATCTATTACGAAATTCAACAAAATTTAGTACGAAAAATCAGAAGCTGCTGGCAACACTGGTAACGGGTTACCAAAACAGTAACGAGGCTTAGAAATAACCAAATAAATAGCAATAACTAACCTTCCAGCCTGTCTACATCTGATTAAACCGTCACATCAAAGAATGGAACAATTTTTAAAACATTTTGACTACTAGCCCAATCCGTATGACTCTGAATAATCATTCAATTAAGAGTGTATTTTTTTGTATTGAATTGACCAACTGTTTTTCCCTCGGCCTTTGAAATATCCTTAAGATGGACCTAGATATGTTGGTAAAACTTTACTAACCACAAACTTCTCAAAACTACTTACGAAGTAGTAAAGTGTGCTCTGGGAAGTTCCTTCTAACTTGGACAAGGTCAAACGTTCTAAAAGATTTGATCATAAAAGGAAGTTATTTTGGAAAATTTGCTTCCACATTTGTATGAATGTTAAAAAAATTATAGTGAAAAGTCATACAACTTGAACACAATTTTAGTGAATGTTTTGAAAAAATTCAATAATATTCTAAATGAGACACTTTCCTATCAACAAGTGATCATCAAGATGATAAATTTAAGGATACAACAATTTTATTAGTTACCTTGTGGTAACGCTGGGTGTGCGGAATAGTATAGTACAAAAAATTCGTTTAAAAAATAGCACTGATACTAAAAAAATCATTCAATATATTTTTTGGTAATTTGGTCACTTTTTTCTTAATTTTCTATTTAATCCCTCTCAATTTTAAAATGTCCTCGATTCTAGTTTTAATTTAACGTGACTATATACAAGCATTTAGTTCAAACGGATTCCATACGTATATCCATAATCAATACAGAGCCCTGTTTGCCATATACCGAAATTGCTAAAAAAAAAAAAGCTTTGAATCGCTGCACTCTTGTCACTGCCAATCATTATGCGAAATAGTAGACAAGAGAGAGTCGAGTCATGAAATTATAACCAAATAATCAGGTCAGTAGAAAAACAGTTCGCGCATTTTTCGAAAGCCCGCGGCGTCTTAAGGAAATGTTCAAAGTGTTGCCATGTACCGAATTTCCTTGGAAATATCTATGCAGATAAAATTTCTATTTATAAAACCCACACGTTCCCTAGTCTATTATTTATTTATTATGGCATTTACTCTAAATTATACTTTTTAAATATTCTTAACTGAAAGTAAGTTCTCAAATAATAGAAATATCAAACAGATTTTTGGGCAAAAATACAGTAAAACCGAATAAAATATTAGACAACATCGCAAAAGATACCTATTTCAGCAACCTATTAATCTAGAGATTATTCAACTTTCAACAAGAGAAAATTTTCATTGAAAAATCGTAATTTCCATTCTTTCTGACAACAGCGCCTATAAGTTATGGCGTCTGTGCATCGCAGTTGTTGTCGTAGCAACGCTTGTCGTCCCTGGCAACCGCTCTACACATTGATTTCACGTATAGACGGAATATATTGCATTGCAGTCATGGAGGGGCAGAAATAAAGGGTGGGGGTTTCGTTTTCAGTCCCCACCGCTTTGACGGAGACTTCTTTATGTGCTACTTTTATGAACCTATTCTTTTTATTTTTGTTTTGTGAACGTTTCGAATATAGTATCGCGCGCAGAACAAGAATAATTCGCTAGGAGCGAGTGAATTGTTTTTGTGATTTCAAGGTTTATTTTGACAAACTACAAGAGCGTTGGTATATTATAGAGGGGGTTGGACATGCTTTTAAAGCTGCTAGTTTGTAAACAACTAGAAAAGAGACCTCTATTAACAGATAATTCAAAGATAACCTCCAGCATCGCAGATTTTTGAAAAATGCTACTAATTACTTACAAAGCTGTAAAACAATTTTCGAAATAAATTGAGACATCTACAATTATTTTTTTATGTTACTATATACACTATAGTCGCATAGTTACTTTGATCGTGACAACAGACAAAAGCCTTTGGAGACTTCGGTTGAATATTAACGAATATTCTCTGAGCGAATGTAACATAATGAAAGAGAAGAACGAAGTACTAAAAGAAAATGGAGAATAGAGATGCAACTGTGTGTACGTACGTAAACGGACAGACAGCCATAGTCGTATCCCAATATATAGGACAGAATAACCGTATTTTCTCTCGCCCTGTTGCCAAGAGGGAATAAATTTATATATATAGGATGGAGAGACAATTTTATAACGTAAAATTGTCGATAGTGTTGACTCTAAGATGTTTATTTTTGTATTTCATAGCCTGATGATGGAGTGGATATCGAAACTAGCTGCACTACTTCCTTGTGGAGGTTTAATTTTCAATATTTCGAAGTTGAAAGATTAAACTTTTGAACAAATGTATTGTTTCAACTCTTACTACTTGGAATCTTTCCATGATTATCGCTCCAAGGATACACACAATGCCATCTATCTTTCCATTCGTGTACGAATTAACAACGCCGTAGCGATGCTATTTCATACTAACAGGTTTCTATACAGAAACTTTAAATCATGCCAGACATTTGCGCACTGTGCATTATCGAAATCCACTTTTGACCAAATCCGAAATATTTATTGATAACACTACACTCATAAAAATTGTTTCTTAGCAAAATTAAATTAATAAATCTACATGTTTTTGTATCTCAAAATAAATAATGATATTGGTTGAATAGATTGTTTGAATGGGATTTGATTTTTAGATAACCTTTACTCAGTTTAAAAATATTTTCTTTGATTAGATGCTCTGAAAAAACGGCTGATTAGATACCAACTTGGAAATTACCTCCAACTTGAACCAATAATATGCAAATGAACGTTTATGGTTATTTAGAAGCAGATCAGTGAGTGGTCGATTAATGATTGATTTAATATGGCGCCGACACTGTCATTCCGTTGACGAGAAGAGGTTTAATTAACACAATATGCTAATTTTAGTTAGAGAGTATAATGATTATTTTTAATAATTCAAAGCAATTATGGAGTAACTTGATATAGTAGGTATAGAGCCACTGTCGTTTCAAGAGTTTCAAATTATTCATCAAGTAAATAGAGTTGCTATTATTTAAAGATGGAAATAAGTGACCGAAACTTCGACAAAATTGACTAAATTTTCAATTTTTTTGTAAATAAAACCTTTTTGTGCCAGTGGGAACCTTCCAATTGGTTCAAAAATTAAGTTTAAAACCTTAAAACTGATTGGAAGATAGATTCATTTCCATATTTTTGAAAATCAAGTCAATATGTCGATGTTTTAGTCATTGAGTGACCACCACAAAATCCTGATTTAAATCCAATCAAAAAAAATCTGGAAGAGTTGAGGAAAATCAGCCAAGAAACTTTTAAGGATTTTCAGCATCCTCATGAAAGATATTGTGAATTCAATTTTTCTGAAGATCTAGACAATAGTCGTTGAGTAGCCACCACCAATCGAAAAAAAATCGGGAAGAGTTTACGAATGCAAAGAAATTTTCAAGGATTTCTGTGTTTCAGAAATATTTTGAATAAAATGTGATGAAGGTCAAGACAATATGTCGATGTTTTAGTCATTGAGTGACCACCACAAAGCCCGGATTTATATCCAATCGAAAAAACTACGAAAACAGCAAATACAGAATGTTTAAATCAGAGAAGAAATTTTTAAGGATTTTCAGCAATTTTATTCGGCATTTTCATGATCCCCTTAAAGAGATAACAATGCGTGGTGCCATTGAAACCCACAATTGGAGTTAAGAGATGTTCGATTGGATATCCCGAGATTCTTTTGCTCTTCCAGAAACTGATTAGTGGTATTTGTTGATGTGGTAATTGGGTGTGTCGCTACCATTTCATCCAGAAGGTATAACGAGGATCCTTTAAATAAGATAAATTTTCAAAATTGATTATATTTAAATAAGAAATATTCATCTAGAAAAAGATTAAAGTTATGTTAAAGTTTGATTAGAATGCAGATATTATCATGGAAAGCCAAACAAGGAGAGCAAATCTATAAATAAATAAAAGAAAAATTGTCAATGATTGAAAATAGGGTGGTGATATTAAGAAGGAATGGGTAGGACTGTGAAAAGTTCAAAATTCTACAGAACTGGCGGTCACTGTATACAAACAACAAAATTTTAATTTCAAGAAATAAAAATTTTCATTCAGAAAATGGAAAGTATTTAAAAGCTTTAAAGAATTTTTAGACTGCCCCTCGTAGCTAAACATAGTTGTCAAGGCAACAGGTAAAAATAAATTTTTTTTATTATATGACAAAAAAAATTTTATATTTTAAATTTTGCCGTGTGGTGTAACAAATTTATTATAAAACTAACCTTTGCTTGTGCCTTCTTATGTGATTGAACAAAAAAATCACTTTTTCATTCTCAAAAATAACAGCCCATTCACTGGAAAATTTCGTAAAAAAAAATATCTTCTTGCGCTTCTTGTTGTCGATAGCAACAGCGTGGCTGGTTCGGAGGCGGCAAAAAGACGACTAACTGTAACTGAAGGCGGCATACCAACGATTTACCGATCTTAGTGAAAATTATCGCTGGCGACGGTATATAACCTCCTCCGCGCACAAGCACTACGTACCTGTTTGTCGCTCTTTCTTGGCTCCCGCTTGATGGGATCGTTTCGTCCTATAGGACCGAACAGGCGGTATCCTACAGGAATTTCGACTCTATAAACTTATAAAAGACCATGTAATTGGCAGTAGCTGAAAAACCTATTTGACGTTTTCGTGTATACAAACGAATTAAAAGTTTTTTTTGGATTTACAATTCAGAAGGTTCTAATATTCAGTTCAGTGGTCTAAGAAAATATAGGATCAGAACTACAATTTTCAATTAATCTCGATACGATACTGACCTTAAATTTGTTAATAAAAAATTGGATAAAACTAGTAAATTGACAAATACCAGCAAAAGATAAATTTCCGCATAACGTAATGCAAGTTTGAATTCCGTAGTAAACCTAGATTCTACATTTTAGTATATTAAAAACTTCCGTCTAGCGTATAGTCTTATTCATTGCAACCTTTTCAGTAAGCCCTCTGGCCTGTGGAATTCTCTCCTGTGTTAATCGTTCAGAGTACTGCGCAAACTGATCCAACGGTTCGGATTTGCCGTCCAAAAATGTTCAAAATAAACGATCAGACGATAAAAATAGTCCAGTGCAATTGTACAGTCAAAGAAAATTAAAGAGTATATATTGAATAGTTGCAATAAAAGTGGAAATTGAGAGAAGGGAGTGTATTGAGCGTAACTTGAAGAAGGTGATGCGAAAATAGAGGAGAAAATTTCAGAATCAGAAAGGAAAGGTACTTGAGAAAAGATATCCTAAAGAGAAGTGAAAAAAATTTCGGAAAACAAAAAAATATGACAATTGATAGTTGTGGAAAATATGTGTGATTCCAGTGTATCCCAGGGAAAGGTAGAAAAGATTTATTTTCCAAATAAGTGGCTTTAGAAGGAATATATCAGTGAAATCGTATATTTTTATATAATTTTCTGGGACTATTATTAAAATCAACGTTTTGATAAATCCATTGTTCCACACTGTATTGAACCGCATGTCCGGACAATCCCGAACGAATCCTCCGTTAGTTTGTTTGAAGGATAAGGACGTTTTAAGCAAACTCGGAGATCAGAGGACGAAAAGGACTAAGGATTTGAAATTCAGACGCAATATCATAAGTGATTTTTCGGGGTTGACGAATGAATGAATTAGGTGGAACGTTCAAGTGATTAATCATCATGCATTTGCTGTTTACGGGATTTAGACTGAAAGAGGGTGATAATTTGACGTTTCGAAGAAATTATTTAAAGATTTATAGGGGATGATTATTTAGAGAAAAAAATGGGATTTACTTGAAAATTGTTTAAATAAATAATAAGGCGTTAAACAGTACAAAATAGGATTTACCCTTTGTGCCATGGGAGTACATTTTAATTTTTAATAGGGTTAATTTATTTATCAAAATTTCCATCTACCATGGACGTGCGAAAAAAATTTATTTATTAGCAAAAATTTCTACCACAAGCGTACGATAAAATTTTTGTAAGGGATTAATTTTTTTGTTAACATTTTTGTCCATCATAGTAGTACGTTTAAATTTATCAGAAGGATCTATTAAAGTAACAAAAACAAAAACGGAAGATTTCATCATTTAACACAGTTTATTATTATAATTTTTTACAAATAGTATAGTTGAACATTACAACAAAATGCCTAATTTTTTTTAAAATCTAATTGACTAGTTTGTTTTGGTTACGTCAAAACAATGTATTGCTAATTATTTATATTGCTTTCATTTTTTTTTAACCTCGTAATGTTAGACAAATCACACTTTTATCATCACACATTGACAAAAATACAAGAAAATACGAGTTGACTAGAAAATGTGCCGATTTTAATAGCAACACTATACGTATTGACTTAATAATCACTAACTAAGGTATACAAAATTACAAATATCAGAAAAAATAAGACTGGCAACATTGAAAGTATCAAATCTGCATTCCTAAATTTTCTATAACAAAAACCCTCATTTTTATGTAAATATTTTATTTATTTCATCATTTTTTTTATATGAAATGTCCTGGAAATTGTCCTGGATAAACCACAATGACACTGCGAAGATGTAGATCAGAGAATATTATCAGAAAAATTAAGATAAAAATTTTATTTTTCCCACATTCATGCAACTAGTTCTTTATTGCTCTAGTGCAATAAAAATTGTATTCCACTCATTTGTCATTATGACAAACAAAAACATTCAAATCTACGCCATTTTTAGTCCGTTTAGAGAAAACATTTTTTGGATTTTGCATGAACATAAAAAATATTGACTGGTCGCGGTGATAGTTTGCTTTGTATATTCAAAGGATATTAGTATATAAATAACCTTCAATATAGGTCCCATTTATCGATGTCATGTGACCTGTTCATTATCCTCTCCTATTATTAATCACGGGTCACTGGTCATATTATTCCTGAAGAAGAACCTATACGTAAAATGTAAACATTATCAAATAGTTGTACAAAAATTATTATTCATTCTACATAAATTCAAATTGTTCTCTAATAAACACTCCGTTACCAGTGACCACATGTCCTTGAGAAAGTTCGTTTTTATCCCTAAAATTTCTAAAAAAACTACCTAGCTACGCCATTGGCTGCCACTTTAAGCTACAGAATATTAACAAATAATTTTTTCCCCAAATATATTTTATGAAAATTTTCCCAATCTCGCACCAATTATAACAATCCTTTCTACCTGTATAAAAATCCAGCAAGTGAATTTGTGGACGTATCCGAATTTCTATTTAACTCCAAATCAATAGTTAACGTATTCCTCTTACTTATCGTTACACCTGGTATATGTTCCAAAAAGGATCAATTTCCCTAAATCGACGATCCTGCGCCTCCAGCTCGATCGTCCCCTCTAGTATTTTCAGTTTGAAGTGATTGTTGTTGAAGGAATTTAGCCGCCGCCGGAAAGCCTTGCAAATCGAAAGTAGGTGGCGCCACTATTGCGGCTCCAACGGCTGCACCTGCAGTTCCCTTTAGGAAAAAATAAAACAGTTTTCTAGATTATCTAACTTAGATACAAATAAATTTTTCGTTTTACCTGCAAATATGATATTATCCTTTTCATTTCTTCTAGAGCATTAGCTTGCATTAAAATGTAATTTTTTGCTAATAGCAAAGTTGCTATTTTTGACAGTTTTCGTACTGAAGGCGAATGAGCGTATGGAATAACAGATCTGGAACAAAAAAAAATCTTATTATTGAATACATTTTTGTACAATATTTACCTTAATTCATCCAAAGCGTCGTTTAGATCGTGCATTCTTCTTCTTTCTCTCGCATTTATATTCAATCTAACTGCTTTTCCTTGTCTATTTTTTCCTTTTGAAGAAGATCCTTGTTGGGAATTCTGTAAGCGCGCTTCTTGACATCTACAAAGATTAATATTTACATCACAAATAAGTTCCAGGTTATAATTTTCGCCGTATCCAAAGAAAATTAAATAAAAATACTAGTTACCTTTGTCCTTGACTGGAACATCCTGGATCTGGGTTATTTTCATCAGAAGGTGGCCCGTGACTAACAATATTCGGATTAGATTGACCCCCTTGAAAATAAAACCCTCCAAGTCCCACCGTACTTAACGGAGTTCGTCTTCCAGGTATTTGTTGATTATCATCAGTGTTGGATGGAAATTGTGAAAAATTTACATGTTCCAAAGCCGCGTTGGCTGCCAGTGATGAACTAGCTCCGGCTACAGAACTGGTCTAAAAAAATTTGTTTTTTAATTTTAATAACATTTTTTTCAATTAACACTTACAGGGGCTTGCCATCCCCATCCAGGATTATTACCTCCTCTTAGCCATTGAGGAGGTTCGATAGCTCCTCGAGAGATGGCATGCATGGTGGGTTCGTCGCCTTCAGAGGAGGAGTCACAATCAAATGATTTCATCGTTGAAATTTTGTGGAAATTATAATAAATAATTGTTGAGATTTTTTAATTTTCTATTCATCTACTTAATGGATTTTGTAAGTCGTGAAGGACATTTTGGTTGTTTATTATAAACGGAGAACTGAAAAAGACGAATATGGTTACGTATAAAAAATCTGTCTCAAATTTTTAAATGTAGGTATTCAGGGATAACTATACCTACCTATTAGATGAGAGTGTCCCTTCTAGAACATATTTATTAAATTATTTACTTTCTTAAGGTATTAAGATAATTTTTTAAGTTCCAATAAAGTTAGTATCGATGTGACTACTCTAAAGGTGAGATTATGGAGCAAATAAAATAAAATAAGAAAGATGAACATACACATCTATGTGAAAGTGTTTATATAAGAAATAAGGTAAAATAGGAACACTTTCATATAGAAGCGTATGTTCATCTTTCTTATTTTATTTTATTTGCTGTATAATCCCACCTTTAAACCTATTATATTTCATATAATTATCGATATAATAGAAATCTACTTCTCTTAATATTATTATCAGTTCCTAAATACTACTAGAACAATAATACTTTAAAAATTAGTTGACTAACTAAACAAATTATCAAAACTCTCGATTCTAACCTCACTTTTTCAACATTTTATCCAATTTCCTGCCCAACGTTGAATATTTTTTTGAAAAACATTGACATTATTACATACCTTTCATTTCGGGATAAATTTCATCACTTTTTTCCAAAACCATAACTTCACCTTATCCTCCTCTCGTTAGGTAGGTATTTCTCACCGATTTTATTAATTATTGTTAAGTGGATGAAATTTTTATTTTTATTTATTTGTGATGGTAACTAAATGCTAATCTTAAATGTAAACTAAAACTAAGGCCACAATGGACACTAAACTGGAACTAGACTTGAAAAATTGACAGATGCGACCCTATGAAAAGAGAATCGTAGGGGTTACGAAACAGGGAGGTAGATGAAGGGGATGAAATGTACAGAGAGAATCGGTTTAATCGAATTGATATATTTTATTGAAATTATTTTAATAAACATAAAATAAAAAACTGTGGATTGAAATATGCGTTTGATGATAATGGAATCGAAAACAAATAAAAGTACCTATATTTTGAATAAATGAAATCAGAGTCAGAATTTTTTGAAGCACGCAGGATGTCCCAATAAAATGTGACTTAAAATATATATTTTTGCTTATAGGACACCCTATATTTTATTGAATTTTCTGATAATTCGTGAAAAATAATCCATGTTTCAAAGACGATTTCCTTTACCTAAGTACTGGGTGTTCTGAGTTTTCACTTTCCTTAAAATTCAAAGATAATAATAATGATAACAAATTCACTTTTACGTATCTCTGTATCTGTAGAGTAGGGAGGGTGAGTGTAGGCTCACAGCACTTAGGCCACATGTCACCCATTGTACATCCTCCCGAGGAGTTGTCTTCCTAGGTCATTGTCCATCCTGTCCTTCTCAGGAAGGTGGACAGGTCACTAGTAGACATCTCCTTTATATCGGCAGGTGTAGGCCAAGACTCACCGAACACACACTCTCTTATTGACGATAACTCCGGACACTCGCATAAGACATGCCTGACAGTTTCATCTTCCTGTTCACACATCCTGCATAGAGGTGTGTCCACTAGCCCCATAGTATGGAGGTGTTTCCCTAGTTGACAGTGACCAGTCAGAAATCCTACTGTTAAACGTAGGTTTCTCCTGGTCATCGCCAAATATTTCTTCGGCTCCAGCTTCACAGGGTCGCCCAGGGTGATCCTGACAAGACTGCATCCTTTGATTCCATCCCATCTCTTAAGGGATTGAGTATGGGTGTAGCGTTTGGCTAGTTCCGCAATTGTCGAAGTCGTTAGGCCGTAGGTGTCACTGGGTCCTAGAATTTTTAGTCCAGCGGCTTCCCTGGCTAAAGAATCAGCAATGCGATTTCCTTTACTCCTGTCGTGCCCTTTAACCCACCTCAGGATAATATTGTTATCTGCCGAGGCGTCAGCTAAATCTTGGTGGCACTCTAGTACTAGCCTCGATATAACACGTTGTCTGTTTAAGGCTAATAGGGCTTGTCTACTATCAGTGCAGATTATTATGTTTTTGCCAGAAATTCCTCTTCTGGTTAGTTCTTTTGTGGCAATTGAGATACCAGCCAGTTCTGTTTGAACTACGCTGGTATTGTTTCCCATTCCCCACTTCATCTTTAGGCTTAGTGCTCTTGAGTAAACTCCACATCCTGAGCCTTCTTTCATTTTTGAACCATCTGTATATATGCGTATTGCATTTGCAGCACCTGGCTCTGTGTTCTGTTTTATTTGAATTTTGTAGGGTTTGTTAAACAAAAACCTGGGTTCAATTGCATCATTGGTTGCCTGCAGCAGAGGTAGCGCAGTGAGCGCTTCCTGCCACAGGCTCAACCTCAATTGGCCCACTCCTACTTCGGGGTTTACACCAGCCGTGCGCAATCGTACCATGGCCATTAACGCAACCTCCTTGACGTACAGGTTCACTTTTACGTTTTAATAGCTTTGAGATTCGTATAATGACTTTTATAATTGAGTATTTATATATTTCTATACAGGGTGATCAAAATTTACAGTTTTAAATTAGATTTTTCAAAAAGTAATTTCGAGTTTATCTTATATTTGTTGGATCACCCTGAAATTTAATAATCTATAATGTTGAAAAAATATCCTCTTTCGACCTACCTAAATGTAATGTAACATTTGTGCAATTTCAGTTTTCTTATTATTATTCCTTTTGTATATATCAGTGCTACCCACCACTGCAATTTATACGTCAGATTTATTATACGAAACACCCCTAACTAAAACAAGGGTACTAAAGAGAACAAAAGAGGAAGCAGCCGTTGCTATAACAACCAGTGCTAAAGATACAGAGCGATTACTACCGCCGTTCTACGGAAATTTATATCCATTAAAATATTTAACAAATAATTTGATCAGTAATAAAAAAATTTGTTACAATTTAAATTTTATAAAAAAAAATATTAAAAAGTATGTGTCAGAAGTGGGATTCGAACCCACGCCCACAGAGTGGACCAGAACGCTCGTAACCCGCGTATTTGGCAGGCAAGGTAATCCTTGAGTCTGGCGCCTTAGACCGCTCGGCCATCCTGACAACTGAAAATTGAATAGAAAAACAGCTATAATAAATATAGTCTCTCAGTATTCAAATTGCTACAATAAACATTTTCAACAGATAAAATTCTAAAAGTATACCAGAAAACAACAAAAAACCACAGTTTGTATTAATATTATTTTTTACTTGATATTTATACAAACAAGGCTAAAAGGATTGAATATTCTCAATATTATTTGGACTAGAAAGTTATCCCATAGTACAGAAGGACAACACTGATCATGTTATACCTAATTTGTTGAACAGTCAATATATTATTTCACATAAATAAACCTATTAGATAATAATTCATATAATTTTAGTTAAATTAATAAGTATCGCTATCTATTAGTCAATAGCAGTAGCTAGTATTGCTTCATTATGAACAGCTGGTACGAACTTTGGAATTTCAAAATTTACAGTAATCTACCTTTATTCTAGAATGATTTCTTCTTAACTAAGTTATGAACTTAAGTACTTGGTTAAGAGACGTCGCCCTAGGTAAATATTTATACATTAACCAATTTTAGTTTTGTTTTATGTATTTATTTACAAAAAACTGCATATTTATATTTTTTTATAACAAACATAAGAAATTACATTCTTATAATTTTTCTGATACAAAATTTAACTATAATTGTTACTTTTAAAGCTTTTATAATAACTTAACTCTCACCTAGATGGGGTTTATAGTAAAAGTCATAATACAAACTGATATTTATGTAACTATTTGTAACGTATCGTCAGTACTTGATAGTTATATCATACTTACCTGGCGTAGGGGTCAACCGTGATCAATAAGGCGGTTCCCCCAGGCCGAGGCCCTTTCATTGCACATTGATGGTGGCTGAATCCTGCGATTGTCCCTAATGTGGATAACTCGTACGTACAATTTTTTCAGTCGGGACTGCGTACGCGCTGTCCCGGAGTAATAAATATAAACACAAGATGAATATCATTATAATATTAATAATGGTTAGAATTGCATTATTTATTTTATTGGGTTTTCTAGTAGTTAAAAGGGATTTCGATAATCAGATCATCATAATTCGTATATTATGCCTATGTATATGAAGTAGAAAAAGTTTCCCTTAGTTTCTCTCTTTCTCAATAAATTTATATAAATCTAAAGGTTTCTGTATAATTATTATAATCATAGGAATGGTAATTTACGTTACAAGACCGGAAACTAAGCATAAACTTGAACAATTGGACAAACACATGTTAGTTTTCCGAATATTCTATAATTTTATTAATATTTTCCATTCGAAAACTTTCTTCCTTCTCGAACTGATTCCAGATCATTTTAATACATGTATAATATCCCTTTTCGATAAACCAATCATTCTATACAACCCTACAGGCATTTTTTTTTTATATTGGTCCCTATAATCATATTCAACGTTTGTTAAATAAACACAAGGAATCCCTTAAGGTCCTTAATTTATTCCTTGCATTACAATCGAGATTGGGATACTATGTCGCAGAAGGCGACATCGTCATCAGCATCGCTTAAGAACCAGGGCGTAGTCTTCAGATAAAACATCGTTGCCAAATTTTATAGAAGAAAAAAATACTGGAATTAGTTTACTGGAAATATTTTGTATATACATATTGAGATAATGTTAATACTTTTATATTATTTTATAAATTAATACCTAGATACTTTTTTCACCATAGACCATAGATAAATGGAATGGTTTTTCTAGGTATTTTTTCAACTAATTCCAAGAAACACAAAGTTAGGCCTCAAAAGGTATTATAATATGCTTCAATTAGAAGGTTCGCAACTAGTTTCGACCAATTATTTACCATTAGAAGTGTCATTCTTAAGATCAAGTCTTGATTTAAAAAAAAATTGGTTCAATATTACGATTGTTACAATAATCCAGTAATATATTATTGGATATTTCAAGATTATTTGGCAACGATGTGATTAGAAACGTTTCGGACGCATTTTCATTGTTATATTGATCTGGGATTGCCATAGCAAGGGCCAAGGGAACGAGCGAATTCATCACAGGAGGCTCAGCATCAGCATCGGTTTTTCGAGCTGATTCCACACGTCGACATTCACGAATGAATTTCGGTGGTTTTCGGGTTATTACTTTTTTTATTTATTTTTATTGCATTTTATATGCATATTTTTTATCGAGAAATAGTAATAAATAAAACCTGTGTGCTTTTGAATAACTTTTAATAAAAACACCTGCTAAGAGTAATGGTTCTATCAAGAATAATATTAAATTTAAGAACAATCACTATAAACATTTACATTAGTGTCATTATGCAATTCAAAAAAAATACAAAAAAGTTTCCGGTACCGGGAATCGAACCCGAGCCTCCTGGGTGAAAGCCAGGTATCCTAGCCACTAGACCATACCGGATTATATGAACCAAACAACTAATATACTTTTTATATGGTAATTTACTAATTTCACATTTTGAAATTTGGAAAATTTGCATTTATAACTTTTGATGGACGTGAAGAACTTTTTGTAAAATAATTTTCTCTAAACGAAACTTGTGTCCATTTGACAGCCGGTGATAAATGCTAAAGTAGGTACGATCTTTTCTAATAATTCTTACCAAGTGTTGCGTACATAACTATACCAATTATTATTAAGAAGGGAGCTTTTATCTGGAGTAATATAAAATGTCCCCTTGTTAGGTAGTTAGAAATGCCGAAATTGCTTTTTTAATTAGAGATATGATAAGGAGGGTCCGTTAGTTATGCTTCAACATACATAATTTAACAATTTGACTCACGTTTGATCTTTCCAAACGTGAAGATTTGTCTCGAATACCATAGGAATCGTGCCAAAATGTATTTGATCACCTTTTTCCAAGCCACAAAGGACAAGAAAAACGAGAATTTATTTTCTGTGAGACTAGGTTAATCGAAAAATCCTCTCCAAGTTGAGAAAATCCGCCTTGAACTTTGCCAAGTCTCCCTCCTTGTACTCAATAAAATTTATATTTGTTATTATTAGGGAATTATTTTCTTATTTCTAATTGATTTTTTTTATAAAATATTTTCTGGAAATATATACTATTTTTGACGATAATCAACATCTCAGTGACATTCCTTAGAAATATTTTATTTTTTCCTTCTAATTATAAATCTTTCTTTATACCTATAATAACCGTCATAGTTGGAGGTGAAATAAGTGCGAGTGAGATAGAAAATTAAATCAAGCAACAGAGACCGATCCAGACATGGAAGGAACAAGATGAATTGAAACAACATCCCTAGATGGTTTCCATAGTTACGGTCCAGGACCGTTACGTCATTCCATGTATTCTGCCATAAGGTGCATTCCAGTGGCGTTGTTTGATCGGATTTTATGTTTGTTTAATTTTCGTGATATGATTTCAACGAGAAATAGATGAAAAAATTATGAAAATTGTTTTTGCTGCAATATTAATATAAAGGGTGGGTAAAATTGTAAATTATAAGAATAAGGGTGAGTGTTCAAATACATATTATGAAGAGTGCGTTTCATAATGTAACTATTGGGTCAAATGAAATAAAAACCTTATCAAAGTTATCTAGGAAGTGGAAATACAAGTTCAACCAGAGTACAGAAATAATCATTTCTTCACACAACACTGCTGGATAAAATAAACAACAAAATTCTAGTAAAATATTTCACGTTTTTATATTTTGTTGCGTACGCCACTGTAAATAATTCTCCTGTTTGTGTGGAGATTTGTAAAATGGAAATTGGCAACACCTCGTGAATATTTCAAGTGTGTGTTGTCGTTTGACAGACTAGCATAATCATAGAAACCAACAAGTTCTACGCCGTGATAAATGATAGTCAACAAAATATTTAAAGGTAATAAAAATACTAGCATTCAATTTTTATAAAAAATTTTTTTGCCAAAAGAGTTTTGTGGATGGAAAGTGAAGTTGGGGAAATTAGTTTGATGGATCAACATTTTACTATTTGAGAACTGATATTACGAGTTTGAAAATGTGTTGAAATATACAGGAGTTCGTACCAAAAACTTAACAATATCAGAACTATTTTATTCAACTTTAACACCCCTTATATCATTAACAATCAACCTTTTAACGTTAGAATACCCCATAAATTAAAAATATTTCCCTATAAAAAGAAAGCTTATAAAAAACACACTCATCCTAAATTTATAGTAACCTAAACTCAATAAGAATTCACCTAAACTGGTGTTTAAACACCTCGTTTGCAACTGTTTTTAATTAAACGGTACATAAAATGTCCCTTAAAGGCAATTTCGAGACTGAGATAGAATAAGGATAACAAAAACGGATGTGGACGATATTGCCGAAGAGAGGTCTCTGGCTCGAGTTCCGGGAATCCGGATTAACAGAGACAGTAAAGAGTCAAAAAGAGGGACAGTTTTCGGTCGATAAACACGAATAGAACCAGGAAATTAAAATATTTGCTAATCGGTTCAAGAGATCAGAAGTGGGATTTACAAGTTTTATTTAACCACTTGAGATTTCAGGGCATTTTAAATCTACTAAAATGTGAACACTTTTTTTTTTAATAATTACATCAGTAAATTCTTATATCTTGGAAACTAGTAGGATTATGCTAAAATTGTTTCTTTCCCCACTTGCGTCAGGAGTATAAAATTAGCTAGATTTATTTATATTTATTCTTCCGTATGCGAATTTTTACCTTACCCCCGACATTTCCAATTGGATTGATGATGCTATAGATAGCATGGTAGAAACAAACACCAATAGTGGATATTCTCTTTCACTCTTGTATCTCCTATCATTTAAAAACGGAATGATTGAATGAATACCATCATCTACATTTTATACCTTCTTACACATTTCAAAATATACTACATGGGGAATGTACAATGGATGTTAGATGTGTGATACTATCGCCATCTATCGGTAACAATCCGGTTCAGTTGATGTGGAAGGTGTAACAATTCTTAGTGCACGTAGAAAATACGATTTATATTTTTTTTACGGTATTAATTTTTTTATAACAAATAAATTATTACGTTAAAATGTTTGAATACTTATAAAACATATTATCAATAGTAGTATCAATAGTAGTAACAAAATAATTTTCCCTGTAAAATACAAATTAATTAAAAGCAAAGCAGCGTAAAATTGAAAACTGACAAGTATCGAACTTCACACAAACAAATAACAATATATTGAGCTATTGAGAATTGCATTTCATTGGAATGATGAATGCGCTCCATAATTTTCATTCGTGATAAAAGGATTTAGATATATACAGGATCCAGCAAATGTTCTCGAAAGTGTAATAATATGCGATCACATTTTGTTATATTTATACAGTAAGACATTAACTTTTTGAGTATATATTGGGCAATTTGAAAGATTAAATAATAATTTTGAAGGCAATGTTAAAATGAAAAATGTAATATTGAATTTGGAAATTTAAGCTGGATAAAAAATTATTTCAAAATTGTGAGATGATTTTTTAATATGGAAAAATAGAATTAGTAATTTGAAAATTTGGTTTTATGCATGATTACAGCCAAGTAATATTTCAATTATATATTTTGTGAGGAATTTAAAAATAATCATAACATTTGGGAAAGAATAGAAAAATTTGGAACACAAAATAAACTTTGGAACAGAAAATTTGACACTATATGAATGAAAAAGTTAATAATTAATATATTAGAACATAAACTCAATTGTTGAGTAAAACAGATTCATTGTTATAAATCTGTAATTTTACTTAAATTGTTTAATAAATATTTGACGCTGAAATTGGCTTAAAAGTAATTTAATATTCAACCCTGCCCTGAGTAATGAAATTACCAATCAGAGTAACGACATTTTTTTTCAAAATATCACAGTTTATAATGACATTTATTAAAAAATTTCACATTGACAATGATTCATAGGGTTTCTAATATACTACATTATTTTGTTTGAATTAATTAGGATGCCCGACTTTCGTCAGGCTGTTAAAAATTGGTCATAGACTCATTTACTTGCTCCTCCCCACGGAAATCTTTAGTAAAAGGCGAAAGATTTATTCGCTCTGAGGAGAAACCAGAGTAACTATATCAACAACTCAAGCTGTACTCAATACCTGATGTAACATAACTGTTAAAACGGGGTGACGACCGCCATCTATCGACTACATTCACAACTAACTGATGTAATGGTAACTGTGGCCTTAAAAAAATTACTTCCGTCGTAATTTCAATTTGTATTGACTTCCATTTTGTAATTAATTATGGAATTTAAAAAAGTTGTGGTAATATTTATCGGATTCCAGTACCCTGTATTTATATTGGAGAGAGGGTCTGGAAAATGGAAACTAGAAATACTGAAATGGGTTGCCAGGACGACCGCACCGGATTTCGTTCCTGCCAGGAGCACCGATCAAGGTTACCGAGACAACTTGCGCACTGTTGTCGGCTTTATTATATCCAGAGTTGTTTTTTTTTTAATTTACATTTTGCTAAATTTATAAAATTCATTTTTTCTCCTCATGACCTTCATTTTCAATTAAAAAATCCAAACACTAGGTATTTCTTTACCTTTTTTTCATTTAATCACGAAATTTAAACTTTTAATTTGTTGGGCGTTGAAGAAAAAATTTCTAATGCTTTGCAAAGTTTTGAAAAATATTTTTATATCTAAATACAACAATTTTACAAAAAACTGTAACAATATTTATTCTTAATTTCATACAAATTACATGCTAATAAAATATATTTTTATACAGTTATAAAATAACACATTTCATCCAATTTCAACAGACATTAAAACACGAATAACCCTTCTATATCGTTTCATGTACATTATAATTCGTATCAATCGGGGTGCAACCCTTTTTGTCGATTAAAAATATCATTTATTGCGAATTAATATGGGTTGTTTCAGTTTAGGGTGTAAAAAGATGAAATGTTCACTCTAGTACGTACACCTACAACCAATTCAGTCTAGACATACACATGTACGAATGTTATAAATCAATATTATTCAGCTTGCTGTATTATACAGAATATTACCACTTTACCTTTTAATCTAAATACCTCTACTATTTAGAGAAGGTTTTTGGCTTAGCAGCTAATGACACTGTATAAGTGTCTTTATTGTAGTTACTTGTATTTCAAATGAAACCAAAAGTTTCTAATTAACTACACTTAAATATCAAAAAATATATGAAAACTCTAATTCCACGAAGTAAGGGTTGAAACAGTAAATTCAACTACAGCTACCATTACATTAGTTAGTTGTTTTTGTAGTCGATAGAGGGTGGTAGTCACGCCGTTTTTACAGTTATGTTACATCAGTTATTACGATTACGTAAGTTGCTATTAGATGTACTCTTGATTCTTCTCTTTGCTAATAAATATTTGTCTCTTACTATAGATTTCCGTGGGGGGAACAACGTAAGGGGGTCTTTGAATAATTTTCAGTAGCTTGACGAAAGTTGAGCTTGTTAACTAATCCAAACATAATAAGAATGACATAGACAAGTGTCCATCGTCTTGTCCTTATCTAAACTTTGTTAGAGAATGTTGGTAGTGTAATTTAGAGGATCTGTCTTGAGTAAGAGATGTTTTCAATGTACGTCCGTTTTATTGAGATTTTGAAATGAAAAATATGCTATTGTGGGTAAGGCAATTATGTGACAGTCGCCTTGATGAAACTGATAATAAACAAGCGTTGTACAGCACGTGGTTCTTAATATATAGCAATTTGGATTGTGTTTGAATTTCATTTTGATTTGGTTATTTCTTCTACTTTGTTTTAAAATAGAAAAGATCATTAAATCAACAAGATAACCAAATTATAATTCTAAAATCTACTTCAACGTCATGTTATTAGTAAATGAGATTAGCTCAGGATTTTTCCTTCAGTACGTAAGTTCCAGTTGATAATTGCCCCATTTTTTTATACAGAGAAAATATTCTAGTGCTGGTCTTGGGAAATGAAATCACTTGATCTAAAACATGTAAATCTAGACTAAATCTTCCTAGACTAAAATGGTAATAAAGCTTAAGAGAAAATCATTTAAAAAATGGTGAAATATTTAATTTGAGGCTGTGTACATTGTTCAAATTGTAATTTATTGAACTGAAATCTTTTTTAGGCGCGTTGTATGATTTTTGCGTATCATAGGCGTACGATACATATTTTAAAAGGGGTTTTCATTTATTTGTTTTACTTCTGTTCCTTTTTTAATTCACGAATATACTTTTTGTAGTATTAAAAAAGTTTTTTAACAAAATTAATACCAAGTAATTATAAAAACCCGATGTCGAAGCAATATTTAAAAAAAATGTGAGATGAAGAGTCGCTGTAAAAAATGAGGTCAATCAATCAGTTAGGGCGGCACGCTCTTGCAAAAGGGGCCTTTGCTTTTCTTTTGTCTCCAAGGGCATTTACGTGAGAGTTGATTTATAAAAGAAATTCGAGAATTGAATAGAGATAAGGATAAAATATGTTTCCACATCTCGCTGGGATTTCAAAACAATGGATGATAATATCGCTTCTGTCACAACGTTGATACAAGCAAAGAAATTGAAAAATCATTCAAGAGATGAGTGGAAGAAATCTCCAGTGAGAACGGATGTTTCTCAGGAAATGTGGATGTATTTTTTAAAGTACAAATCTAAATGTTGGCAGTAATTCATTTTGAAGACACGATCAGACAGAATCACGATCTAAACCACGTGCTTCTCAGAATCACACCTTTTTCCCGTGAGATTAATTATTATTCTTGATTATTTAAATTGTAACCACTCAGACTGTTTCGTGTCCGTACTTCGAAAGGTAAACCTATCGAATGAACGATCATCGTATGACAAATGGTAGAGTTAAAATAACTCTTCCATTATCTGCCTCACGCTCAGAACACGAAACTATGTCTCCTCATCATGGTTACGATAACTCTACGTTTGAGTAGAGAGTATGTGAAGATCTACTACAGAAATGATCCTGTGAAGTATGATCTTAATAAACTAACAGAACAGTGTAATATTTAAGGCAAGATGTTAAGTAGAGTTTAATAAGGCGATAGTACCGCCATCTATTAACGAGTAGATACGTTTTATATTTTCTAATAAAGAATTTATTGATTATGCAAAATAATTGTATAAAAAGTGGTTTAATATTTGTTTTTTTATGTAATATAGATTTTCATCTGAAAACAGCGACTGAATAAATTTCCTTTTGTAATGAATAATTGAAAATGAAAAATAAAAAGACCTCCCCGGCGGGGAATCGAACCCCGGTCTCCCGCGTGACAGGCGGGGATACTTACCACTATACTACCGAGGATTATGAATAAGTTGAGTTAAAATATCTTGAATAGCCAACTTAAGAAATAACTATTATTTATTATCATTGTTGTATTCAAAGCTAGTTTCCAATTTACTTGGTATAATATTAATATTTAATATTTTTTACTCTGTAAAAATTGTTGCACCAACATCTTTATGCGCTATTTCAGTCGAGATAAAACGGTTGACTTAAAATTTCTAAAGAGTTTTGATTATTTTCTTCCTATGAAAAAATTTTTTACACGAAAATATAGGTATATATATATATATCTATTAACATTTTTGTCCAAGTCCTGGGATTAAAGGATATCGCTAAAGAACATCTTAACTTGGACTTTTTCAGTAATTTTTAAAAAAATTATCAAAACAAGCAGGTATAACTTTTGCGGTTTTTCATTTTTCGAATTCCCGCACTAACTTCGCGCGTGCGCCCTATCAAAAATCGATGCCAGCATGGACTTTGTACGACATCAACCCACCCCACTGTCTCCTCACTATCAGTTTTCCACAGTTTGCAGCTACAATACCTGATTTTCATCAGGAATGTGCGTGAAAAATCGCGAATTTTCCCATTATTTTAAAATTTGTTTGAGGTTATGTGCTCGACAGGTAAGTAGAGTCTTTATAATAAGTAATAGTTATCGGAATAGAATGAGTATTTTATCGTAAAAAGGATTCAGATAAACAAAAAATTTGAATTTTTTAAGTCTTATATACTTTTGAACAAGTCCAGAGCGAATGATGGGTAGTAGGTACGATTGTTTCTTTACCTTGTTGGTTTTCTCTTTATATCACAACGATTAATCGACGGTTCGTTTTCAACCTTTTTCTATTGAGCCCGTTGTTTAAATACATAATATGGCTTTGAGCAGCTACCCATCTGGTTATATCCTCTATTTCCACTACGACTTCACTTTGGACTATGTGAGCTATTCACTTTCTCCTTTCTCTTCAATCTTAAAGTTGATAATTCCAAAAACAAAAGGCACTGATAATGGTGGTTTCAAAGTAAATACCTATAGTTCATTGTTTTTAAAATGCATTCGACTGTCTAGTTCGGCAAACTTATTGAATTTTGTGTTTGATGTTTATTTTAAGGGTGGTTGCCGTTGGGATCTCCCTGTACATCCACCAACGCCCAAAAACCTTCATTAATTTTCAAAAAAAAAATAGCAAAAAATCGCTGTAACATATATCTGGTAAAACAAAATGCAGTGACGAATCGCGTCGTCCGGTGTAAACGGGGTGGGGATAGATCCGGATGGCGTGGAAGTCGCGGGGTTGAAACTCGAGGGTGCGGGGGCAGTATTGTGCGCAAGGGGTGGCAACGGGCGCCGCTAACGTCGCGACGTTCACATAGTGAACAGACAGTGTGGCGTCTACAAGTCTGGCACTACCAATTTTGGTAAGTTTTACTGCATATTAGTGGTAATGTAGTGCTCGGGTTAAAAAGTTGAGGATACACAGTGTTCCAAATTTATGAAGAAAACAAAAAAATTAATTGAAATTGAAAAAAAAAATTTAAAATTTTTTTAAAATTGTGTTGATTGATTCTAAACGCGAAGTATGTGAATATTATTTGAGTATTTTCTGAATATATTATTTGTAAATAGATTTGTTTCAGGTAAGTATCCTTATTTTAATCCCCTCAAAAAGCATCTTTGAGAAATATTATTTTCAATAATATCGAATTAAAATGAAAATTATTTTTTTTACCATGACATTTTTTAAATGTATGCTTCATTTTCCCCAATATCTCGCAGCTGAACTTCTTTCCATACCTGTTACGTTCAATATCCATATTTTTTAACTCCATCCTTACACAATATTCAATAATAACAATTTTTACACTTTCCAATATTTAATTGACATTTTTTCAGCTTCAGTTTAAAATTTTTTCATCCACCCTCATCGTATACTTCTCAAGTCAACGTCAAAGTTGCTGGGCGTTTAAAAAAAAATCAAAATTTTCATTATTTATCTAAGAAATATTAACAGAAAAACATGAAAAACTAAAAAAATGTTTTCCTTTTGTTTGTATTTTATGAGCTCATTTGTAAAAACATATCGTTGCAGGTGTCAGATAACGCTATAAACGTGAAACATATATTTCTGTTAAATCTTTCTGATTAGATTATCGTGTATTATGTGGCCCATACACCTACAACAATATTTTTATTCTTCACCCCTTTGAATCCAAACGTTCAATAATATATTATAACAATAAGATTGAAAAGACATTCGCGTCAATATTTTCATGGGAGCAACTTGTCTGACGACGAAAGAAAGAAAACGAATTGGGGCCAAAGAATGGTTTTAAAATTACCAGTGTACACTCACCAAAGACTTCTAAACGACTTAACATTAACTCAAGAAAACGGTTTCAAAAACTATATGAGAATTTATTTCACCATATCAACGATTATCTATAACTTTGCGTTATTAAGCAACTGGAAATACTTTTGAGGGTTTAAAATTTAGCAGTTTAGATTTAGAATTTACATGATTTTTATGTTCGTTCTCAAACTGTTAATTTTTTTTTTTAATCTTCTTTTGTTGCTCATGGAAACATCTCATTAAACTTGGCTAGCAATAAATCATACTTTTCTTCTCCCGGTCATGATAATAAACTTTACTTTTTATTTGACACAAAGCCGGGTAATTCTCTATATAATTCTATAAATTCAATAAAAAACTCTTTTTCCTTGTCTTTTACCGAATTATTCGCTCCAAACTACACGTGACTGAACTGATCGCAACCACTCCAAATAGTGAACTGAAAAATATTGGGACATATAGGTCTATGGGCCTAACCTAACATGATTTAATCTCTATGAAATAATTTTTATTTTCACCTAGTAGAATTATTGTTAGTAAGTTGACCATTTTTGTAAATATTTTTTAAATAAGTTCAGTGAACTGCAAGCTCTTTTTGGTTGAATTGGAAATTTGTAGACTTCTCTGTAGATTCTTTGTTTGATTTTCTTGTAAGTTAAAAAAAAAATATACTTCCGATACCGGGAATCGAACCCGAGCCTCCTGGGTGAAAGCCAGGTATCCTAGCCACTAGACCATATCGGATCTTACTAAATTCTCGTGGTGCTAAAAAATAAACAGTCAAATAAAACTATTTTTATAAATAATATCACTTTCACTGTTTGTTATTAATTTAAATCAAAAAGATTTTGGTTATTTTTTCGCATTCAATTTCATAAAATACCTCACCTCCAACCAGATTTACGGATTGAAGGCATTCTGCTGATTTTGAATTAAATTTTCACCAGCTATGCGTAAGATTTGGTTTGAAAAAATGTCCGGTACCGGGAATCGAGCTTCCTAGGTGAGAGCACCGAATATTAATAAACAATATTCGGTGGTGAGAGCCAGGTATCCCAGCCAGAAAAAAAACATGAGCCTCAAATTAAACTAGTGCGAAAGGTAACACATGTTGTACACAATAATTTTTCTACAAACACACATTTTACAGATAGAAAATTACCTACATATGTAATTTGTCTGTGAAATATCATATACCTAGGTAGTAAGTCATCTTCACTTCTCTGCAATATACCTACCTATGACGGTACATTTTTCATATAAATGTCAGATGTTAAGATTTTGATTCATCTTTTTGTTCTGTGGTTTGTTGCAGCTATTGAATTATTTTGAAATAAGTGTGTTCGAAGATATTTTGCTTATACTAGTGTTTTCTGCACAAATACAGTAGAAACGGTGGATCTTTACCATCACGTGACCCAATCTACGATTTATGCAACATATTTTTTATATACTATCTTCTTCTATCAATATAAATCAAAAATAATAACGTACGATCGATTGTCTTCTTCACAAGACCAACTACAAGACATACGTAATAGTTTCTTTAAATCTGCCGTAGTAATCGTAAAAAGAGACAACGATATAATTGACGTAACGTGTATAACTGTTGATCGTACTAAAAGTTGAGTTTGACACTACCGGTTTTGAGGTTATGCGAGTTTAGTTTTCGTCTTGTTTTTAGCGAATTTTTGGATTGAAAGTGTATTTATTGTTAAAATCAGTTCTTGTAAGAACTAATTTGACTTTTTATTCCATTTGACATTGGTAAGTACGAAGATAATATACATTATCAACTTGTTAACTTTTGACATTTCATAGCACCTAAAATGCCGTGAGACGGGAATATTACAACATGCGTATTTAATATTAATATTAATTTTGGACTTTGTAACTTATTCACCCAGTATATCGATAGTTTTAATAAATATGTCGATGTTAACCATATAAATAAAATAAATACAATAAAAAAAAGTTGAAATTTCTTGTTAAATTGCCGATTCGTAAAAGGCCCATCTTTTGGAATATTAGTCATAACGAAATTCATATGAAATATTGTCACGTGATGGTAAAGCTCCACCGTTTCTACTGTACGTCGTTTTTAAATAGTTTGCCAATAAACTTTTTTTTATTTTGGTAAAGTATTGTGTATAAAAAATTATTTTTGTTTAAAAATTGTTAACACATACTTGATCTTTAAACCATAATACAAACAATAACCGAAATTCACATCTGACGGACAAAAATATTGCAGGTGAACAATAATTTTAAACTCTAACCGTACCTATCACAGGAAAAATCGATCAACAACTTTAATGTTTTGATTCTCTCACGATCAAACTTAATAGTTTACCCTTTCCCTTTTGTTAAACTACTGTGGTAATCGATAATAAACAGTAAGGTAAAAGTACCTTTTGAATTCATTACGTCACTATTTTCTTTCTTAATTTGTCTATTACATATTGGTATACCGTATTGGGAAATATATACCGGATGTCTCAAAATTATCCAAAAACTAAATAAAATCGTCTAAGTATCTTCGATTCATTTTTCATTTAATTCACATTACATTAATATTAATGCCTATTTTCTATTTTACCTACATTTTTACGAACACTTTTATTCCTAATTATTTGCCTAATTTGTCTGATCTACAACAATTTTACTCTATTTTGCAATTTTAATTTTAAAATACATTCGACTCGGGCATCGTAAACGAGGTACATACATCGTCGTGCCGTTTTCCGAATACATATACATAGTGGGCCACCCAAAAAAATAAATAGGAAATAAAAATAAATAATTTTTTACCACCCTTTTAAAATTTTTCTTTATAACGATTGAACAGGGGAAAAAATTAAGATAAAGACACGTAAGCCAATTTGCTAAGTATTCAGTTGTTGTAAGTAGTCCACTCTGTATATTCTTATTAATATCCACATATATTTAAACTTACTAAAACCAGAAAGTTTTAGGAACATAATAGTGTATGTAATAGCATGGAAAAATCAATGTAGCTAGACGCTCTACACGCGTTTATATTCTATAAACCCTAATTGCATAATCAGGACAGTGGCGTTACAAATATTTTTTCCTAAATAATAAAAAATACCCAACCTTCATTTCATCTATTTATTTGTTTCAATAAAAACCATATTTTGAACAATTGAACAATTTTGGTGAGCTATCGAACATAGGAATTTTGACTCACCCATTCTGAAGATTATTCGTCAGATTATTCAAAATTTCCAGAGAACAATCCAAAACAATAAACTGTTTTCAACTATTTCGTTTTTAATAAAACACAATTTAAATGTGTCACACCATACAGGAAACTATTCAAAATCATATTTTCTTATTTCTTCAATAAAAAATTCCTTTATATAAAGTTGATATTAAAAAAAAACTTACAACTAACTGACTTTAGCAAAGAAACAAATCTATCAAGGTATGAATTCATTAGCCTGTATAAATTTACTGTTAAGCAACCCACAAAAGGAGTAGTTTTGTTGTGCTGCTGCTTAATTTTCTATACTAATGTTCTTCAAGAAGGGGAAGGGAAAATATCATTCCATTCACCCTTCCCCTTTATGAAAAACTTAGTGTATAGATATATTTTAGGAATGGGGAAGGGTGAATGGGAAAATTTTTTTCTATTCCAATAATTTTTAACACACACATATAAATTTAATTTAAAATTGTATTCGCGTTAGTCTTCCAGAATTATATCAAACTATAAATTAAAATAATGGAACTAAAAATGTGCCCACTTCAAATTTATTCTTTTCCTGACATTTATTATTTAATTTCACAAAGATATAAACATGTAAAGAATACGTACTTGGAAAAGTGGTACTATTAATGATATTATGAGGAAAATAATCGAATTTTTCATTTCAACTTAAGAGAAAATATGTTTTTAAATAGTTTGCGACACATTGAAACTGTTTTCTGTATAAAATATCGGGCCAAAAAGTGATGGTTAAAATTTTGAAAATAAACCTATTTTTTGATTTTACTTTTTTTCAAAATCAGTCAAAAACTCGTGTTCATCGGACCCCAATTTTGTATAAAATCCCCGACAAAAGCATCTCCGCCGCTGATATAACAAGGGGTGACAATAGGGCCCCTCCTGATTTTCATTTAATACAAATCCCGCGTACACACGTCGACCAAGCATACTCTCCCCCTCCCAACTCCCTTTTTACTTTTATTCTTTTACTTGCCACGTGCCACCCGCTGATACTATACGTCAGTCGCAGCTCCCTTTTTTAAAATTTTCTCAATGCTTGATAGAACTCTTGAATTTTACTATTAACTTAGTTGAAGTGATTTCAACTGGACAAAGGTCACGTTTTTTTAATTCAATTTTCCTTTTCGAGGCTATGTTTTATGATATATAGAAGGGTGGGAATGTAGCCGCAAGGGTGAAAGGGAGATATTAGTCCCATTGAATGACATTGGGATCCCTTTCCACTTGTTACAGTATTCTGTATTGGATATATGGTAGGGGAAGTTAGGAATCACTTCTATATCGCTCGGTGGACAATTTTTCATTCCTTCTGGAATGTATATACCTACAGGCTTCTGGAGAATCCTTGGGTTACAGTCCCAATTTTTCCCTGTTAGGTTTCTGTACAATATCTCAACTTCTTACCTTTTGTTAACAAAATAATGCACGCCAGACAAATGGATACAATTTACTATCCCTGTACATACTAATTATCGATTAGAAAAATGTAAGTATCCCTTATTTCTGTTGTTATAAACAACCTCGACTTTTACCAGCCGCCATTACCCCTTCCCCCTTTCCTAACCCCCATCACACTTATACCGACGTCTCTCGATGCTGTTTTGACGTCACATCCAGACGCACTCCAGGGTCACGTGACCAAACAGCTGATATTAACCGCAATCGTAGTTGATTAGATGATCGTGACTGTAGTATAATATCTGTTGTACAGATTGTCCCGTTGAGAAAAATGGTGTGAAGTCTGAAAAGTGATTATCCTTCATGGTTTTTAAATGAATCCTTATAACGGAGATATTATAAGTATTGTTATTTCAATGCCGAGTGGATTAGGTATAAGAATTTGGGTCAGGTAAACAGGGTAGGTGAAAATAATTAATTTTTATTTTTAAAATACGATTTATTTATTAAATTTTTAAATTCAACAATAAAAAAAGATTTTCTCTGCGATACGTTACTAGTTTTTAAATATTAGCAATATTCAGGAAACAATTTTGTCTCTTTGTTATAGAAATTCTTTTTTTCTAAAGCTTCACTACAACCTGATCTTAAGATCTTATTTTTTGCCCACCCGGTATGTATTGGCAAAGAATTCTTTGAAAGATAAGTTACTAGAATATCACCAGCTTTTTGGTTTTGGTAGGAGCTCTGGATATTTAATACACGATTTACTTGCATGGAAAAGGAAATTCCTGTCTTCTGAAGGACAAATTAAACTTAAAAATATCTGATACGAAAACACCAAACTTTTATAAACTTAAATAATCAAATAAAAGCAATTAAAAAGAACAATACCGTTTTAATGTATTTAAGATAACAATAGAGATCGATAAACAAAAAAAAACCCTTTAAAAACACACAGAAACCCTTTAGTTTCCGGTAACTTCCGATTACACTCGAATTTATAGACTTATAAAAGTCTTGTGTGTCATAACACAGAGTCGAACTAAGGAACAGGACCTTCATTTCTTAAAAATTAAATTTATTTTTCCTACATACCCACGCTTTCTATACAATATGTAGCAAATGGAATTGAATATATTGAACCAGAACCAATACTTGGGACCACACAGAAAATTACTCAAAATTGTTACAAAGCCATTATAGACCACCGAATCTATTTCAAATTTGACTCTTTTTATAAGCACAAAGTGTCCAGAAATTCTCCTATCAAACGCAAACTTTAGATCTAACTCTGGCCAAAAGTTCACTCTAAGATGACGCTTTTGAACGACGAGGAACTAGTGATTATACCTAACCGGACATTTATGATAAATTTTCGTCTCTTTTGTCGTGTGGATTTTCACCAATGTAGGAATAATGATGTGCATTATATAAATTTATATTTCCGTTTCAATTAAATTTAAAAAAATGTTTCAGTCAAAATTGGGATCTTGGTTCTTTTTGTCCAGTAACCCGTTCGCAAAAACTACTCTTTTTAGGGTTTTTCTTTATTAATAATATTCCATATGGATGATCTAGATATTTAGTAATGGTAAGGTTACCAACAACTCTATAGGAAAAGTTTATAAGAGTAACCAAGTCAGTAAAAAAATTAAATATCATTACACCCTCTTCCTAGATGAAGTTTTATAAAGGTACGGGAAATATTTCCGTTACTTTTAGTTATAGACTTATGGGTTTTATAACGTTACTAAATAAAGGTGTTCGCAACTCTTATAAATAGCTCCATTTAAGTGTTGTAAAGGGTTTATAAGAGTTACAGAAATATTACTATGCTTAGCTTATATAAATTGCAGTTTTATAAAATAGTGATGGTAACTTTACGGTTACTATTATATAAACGAAAATGTTTATTGGGTTACCTGGTTTTGAGACTCTTAAGGCGGTCCTGTTTGGTAGTAAAGTGGTTGAACACCTCATTCTACTCAATAATAAATTGACCGTAATATTGGTTGTAGTGTTTGTCTCATGAAAGTGATGTTTGCAATGATGCCGAGGTAGTGGGAGAACCTCATTCCCTTCCACGAACTGAAATTTAGTATGAATGGTCACGCGAGCTAAAAACTCCAGGGACATCATCGTTTGTTTAAAGAGGCATATTTTTACTCCCACGCTAATTGAGCTACATTAAGTAATTCGAAATATCGGTTTTAAGTTATTTTTGAAGATGGATAAGTGTCACCAAGAGCTTTTTGCAAATTGGTTAGAATTTACAAGTCCAATTTAGTTGAAATTTAGTACTAAGTAGTCTCTGAGACTTTCCTCAATAACTAAGTAGAAATAAGGAAGCACAATAGTCACCCCAAAATACATACTTATATTTTGGGGGTAAACTAGAAAATTTTTTTGCAAACTATACCTTGTGACATATCAAAAGAAAGGTATTTTTGCAAAAGTGTTAATAGGCATGATGACAGTCACTAAAAATTACTGAAATAATAATTATAGATTACTAAAAATCACTTTTTTTACCTTACAACTGTGATTATATTTATTTTACAATCCGCCATATCAGCAATGAGGGATTTAACTCCTGCTGGGCCCGGGACTAAATTGAGCGGGGGCCCACGTAAGGGCGGAGAAACACCTCAAAAAACATTTGTGTTCTTGCTCCCCGAAGATACGCTGGGCCCTGTGCTAAAGCACCGGCTAGCCCCCTAATGCGCCACCGCTAAAACACCGATTACAAATGTGTGACGTCAAACTTTTGTATATCGTTCGAACTTTTATCGTATTTTCTGGTTTTGCTTCGTTTAAATTATATTTACTCGTTCAGAAACCTTTATTTTTTCAAGAAACAACATTTTATTGGATAAAACTGATGCGTACAAACATCGTGGAGTAGTTTTTCAAATTCAGTCATCATGCCTATTAGTCACAAGGTCAAAAAATGAGCTTTGACAGCCCAAGGCTATTAGATCCTCGAGCGAGCTGAGGGAACTGACAGTTAAGGGCCACTAAAGCGTTTCCTGCATGTGTGGCACAACAGTTTTTCGCCTACCGAATATTATTTTTATTATTTTTAAATTAATAATTTCAAGGTTATTGTCAGATGAATCACAGAAATTATTTTCAGATTTATTAGTTCTATTGATTTCTGTGTAAAATATTTGCTAAACTTATCACGATTATTGGATAATGCACGCCAACTAATCTATTTTTAGACATCAACTTTGACCAGAACCGACTTCGTGATAAATTCAACTAAATTATATTTTTAAATGTCGATATCATCGTTGAGAATCAACAAACGTCATCAGAACAAATCAGGTGAGTTCGAAGGATGCATGTCTTTCAGATTTTCATCTCTTCTGCGGCGTTTGTCGTTCTCCTAGTGTTCACTGTGAGCCTTTATGTTCGATATTCTGTCATAAGGCACGCGGTGAATGCCAAGAGCAGACATTTTACAACAAATTATCACAGCACGACCATCTTCAACTAATAACTGACGGCAACAAATCATTAAACTACAATTTTTGATACAAATTAAAAATTCATATTTATCCAGAACTATTAAATAAATTCAGTAAATACCGAATATTCATCCAAGATAGTAACTTCAATTTTCAGCTAGAAGATCTCCTTCGAGAAATCGATCCAGAGAAACCTTGTGATGGGTACCGGAAGAATAAAACTCAACATATTCCAACAAAGGAAAAAGTACACTACTCCACCTGTGGAATAAAAAAAGAAATCTAGCTTTTATTTCCAGCCTGAAGATCGTGAATTCAAATGCAAAGCAAATTTGAAGGATTGGATTTATCCAGTAGACTTTGCAGCTACATCAGCTTGAGCTGAGAAATCGATATGAAGAAGGCTTATGGTGTGTTCTGGAAGAATTCAACTCAATTAACAATCTAAATTTTCCAAAGTAGGTATCCAGGAAGACAAAAGAATTACATACGTTCGTGAGTCCTGAATTTTAAATAAAGGAAAGGAAAAACGATGGGAACGGAAGAACCTGCCAACTATGGAATAAAAACAGTGGAGGTGAAGAGAAATTTGTGATGTCTTCATAATGATTCAGATGTATGGAAAAAGGAAAAATTTACAAAAAGATATTTCATTTTGTAAATTTTTTTATAAAAGTAAAAAAAGTTCGTATTATTTTGAAATCCTTTTACGCTCTCAAATTGTTTTATTCATTCATTCTTCAATTTTATTCACTCTCTAAAAGGTTTTACTAACCCTAACGGGATATAAAAGGAATGCGTAAACTAAAGGATTCGTCCTAGAACAAACAAACACAAAATAAAATCCTTGCTCCCGACAAGGAGCAAAATTTTTAGCCGTAAATGACGTAACGGCCCTCTATAATAGTCGAACTGGCAGTCAGGGAAGGACTTTCGATCCTTAAATGTACATTTTTTGAAGGATAATCTTCAAGTGATTTTTTTTTAGACCGAAATTTATATTAGAAGACATTTTCTTATACTTATAGTTGTGAGTGAAATTAACTTTCACAATTTGTCGGCGAGATAAAAAAGCAGAACCGTCTTCAGACTAATTTTTGATGAATAGGAGTTTTACCGATAACTGTAATAATGGGATTTTTTTGAAACTTTTGTCAATGATGTATTCTTTCAGTAACTAAATGCTCTGGATGTGGTTAAAATTCTTCCCATACATATAAACTTGAGACTGAATCAACAATAATTTTGAAAATACTATAAATAAAGAAAAAATTCTAACAAAAATAAAAATATTAAATATAAATTCCATGTATGTAATTAGAAAATGTATGTTAAACAATAAAGTGTGAAAGAGATCCTGTCCTGTCAAAGAGGGTAGTCGGGATCAATCCTGTGCCCTTAATACGCTAGGGGCGACCATCCATGAGGGTGAATGTTTTATGCAGACTCACCCTCAAGCTCTAAATAGGGTGGTTGATTAAAGATAGACACTGCTGCACTTGTGACTAAATCCTATAACCATTGTCGTACGTGAAGGGATTTCATTAAGAGGATATTTTTAATTGTCTATATTTATTAATAATTTTTGTACAGTAGGATGAAGATGAAACAAATGGAACCACCTTGGAACTATACCAGCACGTCCTGCATCTTTTTATAAAAATTTATTACAAAAAAATAAATGTTATATTAAAAATTAAAATTTGAAATATTCATGAGTTGATTTATTTCATCCCTTACAAAATAACGTCCCAAGTTAGAGGAGGGTATAAAAAGTTGTTTAAAGGGTCGAAGCTAAAAAAACTAATTAAAGTAGAAAAAAAATGCTAAGAGCTAGCCTAGACTAGGTACTAGGTACTTCAAAAATGTGAGTAAAGTGTATCTCTATTTTTATGGAAAATATTTTGAAAATCAATCAAGACAAATGATAATTTTTGAACAAACAAAATTGCTTTATTTCATCGTTAATTATCTAGACATTCTTAAAAACAAAATAAATCTTTGAGATTAAGATTTGTAGAGGGTGTGCGAATAAAAGAAGTAATCGGCTCACTATGCAAATGTTTTACTCACTTAAACTGTTGTAAAACTGTAAAATTTGGTGACATTTAAAAAATACATGAATTTAAATTACAAATGTTGTACGGTATTTATTTTCTGAGATACAGCTGTTCACAAATCCCGAGGTAATTTCAATTTTTACTCTATAGAAGCAATAATTTATCAAGAATTACTAAAAATTTGTTTATTTATCTGTGAAGTAAATGATAGGATTTATACACAGACAAAAATTTGGGCAAAAATAGTGGCTTTGAAATCAATATACTTATAGTTGGGTAGGTAATTTAAAAAAAAAAAAAAAATTCAAAAGCAAATCTCAATTTTCTCATTTATATCAAAATAAAGTTATTAAAACTCATCAAAAAGAAAGCAATCCATTTTTGATGCTCGCTTTAGAAAATTTAATATACTTTAGTTCCAATTCGATGAACCCAAAAAAGAGAGCAGAAGATAAATGTATTCAAATAAACTTTATGATTGGAAAAACTTGAAAAATCTGTGCAGAAGAAAGAAAAAATACCGTTTCGCATCTACAGGATGTTTCATTTAAGCGAAAATTATGAGATTCACGGTAATTTATATCAAAAAATTTTCTATCATTCTTAATAATGCGATCAAGCTTTTGAAAATATATTAAAATTCATTAAGATATAGTATCTGCCAAAGAGTACGTGAGGGAGCAAGAGCAGACTTAGTCCTTCCTACATTCCACGTCACTGGCGCAATTGTCATTGCATACAATTTTTCAATTTCCCATTACTTTTGTTAGATATTTACACTTAAACATGAGACTGTCAGTTAAACTTGCTCCTTAGGATCTCCGACAGTCCAAACCTTACATATAATAATTCAGACAGTGGCAGTGACGTGTCAAAAGGTTAGGTTAGATAACGTAAGTCTTGCCTGTAACTTTTTTTAGCATTTCTTTTGTATTAATTTTGTCGAAGGTTCTACTATAATCAATAACCACTTTCCAATCTAAGCTATTAGAAATATATGTCAAGAGAGCCTCTAAAAACGCCTCAATACAGCAAGCAATTTGTTGACTCTGATAGCCAGACATAGAAGTAAGATGGAGAAAGTGTACAGGAATATGCAGGTCCTGTGATGATTAATACCTGGAACAGGTCTACTTAAATCCTGATCAGGCTACAGATCTAACTCCAAAAGGATTATCAGGATACATATTTTATCCTGAAAATAGAGATCTTATACGAGTAGGTCTCAATTCAGCAAGGCCAACGAGTCTATATATTTTCCTTATCTTCTTTTTTACATATCGATATGTTTACACCAGTATACCAATCCTCAAGAAACTTGATTTGTATCCATATTTATATATCAAATGAAATATTTGTCCATGTAGCTGTTTTAGTATATCTGCCTCTATTTCGTTCTCTCCTGCATACTTTTCTATTACCTTCAATATTTCGTCTTATTCTCTTCTACTCTTGTCTTAAAGGGAAATAGAGATTAAATAATGATAAATACACTTTAAAACGAAATATTGCAATAAAAAAGTGCAATTGCAACAATAGTATATTATGCAACGATCATGTATTAATAACCTAAACATGAGAGTTGCATATGTTATTTTTTCTACGAACAAGAAATTTTATTTGAATTCAACGACATTGCTTTTTCTTTAAATTTTTTAGTACTTTTTTATACAAAGAATAACTTGAGGTGTACCATCTTTAGTCACGAAATTGTACTTGTAGAAGAAGAGGGCAAATTGATCTGTATTATCAATAGAATAGAGAATCTGATTTGAAATAATAATTTTACTCTGTACTGAATTGTCTATATATATCTACCTTTTTGACTACCAAAAGATCGAAACTATCATAAAACAAGAATCTCTTAGAAACTGTCAAACATTCTACAGAAAATATTATAGCATACGAGTAGACAAAAGTAATTGTTCCATGGTACCTGCAACTACGTAATGTATTTTTTCTACGCCCATGTCTGTAAACGTCAAAAATCGCACTGATAACATTCCTTGTAAGTGACATTTAACAATAACATGCACGTAATGAAAATCTCATAACATATACGTGCGTTTAGATAAGAAAACTTAAATTTCTTTGTTGAATCAAATTGCAATCAAATTTTCATTTACGTAATACTTTATTTGGTTTATTTACGTACTTTTAATCAATTGAAAAACATAAAAGCTCTTAGCATTAGTGAAATACATTTTAGATTAAAAGAGTGATGCCCCTAAATGTCGGCAACACATTTTACAATTTCAAAAAAAATAATTCGGTGTTTCTTGATATGGGAAAAAACGTCATCTCATTTATGCTGTCAATTTTGGTTTTCAACGAGGATTCTTGTCAAAAACTCACTATTTTGATGCTCTATTGCTTGGCCTACTATAGCTTTCCAAAATACTCCATTGATTGCTAGCAACTCCCCTATTTAATATTTTATTTTCAATTCCAAATGTCAACAATTGTGCACTTTGTCCTGAATAGGATTAACTCTAAAAAAATTACACGCCCCGTCCCCTCCTACCAGATCCGTCCCTGATATCGCGATGAGAAAAGGACGACCTGTGGTCGCGTTTCCATAGCAACCAGATCGATACATTCGGCAGTGATGCTGCTCCCGTTCGTTCCTGCGAAAGTCCTGCCCAGGGAATTAGCTCTCGTTTCCCAGACTTTACCCTGTTCCTATGTATGCGAACTGGTGGACGAGTTGCTGCTCTTCCTGCTCCTGCGAGACCGGAGAAAGTTTCAATACTATTTTTGGATTTGGAATATTGGCTGATGCACTCCTTGTTCGAACCCGGGCAAAGCAAAAAGCATAATTAAACGAAAATCTTTGTATTTATTTGAATGTCAGTATTTTCTAAATAAATTCGACAATGATGTCCTTTTTATACGATCCTTATTCTTAGTTTATGTACCTACAATGTCCATTTCCGTTTTATAGAGGCTCTTTCAACCACGCCGCCATTTTATATCGCCATCAACTTCGTATTTTATGGAACGTAAATTTATAGAAGGCGTGAGTTACACTATATCTTATACACAATAAAAAAAAGCAGTCTAATTTTAAATTTAAAAAAAACCGACTACAAATTGGAAATATTTTAGGCTTCAACATTGCTTTATTCAAAGGATTTTATACATCCTTTCGGACAACCAACCATACCATGTGGTTCCATTTAAAAAAATAAAGAAATTTGATATTTATGAAGTTAAACTTTGAACATTTTTTATACACACCCTGTATAAAATGAAAAATTTTTCAACATGGATTCAAATACCTCTGATCTTGCTAAAAGCAACCGAACAGCAACCATTTTCATATCTTTAAGGGTATCCTCGTAAAACAATTATTTATAAGGGTCTGCAACGGTCAAATTTTTAACAAAAAAAATAAATAACTGAAAAAGTATGCATTTTTAAAAAAAAGTTTTCAGACAAAAGTATTCTAAAATTATATGTAGATTTTAAAAATGTATTAATATACAGGGTGTTCCATTTAAAATAACAAAGTTTCAGTTGACTTCCGGTAATACCGGAAGTCGGCCATCTCTGAAAATATTTTAGTTAAAAAGATCGTATCCGCAAACCCAAACGTAGAATTTTTCATGATTTTACTATAAGTATTTTGCCATATACAGATAGCTTTAACTCGTCGTGGGACACCCTGTATAATTGACAGTATTTTTGACACATTTTTTCTTAGTGTAGTCTCTACTACCGGTCTTGTTGATGTTTTGTTTTTACGTTTCTGCATTTGACGTGTACAATCTCAATAGGTGCGAGAGTTTAACAAAAGGAAAGCTGTGAGAAAACTTAAATGGGAAAATCCTTAACCAAGCGGGTAAAAGGCCATTGAACATTTTTTACGATCTTTTATATAATTTATTTTTTCTCTGGAATTATTTAACAGTATATTTTTTACGATTATAGAGAGTGTTTTATTCAGAAAAGACCAAAAATTGAAGATTATATAAATGGTCTTTTTTACCTACTCAGGGCCGGATTAACCTGTGGCGTTTGATATCATCAGACTTCTATATATTTGCAATGCTATCTTTACTTTCAATAATTGTTAATAGTTATTTAATAAACTAGTTTGTTAATGAAGGCGATTAATAAACGAAACTGTTTAAAGCATGAACGAGCGATAGCCTTTAATAGTTTGTCTGAACTATTTTTGAGATATAGTTGCAGGTGTTCTCTTTAGTCGGTGGTCTGACATCAAGAAAGTGTGTGTGTTTTTTTGTGGAAATTGTAAGTGAGTATACAAATATTATATTTATTGGACGAAACTCTGTATGACACACACGATACGGTTAAGAAAGGATGGACTGATGGGTCAAAATACAATATAGAATTATGTTTGGTAAGTAGACGAAAATAATATAAATACCTTTCAGAGTTTAGCTCCGCAAGATAACTTAAAGGGGATATACGATTAGATAGCTGGCACTATATCTTTTACGTCAACTATACAGGCATATATGTTTCAATTTTCAACTTCTTTTTTCCCCTGAGCACTTCTTCTTTCTCCTTTTGCGGATACGTCATCGTAATGCCTTCTTAGCCCACGCTGATTTTCATCACTATATTCGGTATCAGTTTTCTCGTTTGCCAAATTTTTTTACAGATAATTGTAGTATTTGAAAAGCTCCAATTTCACGATATGTGTGAAGTTTAATGTCAAAAAAGTAAACCAGAGTTACGCAATAAATTAAAAGGAAAAAAGATGTCCACCGAAATTGTGAAAATAGAAAAATTGGAGTATCGAGCCATCATCAAGTACCTGTATTTAGTGTGAAAAATTGGACTGCAAGCTTCAAAAGAGGTAAATTTTCCATTGAAGATGATGACCGATCGGGAAGGCTAGTTTCTGTGTCAGTCCCCGAAAATTGGGCTAAAACGGATATCTGAAGCACTGAATATTTCATACGAACGCGTTCATCATATAGTTCACGTCAATTTGGACATGAGAAAAATTGCTGCAAAATGGATCCCCAAATGTTTGAATGTTGACCAAAAGCGTGCAAGGGTAGAAGCATCGCGTTCGATCTGTGCTCGATTTGAAAACGATGTAGACTGCTTCTTAAACCGAATTGTTACTATGGGTGAGACTTGGGTACATTTCTACGATCCAGAAACAAAACAACAATCAATGGAACGGCGACACTCTGGTTCTCCAAGACCTAAGAAGTTTCGTGTCCAGAAATCTGCTGGAAAAGTTCTTGCTTCAGTTCTTTGGGATTGCCATGGAGTAATCATGATTGATTTTTTGGATAAAGGAAGAACAATAACTGGAGATAACTATTCGACATTACTGACCACTCTACGGGAAAAATTAAAGAGAAAAGACGCGGAAAGCTATCCAAAGGTGTTTTGTTTTTGCAGGACAACGCCCCTGCACACAAATCTCATGTTGCCATGCAAAAAATTCGTGATTTAGGGTTTGAATTACTGGAACACCCCCCTTATTCACCAGATTTGGCTCCGTCCGACTATCATATCTAGACTGAAAACAATTGAGTTAAAAGTTATAGAATTTGCAATGACGTAATTTTTAGAGAAAACAGACCAACCTAATTATAAACTCAAACTGCTTTTTAAGGAAATTGAAAAAAGTCATCGTGAAAAATGTAACTAGGAAGTGATAAAGATAAAAGAGATGGTTAAGAATATAGATGGTGTATTATACTAGCTAGAATAGCTTCCGTTTCCATTATTCCAGAGATTTATACAAGTCATCCATAAGGTCGACTTATCATTTTAACTGTACATTAATATCAAATAAGATCATTAAATGCTTGCAAATCTCTACTCATAATTCACACGAAATGTACCAAAAGAGAATATAATATCTCCGTGATGTAGAAACTTCGGTAAACGCAAAATGATACGAACATTTTTATTCAAAATTGGAATAAGTTTCGAAATCCATTATTACCGGATTATAGTGTACCAAAAATTCCAAGAAAAAATTTGCTTCAATTTCCATACATTTTCAATCTTCGATCGATTATTATAAAAGCTTACAAAATCAAAATATGTCAAATTGACACATCGAAACGTTTACAACATTGTAGTTATATCATTTTCCCCCATCTCTAATATCTGCGGTACGTTCAGGAACCCGACATTATGTAACTAAAACGTCTTAAGCTAATACTTCCATGCGGTTGCCATGACGACACCATCAAGATCGATGCTGGCCCCTGCCCTGCTCTCCCAACGGGGCTGGAGCTAGAGGGATTTCAAACGAGATGATGTGCCGTGTACCAGCCAGTGGCGCGATTGTCGAGAGTATCTATCGAAAAATATTCCAATGAAATAAAAATTATATTAGAAAAATAAAGTTTGTTATCCTACAAATTAAAACAAAAAAATTTGCTACCAGGCATTTATTTTCTTTCATATATCGCGTGATACGCCACTGGTAGTCTTCGTATTAGAAACTTTTTGCTGACATCTAAGTTATTATTTTAATATCACTAATTTGAAATTATATTTTGGTTATTTTTAAGTGTCTCAACATTTTCTAAATACAAAAATGGAATGAAAAACTATCGAGTTTATGTCAAAAAAATCGAAATTTAGAGACATTATTAAACCCAAACTGTTCGCTATTGAAAAAAAAAACTGTGCTGGGACTCCACACACTATAGAATTCTTCCATTGGCTTTCATTTTGCATATAGAACCTAAATTCCTCAAATTAAATATTTTAGAAGCTCTTGAGATAAATAAAAACAAATAGATATCAACAATTCTCCCCTATTAAACCTTTTTACCTAGAAAGGTTCCGGCAAGATTGTTGTGAATGAATTTCCAGGTAAACTTGTTCAATACTTTAGTTAATTCCATATTTAAACACTTTTTGCTTTTTATTTCCATGTAAATAGATTATAATACTTTTGTCAATATTCGTAAAATTCCCTATTAATGCACTGTCTAAAGTCTAAATGAAAAATTTGTCATTATACCTCCACTCGTTTGAGAAAGCTACTGTGTTAGCGAAGCGCGTCACGAATGTATATTGTTAGTTCAAATACAATGAAGATTTAAACAAATTGAATTGTTTTATTTCTTCATTTATTATTCCAGTAGACAGCAGTCAAAAAAGAACTCTTCCTTTCTTTCTCTTTTTATGTAAAAATTTCATAGTTCTCACTGAATTTTTTGTGGTAAGCGTTTTATGAAAACTTTTAGAGGTATTTTTGCTTTGATTAATTGTCTGTGGTATTTTCGATTGATTGATGTTTCTAGATTGGTTAAGCTGTATATATTACTTAAGTTTGTTTTTCCTTAAATAATTCATCATATTATGAAGCCCATCAACAATATGAAATAAAGAAGAAGATATTTGTGATATATATGTCAGTAATAAGTTCTAGGATATTTTCGCAAAAAGGCAAAGCTTATATTTTTAGTTTCAATTGTTATTCACAAATCAGTATTAGGTAATTCGTGTTGTTATTGTTTTCTAATTTGGATTACTTTGCTTTACTTTATGTTTTGTGTGTCAAATGTCATAGACTTGAAAGTAGATGTCTCAGTAACGGTATAGACAGTGGGGAATTGAGCTCTTGCGGATCCCGGGACTAAGTCGAGCGGGGAAAACGTCAAATAACATTTTTTCTGTATCACGGGGCCTCCGAAGATACACGGGGCCCGAGGCTTAAGCACCGGCTAGCCCCTACGTTATACTGGGTATAAAACACGACACGGATTCAGTGAAGCACAGTGGCACAACACATGTTCTGCCTCTTTACCGAACCTGCAAAGGTCTGCTTCTGCCAATTTGATAACACTCATATGACTGTTGAGTCAGCAGTTTAGCACCAGGTCCTCTGTTACTTTGGCCGATGGTCGTTTTGATGAACTCGTTGGCCTGTCTCAGTTCAGGGGTTGTTCTCCACCATTGCAGACACTTAGTTTGCTTCCATTTTCATTGGCTGTCTTTTTGTATGTGTTAGCAATACCGCAGAAGGGTTCGGGGCCAATGCAGAGAGCCAGTTCGTCATTGCCTTTGTGTTATTTGTACCTTGGTACCCAGGCCAGAGATAGTATGACTTGCTAGTACAGATAGGGCACGCACAGAGTCATATACCAGTCGTGAATTGACCTGGCAGGAATCCAGTACCTTTCACTCCCTGCTTTGGTATTTCTCTTGCACAGTGTTCAATGACACTGTGGCATAGATTCCCAAGCTTATGTGGATTTTAGTCCTTGGCTTTGCTCTGTTGTAGATCCGGCTCCAACTCCATTAGGGGTTTTTAAACCGTCTATATATCTGAAGGGTGTAAATTGTAGAAATAAAAACACTAGATAAAAGAGGCATGAGCCGGAAAGTTATAGACATAATTTTCCTCTTGTAAATAAAATTCCCACATAGGGATTATTATTTCTATATAATTTCCTTTTTTCTGAATAGATTTTTGTAGTGGCAGGTATCCCTTTCTTCGACCATCAGGTAGACACAAATTTCGTTATAGTCTGTGTAATTAATTTCTGAACATCTCTTGAAAAGCGATTAAACGCAAACCTAGAACGCATCGAGGGCGAGGTAAGAGGATCGAAGGGTGGAGAAGCGCGTTAGACTGTAGAGGCGGGACGAACCCAGGCGTGGGCGGCCCGCTGTCTCGCAGCAGCTGGTTGTTATGGCAACAACTTTGCCTGCCCGTCCAGATATTGATCTGTGTTGTTCTTTCTCTTTCATACTCGGTATATAGATGCTAAAATTTGGACGGGATATTCTCTGCTCTCTGCGAGTTTTCCCGTAGTACGGGAAAAATTACAGAAGCATCGCTTGCGGACAGTAGCGCACTTCAAAGAAGCGCCGCCGCTAACGACGCAGAATATAATGATTATTTTCCAGGGTGTTTATTTCCAGGCCGAATAGGTAAAGAAAGTTTTCCTAAATTCGATGTTACAGGACACTTTATCCTCCTCTCATTTATCTAACAGTACAAAAAAGGAATCCTTCAAGTGTTTAACAAGATCATTTGGAATGCAAATTTTTCCGGAGCTGTAAATTTATTCTAATCCTGTTAAAAACGAGTAACTAGGGTTATCAGGATGCAGCTGTTGAAAGTTTTTTATTAGGAATTGTCGAGGGACTCGCCACAAGGACTTTAGCCTGTATATATATTCATACAAGCAGGATCGAATCCATATTCCTTTTCACTTTTTGTCAAAGAAAAAAGGATATACATACAGGGTTGGGATAAAACTAGTAGCCTGCGAATTAATTTAATTTGTCACTTTTTGTTTTTCCTTTAATCTCCTGGCTTCAATTCCATACAATCCTAATTAGAAACAGTAAATTTAATTAAAATCACCCCACCAGACCATTAAAAATGAAATAATAATAAAAAATATGATTACCATTATTCTTTCCGTCATGAAAACACGAATTTTATACACAGATTGTAAACAATATTTTTTGTACAATTGTTATGTGAATTTACACTCTGAAAGCTTGGGAAAAACCCCAAGTATCTTTCAAGCGGAAATTCACGCAATAAGAAAGTGTGCCCAGTTCAATATTGACAAAGGATATAGAAGGCAAAGGATTATCATAATGTCTGATAGTCAAGCAGCCATTAAAGCGCTGAGTTCCTGTGTAATCAGTTCCAAAATGGTGTGGGAATGCCTAGGCAAACTTAATGAACTAGGCGAGAACAATATAGTCACCTTACTGTGGATTCCAGGACACACTGGAATAGAAGGAAACGAAATAGCAGATGAACTAGCAAAGAGGAGGAGTGAAATACCCTTTTGGGGGCCGGAACCTTTTTGCGGAATCAGCTCCAATGTAATATTGGAAGAAATAGGTAAAGCCGAAGAAAAGGGAAGATCTGACAATTGGAAAGATCTAGTAGGGCTTAGGCAATCAAAGATTCTTCTGGGTGACTACAACCTGTTGAGATCAAATGAATGCATAAGTCAAAGCAAAACTGCACTAAGAGTTTTAACAGGAATCCTAACGGGACATTGTCGCCTGAATGGACACCTTAAAAAGCTCAAAATAGTGGAGGAAGAAGATTGTAGATTTTGTGGAATGGAAGAAGAAACCTCCATCCACATACTTGCGAACTGCACAGTATTTCAGAATCCTAGGGCACAGTACCTGGGAGACTACTGGATAGAAGAGGGACAGTTACCTAAGTTGAGGCCTGCGGATATCCTAAAATTCCTCCGGGAAATAGGACTAAAGGAGCTACTAGTATCTGAGACTCTCCTCAGAAACTAAGTAGAAGTAAGGGGGCACAATAGATCTTTTAGGTCTCAGTGAATGTTACCCCAAAATACATACATACATACATACATATGTGAATTTATATCGTCTGAAATATATTATTAAATACATCTTGACGTGGTTTTTTGTTCCGATAAGTTATCGCTTTCAAACAATTGTTGTCTGGAAAAAAATTAGTCCAAAATAACTTCTATTTCCATATACATGTTATCCTTAATGTTATCAATACTTCCAATACCTACAATTTTACAGCAACAAGTGGTTTTTTAACTATCAATTATTATTGCAATAAATGAAATTGTTTTATAATGAATAATCAGTTAGTAATTGACTCTGTTCAAAATAAATCTTTCAAAAAATAATATTTGAAGTTTATTTAGTGAATTATTTTGGCAGTGAAGAAAAGGAAATATTTTCTAATCAATAGAGATCTCTTTAGTGGGTCCCGGGGCACAAGGGCGTAGTAGGAAATGAAATGGCAGACATCCTAGCAAAGCTATGGGTCTGAAACTGCGTTCCTTGGTCCTGAACCAGTATTTGGGATATCTAAAACTGCTGTACGTGGTTGTATATAGGAAGGAAACAACCTCTCACATTATCTTCGATTGTGAAGCATTATCTCATTGGAGATATAGACTCCTAGGACTAGAACATTCAAGAGAGGATTTCTCCAAGAAGGACCTAGTGAATAGACTGCTTAGTTTGATGAGTCTGAGGTGCCGAGGACTCCAAAGCCTCTGACTGGTGCTGCAGAACCAATAAATCAATCGATAGAGATGCAGAAATTGGACAAGAAAGATCTTTTATTTCACATTTTATCAAAAATATGGTAATGGACCTTAAAAATTTGACAAAACATTTTTGGCAGTAGTCGAATTTTTTCGTAGTGTCAGATAGGGACCGGAATTTAAAAAAAAATTGCTGGAACGCTGCCGAAACGTTTAATTTCCCAAAAAATTGACTGAAAGAATAATAAATCCACCACAGAAGCACCGAATAATTAATATTCGGTGACAGAAGATATGATTACCATATTTTAACGCTTCTATCACTCTGGACATTTTACAAACTATCTATCTTAGCGTAAATTATTATTACACAGCATCTTTTCCTCAGAAATACGATCTACTATCATTAATCAACCAACAATCTAATAATTTGATCTTGAGTAATTAAATTTCATAATTTATTAACTGAAAGTGTCATGTTAACGACTAGAAGATAACACTTCTAACTCATTTGTTCCTACACAAAATTCATTACATCGATTTTAAATATTTATAAAACAGATTTTAATTTTTTCAAAAAAATTCTAATTTATTGTGATAACTGACAAAGCATGGCAACACCGCGCATAATCCAATGCGACGACGGTACTGTTGATGGTAGAAACATGGCGATCACGAAATTCGTTGAATGTCCAGTCGTTGATAAAACACCTCTTCTTTCAGCTGTTTTGTATACGGGACAAGTGTACGTTTTCTTTTCTTTTAGATCATCTCTTTTTAACGGTTTTAACCACATCTGTAATAAAAAAACAAATATTGCAAGGAGAAGAGGCGGGGTTTCTTACAGTAGTTCTGAATCCAGCTGTCCAGCTAAATACTTGATATTTATTGAAGTAGATTTATAGAAATTTTTTGTTGATGGACTATTTAGATCGAACAATACAATTAAAACCCTAGATGTGATTTTTGGTTTAGGTTTTTCAAAAAGACGACCAAATCGTAATCAAAATAAAAAATTTTATCTTCTGTACTTACATACGGTACCTGTTCATATAAAACCTTAGGATACGATTCGTCCAGTTCCATCTTAATATCGTTCCATCTAGCCCCGTCTAGATAAAGTCCATATATGTACACACCATCTGTTGGTGATTTTGTGAAGGTAGTACCTTTGAGAACCTAAAAAAACCTCATTATACCGCTGTACTTAGTGGATCTCCATAAAAAAATCACCTCATAATCAAAAGCTAACAAATCTATGGGTATAGTGTATTTTCTCGCGTAATTTTGCTGAGCCCCGGTCAAGAAGGCTTGGGTGAAGAAAAATCCGGAGATCCAAAAAGTATGAGGAGCTCCGTTATCATACCAATCCTGAAAAAAAATTTGTTTTTCCTTCCAAATCGAACTGAAAAATATTGTTAATTACCTGCAAAAATTGTAATCTTGCTAAAAAATCGCTAATATAACTACCCAGCGGTTTTAACGAAGGATAAGATACTGCACACCACATTTGCGGGATTCGACCTGTTAGTATACTGGTGACAACTTCTTCTAAAACTACTGACATAACTATTTGACCTAAAAACATATTATACTATCATGCAGCATTCTATAAACAAGATATAGTCTAAAGTATTATTACAGTTTCCTGTAAAATTGTCGTTTATTATTCTAGCGGTTTACAAAGTTACAGAGTACCTTGCTGATGAGGCGCAAAATACGGCATTGTCGCTTCTAAATTGCAAACCAGGATGGTTGGTGTTAAATATCTTGTAGATATACCAACCCCGTTTGACTTTGAAGTGTAATTCAATATCCGCCGGTGCATATAGCCCGGGAAGTAGTTGTTTCTTCTTAGTTGAACGTCAGGATATCTAAAGATATATTTTACCTTTTATAGCTTTTTGAACATTCTTCAAACTATCTCGAATTTTGCTGAGCAAAATATTGAACCTAGTCATTTCTTGTACCAGAACAGTGTTCATGCTTTGAGAATAAGATGTGGGATATTTTATCATAGCTTCGTCTCTGTTGAAGTTAGACGGTAGTTTACTTAAAATATCGACGGATACATCCATTATAACTTCGTCTGGGGATTTGTGGGAACCACTGGAAGACATCGCATCCTATACACAGACAAATACCTTGTTAATTTCTGATTGTATTTTAATGATAAAAACGAAATGTTCCATCCAGCTGATCAAGAAACTAAAAGTTATATTAGGAGGATCAATATTGAACATTAATAGATTATCCAGGATTACACTGCTCTACAAAAAAATGTTTTCATACCATATAATTTTTATTGTGATCTAAACTGTTGAAATTTTATAATTTTGTGTTGCTCTGTGTTATTTATATACTTTGGTACACTTTAGGGACAAGAACTAGATCTGGAATTCTGTTGTGGTTCTTCTAGAATTGATAGGATTTCAATTAATGATAAAAAATTATGAAAAATTTGAACTATTAATGGACCTAGTACAAAAAAGTGCTTCTATTTTTATGGAATAACTATCTTCTACTTAAAAAAAGAACAATTTCTACATCATTTTACTCACCACTTTTTCTTTAAGCAGCTTTTGAAAAAATTTTATTTTAATATTTGAACAACTTTAAAGAAAAATTTCTAATAAATACTTACCGAAAGCTCGTACAAATCCTCAGCAGCGAATAAATTTGAAACAATTATTTATAAAATTAAAATATATATATTTTATTTGTATCAAATTTGATTTGATAAAACACTTTGTCGTTAGTAGAGCTATTACAAATGTGTTCTTTATTTATACTTAAAACTAAGTGTGTGAAGAGGTTTATGGATTTGTAAAAGGCAGATGGAACGTTCACTTTTTCACTTTCTTAAAATATCTATACTGACAATTTTTTTTTGTTTTTCAGGTAAATAGAAGAAACGAATAGTAGCATTGGTAAGTGATTATGCTTTTTTTTTAAATAATGCCTTGATGGTGAACTATTTTACTTTCTATCCAAATTATATCAATATTGCTGTACTTGCACAACTGTCCAAGTAATAGGTAGGTACTCTTTCAACTTTGTTTTTATAATTTCTCATTGAATATTGATATTTTTAGACTCTGCCCAATCTAGTAATTATGTTTTAGCCCAACTAGCCAATCATGCTCCTTTAGTCGTAGTGGCTGATTTTTCGTTTACCTTTAAAAACTATACCTGCATCTTCAACTGAATCGTAGTCTTCTCCTTCTGCTTGCACGATTATATTATATCTTGAGCCCTCTCCAGTTTCCCTTTTTATTTCTTTTGAATTTGGCATAATTAAAAGCCTTATATCGCCTCAAAATGTAACGTCCATCTATCGCATGTCGCGTTACAGACGGCCGCCGAGTAGGGGTAAGGTAAAAGGCGCTCACTGATAGATAAACCTTTTCTGCATTTGTATAAAACTTTTTGGGATACAATGTATATTCTGAGACAGTTAAAAATTCAAGTTTTAATCTCAATTGATACATTGAACAACGAAATCGCGAACGACATTTTATCACACACTTCCATTCAAGTTCCAACGTATCCTACCGTGACTGCGCCAATCTAAACACATTATCTCTCAACTAAATAAACTTTTATGTCCCTTACCGTTCGATCCTGCAGCCAACAGCATCCCCAGCAGCACAACAAATGAGAAAAAGTGGTTTTTATACAGTTCACCACACAAACTTTTTTTTTATTTATAGTTAAACAGAAAAAAGTTAGATTGGAGTTAAGAGTTAAATGATTTGAGACATATATATTCAAGTGGATAGAAACTTATCCAAATATTTACTCACCTGAGTCAAGAGAGTATTTTGAAATAGCAATTCTGTTTCGTGTTGATCTTTCATGATGTCGGCATTTTCATGCATTCCAAACACTTCGGGGTGTGTAATTAGGGGTAGATCTCTTGTATAAGTTAGGAAATCATCGTATTCGCTTTTTTCAGGGACGTAATACACTCCTTTATTAACAGAAGGTTCAAATTTATAGTTAACAGAATAGTATAATATTAGGTAAAAATAATGTGTGCATTATTATGTAGTCGTGAAGAAAAATATTTACCTGTAGGATCTAAAGGATAATTGACACTTTCCACTACTTCCTTCGAGTAATACTTTCTTAAAATTGTTCCCAAAGTTCTTCTATCCCAATCATCGGTTACCCTTCCACCGTAGTTACATTCCCCAGTTAAATACAACAAAGCATCATATTGGATATCCTTAAAAATATGAAAATATCAAATTTATAACTAATATACAGGGTGTAACATCAGTGTTGAAAATTTAGAATACCAGGGACGGTTTTAGAATGTGTATAATGGTTTACGACTTTGTATTCTTACTTCGTATTGATTAAGAAACATTTGCAGCTGCATAACGCTTATCCTTAGATCGGTTTCGTTAAACTCGTATGGAATGTTCCAGCCGAGCGGTCCGAATTTTTTCCTTTCTTGAACCGCGGCGTGGAAAAAGCATAAAGCGTATAAAAGTTTTTTGAAAACTTGCGGCTGTTTGCAGCTTTCGAACCACTCTATATCGGAAATAGGATCGCCTAAGTAAGATCTGAAAAAAGAAATTTAAAAATAGAGATAAAATGAATTTTTAATTTTTTTACCGAGCTATGTTATTTTTTAGACCCTTTGGAGGTTCGTTCGTCATCTTCACTCCATTCTGTAACACCAATACTGGAAAATGGTCAGCTGGGTAAGATGTTAACCACAATCTAAAATCCGGATGAGTAGAATCGGGAGTTAAATTTTCGCAAATCTAAAAATTTAACAAAAAAAAAATTATTCTTTATATTTAAAATTGTACTTTTCTCACTCTTTCTAACGTCGGCATGAAACTTTTGGCCAAATGACAGTTTTGTAGTACCACCCAAGTACCGTTCTTAACACCTTCGTCTATCAGCTTAACAGCTATAGGTCCTTGACCTTGTCCTAGCGAAAGAGCAAACAATCGTGCTGCTCCAAACCCTTTAAGAACAAAATATTGATTAGTCTAGAGACCTAGAAGATCTATTTTACCCTCTTTCTTCACTTAGCTCCTTCAGGATAATCGTTAAACTTCATTCCGTTAAGCACAGAAACTTCTTCTTACCTTGATCGTCTGCAAATTTCAATAAAACAGCCGTAGGATCGGCACCAGGAGTCAGAATAAATATCAAAGGTATACAACAATGGGAATCGCCGAACGACGAAGTCAAATCAAACGGAGGCGGTTCTATAAATCGTTTACCGAAATGACCTGAAAATAATTCAATTATTTCATAAATGAAAACGAATATTTTCAATTTTTAATTACTTGTGACGAATTTTTGTATCCCTGGTACTATTTTATCGAACCTAATACACCGTAACACCAACAGTTTTTGTAAATCGTTTAATTTAGTATCCCAAGGTGATGGTAGAGATAATTCCTGCGGTTCTCCTGAATCAAATATTCTCTTCCACTGGTTACTGTTGTTTACGAAATGGTCCAAGATTCCTCTGGAAAAATTCAAAGATTCGTTAAATACTGGTGTAGATGGGGTTTGTTTGTTATTTACTTGAATGATGCTAAATCGTTCAATCTACACAGTTCGTCCCATGATTTTATTACTAACCAATCTGTTGGGTTTTTGTTGGGATTTTCCAGACCAACACCTCCAGTTAATAGAAACATCCATTCGGATAAATTGATTTCGTTTCGGCTCTTCATTAAATTGACGCATAGTAGGAGGGAAAATAGTAATTTGTCCTGGAATATTAAAAGAAATCGTTCTTAGATGCTATAATACTATTTGATTGAATGATTGGTTCAACAGTCTTTTCACTAGGTCCTTCTTGGAGAAATCCTCCCTTGGATATTCTAGTCCTAGGAGTCTATATCTCCAGTGAGATAATGCTTCACAATCAAAGATAATGTGAGAGGCAGACAGATAGGTTCCTCTCCCTATATATGCCGATTGTATTCATGTGCTTCCTTAGGGTACAGTGACTGGTGAGTAAACCCATCACTATCCTTATCTGGCCCCTGCTAAGGTTTGTATTTCATTGGTCATCGTCTCCTAGGATTTTTTGATCAGGAGTTTGCTGTGTTCCTGTTCTGTCACGTGTCTCCAGTAGCAATGGTGGTTAGTTTGAGTCCACGGAGATGTACAACCACGTGCAACAGTTTTAGATATCTAGCTTTGCTAGGATGTCTGCCTTTTCATTTCTTACAATGCCCTAGTGTTCCGGGACCCATTTAAGTGTAACTCTATTATGGTTAGCCAGGGATCACAGTTTTTGTAGACAGTCCCAGACCAGTCTAGATCTGATCTGAAGACATGCTAAAGATTTTAGTGCAGCCTTACTATCAGAGGGTATAAGGATCTTTGGACGTTATGGCCATTCAGAATAAGATTAAAAATTGAAAAATAAAATATTCCTCTCCCACCCAATTTTCAAAAACACTAAATAAACATTAAAAATCAGATAAATAATACTCAATTTTCAATCTCAACCACTATTAACGTAAATTCTCTCTATGACTCCCAAATTTCAGTAAAATTTATACGATACACTGAAAAATTGAAGACATTTTTATAAAAATTCACTAAAATAAATGTTATTCAGTTTTAATTTTTACATTTTTATATTATTAACAGAAATTTAAACACTTTGTGATTACTTAAAACGAATAACATTTTTAAATACAAATTATTTTATCTAATTTTGACATATAAAGTGACATTTTTCAAAACTGACTTCCGTTAGCAAACGTCACATTTTTCGTAACCAGTTACATAATGAAAAATATTATGTAACTGGTGATGAAAAATTAATTTCATCACCACTTATTAAAAACAAAAGAGAAAAGAAGAAAGTTTAATGTCATATTTAAGAAAAATAACAACTAGAACTGAAGAGAACTACTAACAATAAGAACAACTAGAACAATTTACTTTTTATTTTATGTATTATTAGTTATTTTCGATTTAATATTAATGGTAAAATAATAAAGAAAAGTCTGAAATTAATGTATAAAATAAAAGTATTGTCTTGTGTAATATTGGTTGCATAACTTGTAGGAATCAAAAAGCGCTGTTTTCAAATCAGAAAAATTAATTAAAAATTGCTAAAAAACGCATAAAATAAATTAAATTTTCTTTTTGTCAAAATTAGATAAAATCTTGTATGAAACACGTTATGAAATGCTTTTTTGTGTAACTCGTGTCATTTTACGGGACCTCGCTCGCCCCGCAAAAATTTCACTCGTTACACAAAATGATGATGAATAACTGGTTATATAAATAGCTATTAAAAATATCCCTTACAACATAAATTTGAACTCTTAAAACGATTTAAATTGAAATTATACACCAAAAAAAAAATTGAAAATTCACCTTCTCAAACAAACTTCTGCATATATTCACGTACAGCGAGTAAGTAAAATATTTTTCTAAATCCTTCAAACGCTGAGCAACATCTTCGACTCTTTCTGTATTATCGATACCAGCTTTGAACAAATTCATAAACCAAACCAAAGAATATTGATACATCGGGTCTATATTTGCCAAATCCGCTGTAATAATAATAATAATAATAATAATAATGATTTATACTATAAGAACGATTTTGCGCCCGAGCGATAGCGAGGGCTGGCAATAAAGTTTTTATACAATATAACGAAGCCAGAAGTCTCCTGCAGTACTTCAACAGACAACTTTACATTAAAAATCCACTTACCAATCGAAAAAAATAAAATAGCAGCGTGCACAGCTATAGGCGTGTATTCTAAACGAGCGTTATCAATTTGTTTTTCGGTAACTTCAGCTACTGCTTGCTTCGCTGCTATATCGTTTGCCAAAACTTTAGAAGAACTTAAAATTTGTACTGCGGTTTCATCTTCTAAAATATTACCCTGAGACGTACTCAGTACCATTAATATTTTATCTTCTATTTCTTTCAAAGACCTTAAAAATATCCAATAATTAACCAAATTTAGAAAATTTGATTTAGACAAAATTTACCTTTTGTTTTCTGCTCCTTGAATAATTAGGGAATTCTTCTCTGCTTCCAAATCTGGACGTTCCTTTGCCACAGTTATACCCAGTAACTGATCTTCTAGACCTACGCTGGTGATCATAAAATTCACCAGTGTCACTTTGACAGCTACTTCGGGTAAATAATGAGGATTTCTCAATTTCGTCGTTATGTACAATCTAAAACATATTTCACACAATATTTTACTTGAAAAGACTTCTTAAATATGTTGATTGGCTCCTGAGGTGGGTTAAAGGGCACGACAGGAGTAAAGGAAATCGCATTGCTGATTCTTTAGCCAGGGAAGCCGCTGGACTAAAAATTCTAGGACCCAGTGACACCTACGGCCTAACGACTTCGACAATTGCGGAACTAGCCAAACGCTACACCCATACTCAATCCCTTAAGAGATGGGGTGGAATCAAAGGATGCAGTCTTGCCAGGATCACCCTGGGCGACCCTGGGAAGCTGGAGCCGAAGAAATATTTGGCGATGACCAGGAGAAACCTACGTTTAACAGTAGGATTTCTGACTGGTCACTGTCAACTTGGGAAACACCTCCATACTATGGGGCTAGTGGACACACCTCTATGCAGGATGTGTGAACAGGAAGATGAAACTGTCAGGAATGTCTTATGCGAGTGTCCGGAGTTATCGTCAATAAGAGAGTGTGTGTTCGGTGAGTCTTGGCCTACACCTGCCGATATAAAGGAGATGTCTCCTAGTGACCTGTCCACCTTCCTGAGAAGGACAGGATGGACAATGACCTAGGAAGACAACTCCTCGGGAGGATGTACAATGGGTCACATGTGGCCTAAGTGCTGTGAGCCTACACTCACCCTCCCTACTCTACAGATACAGATGTTGAATGGCTTCTCTATTACTCCAGGGAGATCTAACAGGAACATTCTGGTTCCCAGGAACTGCACTGCGAAGTGGACGTCGCCGAGGCGGGGTGCTATTATGAAAATATTATAAAAACTTACTTGAAATCGGAACTGTATTCAACTACAGAGTCTCCTAATTTCAAACACAAAGCCCCGCCTTGTTTGAAGACTTGCTGTGCTAAAACTGGTTCCAAAACCGGATCTATTTCTTCACCAATATTTTCCAGAAGTACCTACAAGTAAAAAATTACCAAAAAGAAAAGTATGTTTTTATTTTTCTAACTGGTTGTCCAAATTGTATGGCATTTTCTAAAATTCTAACGTAATCGGCTTGATTTAATCTTATAATGGCTAAATTTTTGGACTTTTCCATGTTTTTTATCCATTTATTTGCCTGTCCTTGCGGATCTATCATCAAAGGATACCTTCTAGCATTTCTAAAAAGAAAATTATTAGTTAAAACTTCTTAAAATTATTCAAAAAACTTACGAAATTATAATTCCGTTATCTATACTGAAATTATCAGTAGGTAACCCGAAAATATTCCAAGCTCTAATAATAACTGGTTCTCCAAGTACCGCCGTTAATTGGAAATCTTTCGAACACACTATCCCGAATCCAATTAAAGCCGACAGCCATTTTTCTATTTGTTTTTGTCTATATTGCATCGTAAATGGACCTAAATAGGCTACTACGCCCGCCGCTACCAAAATATCTCCTAAAAATAAATACATTTCACAAAATTTAATAGCAATGTATAATTTTTTTTTAAATTCACCCGTTAAAATGAAATATTTTTCTCCAAGATCTATAGCTATCTGCCTCCACCTGGATTTTTCTCCTCCCAAGCCGCCTATCAACTCCTCTGCTCTTTGTAACTTCAACTGACAGAGATTTACTTCATCTGTCAAATTCTAAAACAATAAAAATACTGTCTCTATACAGTCATGACATATATCTATAACTTTTCTATTGGACACTATTCTTCTCTCTGACGTCAACTTTTGGAGGAATTTTATTAAAACCACGTTCCACCCCTGTCTGTATCTGTAGAGTAGGGAGGGTTAGTTAGGCCCACAGCACTTTAGGCCACATGCGACCCTTTGTACATCCTCCCAAGGAGTTGTCTTCTTGGGTCATCCTCTATCCTATCCTTTCCAGGAGGCATCTCCTTTATATCGCTAGGTGTAGGCCAAGACTCACCGAACACACACTCTCTTATTGAAAACAACTCGCATAGATTCATTTTCCTGTTCACACATCCTGCAAAGAGGTGTGTCCACTAGCCCCATTGTATGGAGGTGCTTCCTTAATTGACAGTGGCCAGTCACAAATCCTACCGTTAAACATAGGTTTTTCCTGGTCATCGCCAAATATTCTCCAGCTTCCCAGGGTCGCCCAGGGTGATTCTGGCAAGACTGCATCCCTTGATTTCATCCCATCTCTTTGGAGATTGAGCATGAATTCCACCCCTTCCAATCACTCCTCAATTTATTATTTTTTTATTACGTAATAACCTTGACTCACCTGGAATTTTTTCTTTTCCTGTTCCAATTTAAGTTCCAGCTTAGCGACTTTCTCCAAAGCTTCTCGCAGTTGTCCTCTCTTGATTTCCAAATCTGCCATAGCCGAAGCTAGTTGCCCTTCAGCTATAGCTAATGCTGCCTTTTTTGGAGCTACCACTTTAGCGACTTTATCATACTTTGAAATTGCGATAACCCATTTACATAAACCTTGTTGTAAAAAATAAATTAAAAAATTTAAATCGAAACTTGGAATTTTTACCTTCAGCAGCGGTCGAGGCCGATTTAATTTTATCCGGATCAAAATTTTCGTCGTTCAATATTTGGTGTCTGAGTTTATCCATTATACGAGGAGGTATGTTATCTTTATCGAACAAAATAAGGCTTTCCAAGAACTTAATGTCGCTCAAAACCTTCAACGACGGTCCCCAATAATCATCCACTTGTCCAATCCCACTAGGTGCAGGCACTCTTTGAGGCTTCACATCCTGTTGAAAAATAAAAGTAGATCTATTAAAATTGACAGTGACATAACCATCAAAATTATGAGTGACAAAAACAATGTCTTAGATTCCAGAAAATCCAAAGATATTTCACCGAAAAGAGAAGTGGGAAAAGAAACGAATTTAACTAATAGGAAAACCACAACTAAATTTTCCACTAAAGAAACGCAAGGCAGTCAAACGAATCGAGGAATTCCAGTTGAGTCCAACACAAGCGATGAGTATTTTCCAGCCAACGAACAAATTTCCCCACTGGAAACTATGTACGAAAATGAGAGCTTCTACAGTTGTCTCTCCGTGAAAGCTGCAGACTTGGAAGTCCCCAAAAAGTAACCAACACTATTATGACAAATATTTTTTTTTAAATAAAATAATTTTATCACAAAGATACCTTTAATATACAAACAGCTTCCATAACCAACTTAACCCCCTTAGGCGGATTCTTCATAGTCTTAACCACGCTAATATCTGCAGTTGTTAGAGTATTTAGAGCGGCTAAAGCTACGTTTAAAATGGGCATTGCTTCCGCTAGATTTGCGTCGCAGTCATCTTTAATAGCTTGAGCTTCTTTAGCTTGTTCGTTCGCTACTGCTTCGTCTTCTTGTATATGTCTAGCGACTACGTCAGCTTCTTGAGATTCAGTTTCAACTATTTTCATAGTTTCTTCGACTTTAGCTGCAGCTACAACTAATTGGGGTTGTAGGGCTTCTAGAGCTGCCTGCATTACTGCCACTTCGGCACCGGCACTTTCTAATTTCTCCAAACCTACTTCGTATCTGTGTTTACCTTGTAGAACTTCTCTGTTGAATACATAAGTTTTTAAATTGATTACACTACACGTTATATGTATGTTACTTACTTTCGTTTTTTATCTAAAAATGTCTTAAACGTATTTATCATCTCTAAATATGACGTGGGAGTGACATAGTTAAACCTATTCAATCTTAGGAAGTATTCGTTTGATAATAATTGAGTGGATACGTGAAACATTTGACACATATCTATACAAACTGTTCTCTCTGTATCAGCAAGTTCGATTTCTCCTAAAAATCTAGTTGCCACAGCTAATAGAGCATCTTCCGGCCAAGACTGTGTAAAAAAACAATATTTTTTATAATCCTATTGACTGCGCCGTTTACTTACTTGAAACCAATCGATGGTGCAACAATTTACCAACGCAGGAAACTTTCTCACTCTCGTTCTAAATCCTTCTCCAATTGGACTCATAGTTAAAATCATATGTAATTGTTCCCGCACTATTTGTACGAAAAAATTGAACAAAGCTGGAGGACTTCCGTCGGTTTGTAAGGATTTATCCCGTTGTCTATCTAATTGTCGCATTTTTTCGCAAAGTTCCAATTTTTCTTCGGTAGTAAATATATTTGGAACTTCACCGGAGTTCATTAAATTGCTTACATCTTCCAAAAACGCTTCTTCTTTTATTTGTGTGTCAGAAAACAAGAAGACGGCTAAAATGAAGATATATTTTTGAAGAAATTTGAAAATCGTTGTGCACTATGGACAGGACAAGAAAGCAACAAATTCGTCGTATCATTTGATATAGAAATACCATTTACCAATTCTAATAAGAATACTTTATATTATAAGCAGAAAATAAACAGGACGGCACTGTTATTGGAATCAGCGACAATTGCTGTGTGTATTGCTATATTAGATGTTGGTTGTAAGCAAAGTATGTTGACAGTAAAGCGGGTGATTCATGTAATACGTTTAATGATCGAAGATTTAAGCTAACCGTGTAGGTCTGAAGAACTAGCTTTTCTCAGTATAGCTTTCACATCCTCTCTCCACTCGTTTACACCGTATTGTCTTGTTATTTCCACTTGAAACAAGTCGTATTCTGCTATGTGAGCCGAAAGCCTTGTTAAGGATTGTCTTCCTGACCCACCTACTCCTACGCACAGCCCGTGGCTTCTTGGAGATTTTAAAATCCTACAAATTTTGGATAAGTGTTCGATAGCAAACCTAAAAAGTACTAAATTCATAGGTTTCTTTGACATGTTATTAAACTCGGCTAAATATCCTTCAACTATAGTAGTTAACTGTTCCAAATCTAGAACTTCCATGTAATGTCTTTGATCTGCTTTGGGATTGGCAAAGTCGCAATATAATAGATTTCGTAAATCGATTTCAGCAATCTGGGAAAAAAAAAAAGTATTTTATTTATTAAAAAAAGAAAAACTTAAAATCCTACCGGATAATTAGGTCTTTTTAATCTGGAAAAAAGCACGTCCATCTCCTCTTCCAACTGTTGTCTACAAACGACTCGTAAATAGTGTATGATCCAAGCTCTGTCTACATCGTCTACAAGTCTGTCATAATAGACACGTAAAACTTCGTGAACCCATAAACGTTTTATTGCTAAAAGATCTTCCATCGCTTCGGGAACAGAAAGTAGAACGCCCTGTTAATAATAACCCTTTATAAAATTCTGTTTGATACGTTTAGAGTTTAAAAAATACTTTACCTGAATGACTCTGGAGAAATCTCTTAAATTGAAAAGATAGTGAGATTTGGCCGGTGTTGGAAGCAAGTTTAGACGAGCTTGTTTGTAAATGTCCAAAGTAGCATTCACTATTTGTTCTATACACGGATCGAAATCTTTAGAAAATCCTCTATAAACAAATATGTTGACTTAAAGGATTTTTGTTATCAAAAATCAATTCCATCAAATGTGTTTGACTGGTTTTTTTTAGGATAATTGATTTTTTTGTGTGTTATTGAATTTTCTCAAGTGCATCATCATTTTTTTGGTGTGTTATGTAAAAATGTGTTCCACATGCGTGTTATCACATGTAATTTTATGTAAATTCGAGTTTGTGTGTAATTATGAAGGTTTTTCAAAAGTTTCAAAGAACATTTCTTATAAAATCATAAAATTATACCCTAGAAAGTCTTTTGATCTCAAAGCGAGGAAAATCGTTTGACCTTCCACGCCCTGGAAAATCCCGGAAAATCGCGGAATCGAATCAATTTCCCGCTTTTAATGATGTTTGAAACAATTTCAAAACCTGATATAAATCGACTAAAAATGTAACCAAAAAATTACAGTATTAACAAATTTTATACTTAAAAAAAAAATTTACAATGTATATCAATAGTTAAATTCCTTCAACGCCGTCCCTGTGAATTATTTTTCTTATATCAAATTGAATAGACGTTCACTTGGCCCGCCTAACCTTTTTTAAGATGAAAATAACTTTTTGATAATACTGTGCCGAGAAGGATAGAGGTGAAAATGAGACTCGACTCTAAAGGACCAACGACAGCAAAATGTCGTCTTTTGACGTATCGCTGTATCACGTCAAGTATGCTCGGAATTTTAATAAAAATTCATGAGCTGCAGCTTCAAAAATTACACCGAAAACCATAGACGTATCTTAACGGGGGTATAAACTTTAGCAGTAAACAAAAAATAATACCAAAAATATCGTTTTGTTATAAAAAATTTCTTTTTCAATTTAGAAGAATTATTATTATATTGTGTTTAACATTTCGATGCCTGTAACATCCTTTGCGCACCACAAAGACTCCCAGCATTGCCACAATAGGACCTAAAAGCTTTAATCCTGTTGAATGATCACCAAACCTTGCCTTGTTGATACGCCTATGGTAGAAAATTCAAGAACCCTCTAACTAAAAACCAACTGTGAGATATATAACCTTCTTTGTCTAGTTTTGTTTTTCTTTTACACGTTCCAAGTATATTAAATTGACAATTTCTTGTAGAATGTGATAATATTTAAAAAAAATTCCTTCCTTTAAATATCCTACTTAATCAATCCTTATTTTAAATTTACCTAGTATCTAAATGCCAAAGCATTATCCTGCTGAAAATATTAACTAAAACAGAATCCTGGAACTCGTCGATACATAAATGGATGAAATGTCTTGAAAAACGTGGGGTTATAGTATTACCACCGCCTCCTGGTGGACACATAGCACACATAAACTGGAAAAGAAAAAAATATACAATCTCCAAAGCTTCTTACTGAAATAAAAATATTTACTTGTATATCAATCAGCTTCATAGGTACTATATCTTTGAGGTCGTACCACATTTCATGGTCGAACCACTGCCTTAGCAATTCGATTGGAGGTTGAGCTCCGTAGATTTCTTTTGTGGGCATATTTACGTCGTCAACGAATATGACGCATCTTTTTGACACCGGAGGACCGAAAACTCCTGGAAAATGCGTTCAAAAAATACCGACGAAAATGCCAAAGTTGTCGACTCACCTTTACGTCTCTTATCCAATTTCGCCATTACTATATTTTGGGTCTGGTTGGCTGTAGTTTGGGCGGAGAAGTTGATGAAAAGAGGGATGTATGATTTACTGTTTCTTTTTAAAAGAAAATCCTAAAAATTATAAGAAAAACTACCGAAATCACGTAGCCCCATTTTTGCCAATTTACCCCCCCCCCCCCTAATAAACTACGTAGCACTTCAAAATCAAATGTATTATGTTACATTTCAAACAATAGTTGTAGGCTTTCAATATCATTATTGCTCGAAAATATCCTTCAGTACAAATGATGAAACAAGCCAATCATTACAGGCAAGTTTGACTCGGCATTCGCATCGCTCTATACTGGAATATTTGCGAAATTCAAATCAAGATCTTGTTCCTCAAACCATTCTATAATAGACTCCAACGTATCAAGCTCGTCAAGTCGTTTTTTCACGTTCAGTTTCACATAGTTACGTACTACGGTTTATGACCCCCCCCCAACGTGACCCAGCGTAGACTTAGATCGAACCCCCCCCAAAATTGGCTACGTGTTTTATGGACATCCTTTTACTTACCGTAACATACACCGATTTTCCCGTTCCAGTAGGTCCAATTATCATCATAGATTTATTGTGTTGTACTAAAAGCTGCATTAGCGCCATATTTCTAATAGTTTCCACGGTGGTGACTATAATTTGATTGACGGGAATGTCTCTAGGTATAGGAGGTGCTGACATCAACTCGTCCGACCATAATTTCCACTTTCCTTTTCCCTAAAAGGAAAAAATGTCGAAGAAAAGTTTACGTACAACCAAAAATACTTACTTCCTTAATGAATTTGTAGTCAAAGCAAGTTTCTCCAGCTGGTAACGTGAAAATATACGGTTTCTCTGGTTTATTGATTTCGTGGGGGTATTTAAGAGTTTCTTTGACGGATTGGTTGAAATCTTTTTCTAATAAAGCTCTAAAAAGGTAGTTGAATTTCGGTCTGCTTTGGATATCGAGTGTACCGCCCAAGCCCCATATACAAGAAAAAAAGAAAGATCCTTCTATTTGGGCTCTTACGTCCAAATCGGAAACTTGCTCTCTGTATTTTTCGTCGTAAAAATCGTCCATGAACGTGTCGAAATAGTTCATGGATGCTCTTAATAGATTGTGTTCTTGACAAGGGGCTATTTCCTGAAATAGTGTATTTTTTTTTCAAAATTTTAGTATCAATAGTTTCGAAAGAAAATGAAAATTTGTTTCTATTTTTTAAACACCCTGTATGGTTCAGTAATATACGCCAGACTATTTAATTTTCCCTAAAGAAAAAAGGGACCAATTATTTTCTTGCCTATTATTCGGTTTTTGTGGATATTGAATGTGGGATTCAGGCATCCAACGAGGATTGTTCCGTAACCATTATCTACAATTTGTCCTCTTTCGCAAACATAACATGTCTGTAAACTTTCATGTCTATCGAAATCACCATCTAACAACCCTTGAACTAATCTTATTTTGTATGGATGGAATTTATTAAAGATATTACACGTTCTTGTTCACTTATTGTGTCTTTTAATAACTACCGACTAATCAAAGTTGTTATTGTAGCAGACAAAGCTATCTAAATTTTTACTTCGGCAGAGATAATGTAAATGTACTTAAAACTCACCCTGTATGTATAGCAAATGTTTATAATTTTACTTTCCAAACTCACCTTCAATCCCCCTTTTTTAACCAACCAAACGAGCGGTCTGCAAAATCTTATAAACAAATTAAAAACCATGGTTTTATAAAAATCGTTATTCAAAAATGGAGGCAGCGTATTCAACCACGATATCAAGAGTGGTTCCCAACCCAAAGCCACTGGTTCCATGTAAATCATTCCACATCTAGACACCTAAAAAAAAAGTATCACCACAAGGATCGAATCGTGAGCCACTCTACTTTAGGATGTATAAAATACAGTAGGTTGGGAGATAATAAAGATAAGAAAAAAATTTCAATTTATTATTTGAAAGGAACATTTTAAATGAAGTATTATAATTATTTTTAGTATCTCTATACGAACTTATATGGCCCTCTGTTAGTATAATATACACGACTGTTTAAAAAAAATTGATAATTTAATTTTCTTCAAATATACTGAAAATATTGTTGGGCATGACGCAAATAAAATACTGGAAAAGTTTGATTTATATTAAGAGGCTATGTTCAATTTAAATAACAATTTTCCAAATTTTGAATAACTTTGAAACGAGTGAAAATATCAAAAATTTATAGGAGCACTTTTTCGTAAAGCGTCGCAATATTGCTCTCTACATAAGTTATAAAATTCGAATGTACAAGATTTAAAAATATAAAACGAGTTTTTTGAAAGAGTATAATATTTACCGTCGCCGGTGAGGCTACGTCCAAATCCATCGGTTCGAAAATCAAATTTGTAGTATTGGCCAACTGTATAATTTCCCCCGACATCAAACATAATTTTTTGTTATCGTCCAATACTGTGTTCATATTTTCTATCCATACTGCATCTACAGGGCCGTCGAAAATTAACCATTTTCTAAAAAATACTTTTCTAGTCTATACAGAGAAACAAACAATGCATTATTTTAATTTCGTAAATGCAGTTATAACTTCTAAATTATAATATTTAGGTATAGGGGACATTACATGAAAAATATTTAGTGTTTCTTAAAAAAAATTAAATAAAAACAAAAATTCAGTACCTATCTTCTGTTGTGGACATAGCAAATTGTCTAAAACTAACTGCTAGTACCCCGTCCGACCATTCGTGAGATACGGGATCAAACTGACCATAAAGTTGACCCATGGTAATAGATTTTGGGTTCATTACAGTATAGATAGCTTTATGTTCATCCATTCCTCCCTAAAAAGTAAGATAAAAATTTTAAAGTGGCTTTATTTATATTTACTTTAAATAAAACTTACCCTTTCTTCTGCCAATCCTAGAGCATCAGCTAATACTCTATAAGAAGTAGTTTTCCCAGCAAAAGGTAAGCCCACTATCATCAAACCGTGTCTTACAATAATCATTTCAAAAAGTTGTTGAACTTTTTGTAAGAAAAACGGTGTACACTGTATGTTTTTGGTTTTGCAAGTATCTTCAACCGCTTTGTTTAGAATAATGTAATCTGGTTCAGGTAGTACTACTCCCGGGAACAAGTCTGAAGTTATGCCCTGAAAATAAAATGGTAAAAGAGTACAAAAAATAAATGTTTATAAATTTTCTGATATCCTAGGGAATCTTACACAACTGATCGTCATAAAAGGTACAGAAGAACTGGCTGGTATCTCAATTGCCACAAAGGAACTAACCAGAAAAGGAATTTCTGCACTGTTAGCAGACAACGTGTTACATCAGGTCTAGTATTAGAGTACCATCGAGATTTAGCTAACGCCTCGGTAGATAACAATATTATCCTGAGATGGATTAAGGGGCACGACAGGAGAAAAGGTAACTGATTCTTGGACCTGGCGACATCTACGACCTGACGAATTCGACAATTGCAGAACTAGCTAAACGTTACACCCAAGCTCAATCTCTAAAGAAATGGGATGAAATCAAGGGATTCAGTCTTGCCAGGATCACCCTGGGCGACCCTGGGAAGCTGGAGTCTAAAAAATATTTGGTTAGGTTAGGAATTTGTCAGGCATGTCTTATGCAGGTGCCCGGAGTTATCGTCAATAAGAGAGTGTGTGTTCGGTATGTTTTGGCGGAGATGTCTCCTAGTGACATATCCACCTTCCTGGAAAGGACAGGATGGACTATGACCTCGGAAGACAAGTCTTCAGGAGGATGTACAATGGGTCACTTGAGCTCTAAGTGCAGAACAAATGGAGGTTCAGAAAAGGACATGTGTGTATGTATAATGAAGTAAGATTCACTGATCCTTTGCCTGCTATATCCTGGCACGTACAATCCTATCTCAGTTTCTAAGGAACTTACCTCGAACAAGGGTACATCCTGTTCCAAGAATTTGGCTAAATTGATATCTATAATAGATCTCAGTACTAATATGTCTTCCTTTTCTTTGGGATATCTCAATTTTAACGAGCCGGCTGCTCTTAAGACCGATTTTACTGCTCTCATACCTAAAACATATACTGGGTGTCCAAAAAAAAATCCGGACAAACGCAAACCTACAAATACTTTAATACTTTTGATTTTATTAACTTTTGAACAAAAAAGTTCTTACATTTTGAAAATATATGAATTGGGGAAATAAACATCGAAATTAACAATCGAAAAAACTTACCATAATCATAATGATGCTGCGACGACAACTGCTCCGAACATAACCTATAAGTAGCCACAATTTTAACAGACAGTGGTTTGGCTGTTAAAAATCCTGAAGCGTACAACTCTATTTCGGATATTAAAGCATAATCCGGTACCATCATTGCTACTGATCTAAAAACAACAAACAACGTACTGTTTCCATCAAGAAAATTCTTCACAATTCACCTAAATAGTGCCTTTAAATTATCCGGTAATTCCGATCTTCCGGCGTAACCAGGATTCATCGTAATAAAAACGGCACAAGTCGGATCTAAATTCAACTCTGTTCCTTCAAAAATAAGCTTCTCCGCACCAGAATTTATACCTCGTTGAATGGTTAAGATCTGTTGAGCAACGACAGAAAGTACTTCTAGATCGATTCTGTTGAATTCGTCGAAACAGGACCAAGCGCCGCAAGATGCCAGTCCTTTGAAGAATTTTCCTAGCGCTATATAATCCAACCCGTCTGAACAGTTGAAGACTACGCATTGTTTTGCTACAGCTTTAGCTAAATCTTTCGTAGTTTCAGTTTTTCCTGTACCCGCTGGACCTTCTGGTGCTCCACCTAAATGTAGGTGTAACGCCCCAAACAATGTTCTGTAACATCTATCTGTAAGAGGAGTAACCACTAATCTTGGAGTGTTCCCTAAATACTCGTAACCGTATTTTAAAGTACTATTAATCATCGATGTAATCATTTGTCGTTCCTAAAATTGAAGTAAACAAATTTACTGTTTATTTCGCTAATTTTTCTTTAAATTTACCTCCCAATAGTACCTCAACTGACATAACCACTTGAAATCGTGAGTATTTTTAACTCCATCGGTTATTAAACCTGATAGTACATCTCTAGCATGTACGTCTAAAACTACCAGTGCTCCTGATATGTGAAGAAAATAATAAAATTTATTCGGAAAATATACTAAATGGTACTTACCAAGAGTTATTCGATTTTGTGCGTTCAATTTACCCCTTACCAAATCCACGATCTTCGCAATTTGATAGTTGGATTTGTCCAAATAAGATTTTAAATCTGAAACACCACCGCCGATGGCTACTGTTACTTCGGAAGTCCAAAAGGTACAACCGACGCTTTGTATACACTGCCCAGGCCATTTTAACACCCACTGTTCTCTCGGTCTTAACGGATAATCTTCTATAGAAGCTCTTACCATGTTGTGTACGGATTTTTTCATATCGGTTTCGAGCTCTACCAACCATTTTTCAACTTGTCCTCTAGCTAGAGCAGTTTGGATAACATCTACGAGAGGTACTACTTCTCCTTCACTAGATTTCATATGTGTAACATCTAATTCTTCTGTAAAAGTTAGTTTTGCGATACCTTCGAAGCATTTTTTAAGATGCGGTTGTACTCTGAAGAAAATTTTGTATTAAACACACATTTTGGTCCTTCGAGTGGTTAAAAAAAACTTACCGCGTCGGATCTTTTGTTTCCGACAAAATTTCCAACAGCTCGTCGTTGGATAAGAAAAAGAACCTCGGGAAGAACAATCGCTTCTTTTCCAAATAATCGTTGAGTCCTTTTTGGATGAGATCAAGTAGATTGTTGCATTTTTTCAAACGTTCCAACATTTTGTCTATTTCAGCTACTGATAATACTTTCGGATCGCTGTATACGGTTTTCATCAAATCTCTCCATATCTATAAAACATTTTTTTAACATACAAAAAGTAACATAAATTAAAATTTCAACCTTGTCGACTGCACTGAATCTTCTACCTTCCTCTGGCATTTGCTGTTGGATGTCTGGGGAAGAAAATATGGGTTCCAGATACATCCAAGTCGATTGCACCTTTAACCATTCGTCTAAAATTTCTTGTAGTAACTGCAGCTTCGCTTCCCATGCTCTAAAATAAAATATTAGCTCTAATTTCTATTTAAAAATTATTTTAAACTCACAAAGTTTCTTTTTCGAAAGGTTTTATGTATGGGGAATTCTTCATTGTTTGTGTTTTGACAATGTGGTCATCTAACAAGACTTGAATGTCATCAACAGCTGATATAATGTACGTTCCTGTATCTTTGTAAATCAAAACGCTGAATTCCACATCTTGCCATTCTCCTAGCATCTAAAAACGACCAATATATAGGAAACTATGCAACTAATACAAGCTTCAAACAATAGAATCCACACTCTCATAGAACATTCCAGAATGACGACACTTACAGGTCAGCCATTTTGTTCTGGAAGGCATATTTCATAGTCAATTTAGTTTTGAATTCTACCTAATGTTCTGGTATGAGCTATAAAGCGTTATCGTATACCTTTGATAAGTTCTTCTCCAAATTGTTTTCTTTAGTAGCTGCCTCTGAAATAGCTTCGAATTTTTCGTAATAATCGTCCAGACCGTAATCGATTATTTTTTCTAAAGTTAAACTTTCGTCGACTGTTATGGGGAAGCCAACTATTTCCGAAACTTTTTCCCAATGTCGTTCCTTCATTCCAGGATTTCCCAACGTTTGAATTATCGGCATGTGTTCCTTGAACTCCTCTATTTGTTCTCTAACCTATAAAACAAAATTTAACCGCTATACTAGTAGTACCTTCTTGTAGACGGTACGTACCGTCGTAGCCAATTCCTGCGTTGCAGGTCGATCGGAAAACACTTTTTCTAATTTATAAACGTTTCGGTAAAAAGTACCGACGTCAGTTTCAATATCTTCAGGATCGAAGCTGCCTACTCTCGATTTCATCCACATTTCGTATTTTTGTAAAAAGTCGACTGAATTGTCGTACAATTTTTTATAAGGCGCCAGTTTTTCGTGAACTTGTTTTCTTAGTGGATATTGGGATAGTTCGAATCCGAAAGCTGCTTCTTCTTCGTTAAAACTATCGATCTTAGCCATGGCATTGATAAGTCTAAATTAATTCAAGTGGTAAGAAATTATTAGATCAAATTTGGATTAGGTACGAACCTTTCGTCGAGTTTTGTAGCTTTTTTATGGTACTTCGGTAAATCGTCAATGTTGCCGTTGTGTTGAAGCTCGTCCACCATTTTCGCGTAAATTTCCAATTCCTCCTTGAACTTCTCGATCTTCTGGGCGAGCAAAACTTGAAATTCCTCCATTTTTTGATCTACCATCTGACGATGCTCTTCCAAAACTTTCGGCATGTACAAATACCTACGAAAAATTTTCTTGATTCAACTTAAGACCTGAAAATTGCCCAACAAATACTTACCATTGGAAAACGTTATTGTTCAGTTTCATCTCGACAGGAGTAAATATAATGTGATCAGTTAAAAACAAAATGTAAGTCATGACATCTCTCAATTTATCCTCCAGTTCTAGCAGCGTGATTGCCTCAACGTCACCTACGTATTTTATTGTTGCCATCAATTCATGTGTATCTGCAGGTACAGCTAAAGATCTATCAGATATTGCTTGGTATTCTTCTCCTATACTATAAATAATAATAAAAAAAAATAAAGAAAACAAGTTTTAATTTGTATGCATGTATGATGTGGTGACATTCACTAAGAGTTAAAACTGTAAGTTTGAGATCGAATTAATGCTTAAGTCAAAGTAAATCTTTGTTTGTCTAAGCCCTACTAGATCTTCCGGCCCCCAAAAGGGGGTTTCAGTCCCCCTCTTCGCTAGTCCATCTGCTATTTCATTTCCTTCTACTCCAGTGTGTCCTGGACTCCACAGTAAAATTACTTACTATATTTTTCTCGCCTAGTACGCTTAGTCATTCCCACAACATTTTGGAACTGATTACACAATAAGAGGTCAGTGCTGCTAGACTATTAGACATTATGTTAATCTTTTGCCTTCTATATCATTTGTCAATATTTAGCTAGGCACATTTAAAAGATACTTGGGGTTTTTCCCAAGCTTTCAGAGTGTTTCTGGCCCTTTACACTTCTATCCCAGTTCCTTCTATTGCTTTTGAGCCGTCGGTGTACCATTGAATGGCATTCTTTCCAAGTCTGGTAATGGTATTTGGATCCCATTCCTTCTTGTTGCTTAATTCCGTCACGAATTTCTTTGAAAAGTTATACCCTTTCATCATCATTTGTAAGAAGTAAGGAGGTTGTTTTTTTTTAAAGATTCCCTCTCTATTTAGTCTGTATCTGGTTCTTCATTCTTTTTGTTATTTATTTTGGGAAATTAAACCACAAGGAACATAGAAAATATATTCAAATAGCCTTTACCTTTTGCACAAAATATGTAAATTCTTGATACACTTTTGCAATAAGATATCTTTGAAATTTTCAGCCGCCATTTCTAAAGCTCTTATCAAATCATTTCTATTCATATCATATAATTCTATTCGAACATAATGTTCGTTGGCCAAAGGAATTTTATCAGCTATTGCCTTGAAATAAAATATTGTTAACAAGATGATTTAGCGGGAAATTTTAATTTTTTTTACCTTGTATTTGAGAATTTCATTTGCTATATCTTCAAAAGTATGTTCGCGAGATAAAAATTCGTTAATGAAAGCTTCATCTTTGCCGTTTATTAACGGTAAAAATTCGTCGAACTCTTGTACTCGCAATTCAGGACCGATCCGTTGTTCTGCTAACATATTTCGAATTTGTATTTTATAGTCTGTAGCTAATTCTTCCGGAAATATGGGCTGAAAATTGTTATAGAAATCGAATAATAGTTTTATACTATTAAAGCCCCACAAAATTTTCTAAATATTTTCAAAAACGTGACCGTTCACTTAGAAGAAACAACTACTTCTAGGGCTACATGTCTGTCGGGGCGTATAGCCCGAGAAGTAGTTGTTTCTTCTAAGAAAACGGTTTAATAGTATATCTATTGATAACGCGCTTTATTAAATAAGACAATTTAACAGGAAACTGTAATAATCTATTGAAAATAGTTTATCAAACATCGAAAGATATTTTTTTCACCTTTAAAAAATTATCCTCTTCAGTCCAATCCAAATACAGCTTGGTCTCCAATCTGGGAATGTCTTCGACTGCTTCGATCATGATATCAATTAAATAAACTAAAGCGTCTCGGAAACTCTTAAAAGACGGTTCGAATACCAAGCTGTTCCCTCTTTGCTGCAACTTTATTTGAAATCCCTTGTTTACGTACTGCAAAATCCGAACAAAAAAAATATAAATACATGGCATAATTGACAAAAGTTTCAAAAATATCCATTATTACAGTTATCGGTAAAACTGCTATTCATCGGGAAAAGAGAGTACAGAAATCGCTAGTGCGTCGTGATCCTGCAATAATGAAAAATTTGTCTGAAACCGGTTGTACTTCTACTTACAGATTTCTTTATCTCGCTGACAAATTGTGAAACGGTGCAAATTCATTTTAATCACAACTATAGATATAAATGCTTACCTTAACATCCAGTATATAATTCATATAATCAGCTAGCGAGTTGAAACATAAAGTTTGCAACTGATAAGTCATTATACTGGCAACGGCGTTGTAAAACGACTCCATTTTTTTCTTCTTACTAGGATCTGGCAATCTATTTCTCCTACTACCTTGTAAAAATATTTCCGTAACCGCGTAATAATATTTAGACATCAAATCGTTTTTGCAATTGTCTATTTGTTTGCTTGTAACGAATTTAAATTCGCTCAATTCGAAAGCGCCTTCGTGATTTTTAAAAGCCTCAACGTCCAACAAACGTAAATCTCTGAAAATACAATAGAAACGGTGGAGCTTTACCGTCACGTGACCCAATCTACGATTTAAGCAACACATATCTTCTACATACTATCTTTTTCTATCAATATAAATCAAAAGTAATAACGTACGATCGATCGTCTTTTTCACAAGATCAACTACAAGACATACGTAATAGTTTCTTTGAATTTGCCGTCGTAATCGTAAAAAGAGACAACGATATAATTGACGTAACGTGTATAACAGCTGATCGTACTAAAAGTTGAGTTTGACACTACCGCTTTTGAGGTTATGCGTGTTTAGGTTATTGTCTTGTTTTTTAGTGAATTCTTGGATTTATTGTTAAAAATTGTTGCTGACGAACAGTCACGTGATGGTAAAGCTTTCTACTATATATATTTGACGTACTTGAATTCCTTTTCCCAAATATCGAGGACTGCCGCTAGACAAGGATTGATACAATGTAAGTTTCGGCTAATTTTCAGCTTGGCAGCGTTAAAAGCTGGTCTAAAACTGTTTCCTATGTCTTTTAGTTCCTTCCTTGCTGGTGTGAGATCGTCACCGACAGCTTTAACAAAAGCTGGATCTTGCAAAACAAAATCGACTATGGCTTTTTTGACAGCCATCATAAAATCATCTTTAACGTCTTGAATTGATACCGCCAATGTTTTCTCCCATTTTCTCAATTTCTTTGGCACTAAAGCTAAAACCTTTACCAAACAATGACGTAAAAGGAAAATATAATTTACTACCACTTACTCTAGTAAGTACTTTTTCATCTAAAGGCGCTACGTGTACAGTGTCAACCCCGTGTTTAATGTAATAATAATAGCGTAACATTTCTCTATCTTCAGCATTAGGTAATTCATCAGTAGACGTGTCTTCTTCAGATCCAACTATCAAGTTAACCAGCCTGTTTCTGTATTCCTCCCTTTGTTTTCTTAACAAAGTATAGGATTTTAATTTAGATTGTTGTTGGGCGGCTTTTTTCTTCTCAATAGCTAGTTGCTTTTTATATTTCGGATGAGCAGAAGCCAAAATTGGTTTTAGTAAATCAGGTGGTAAGGAAAAAAGTGATCTGTCGTGTATATTAAAATCAGTCGGGAGGGTTAATCTTGGAACTTTTATATTAAGATCACCGCGAGCTTCTAGCTTTGCTCGTTTTTCAGTTATTTTTTTGATCAAACGATCTCTTTCGACATCTCTAGATGCCATTTCTAAACTAAAACATAAAATTAAAGTGGAATAATGTAAAAATATTTTCTACTAATACTGCAACCAGTTATACACTATTGTAAGGCTGGTCACATACTGATAGTCTTAAAATTTTACATCAAACGACAAAAATGAAGAATGGTCTTGTCAACTTGATTGTGTCATTTGTGACATTAAAATTCTGGTCACATTTAAGTAACACCGGGTAAAAGGAGCTTATTTTCTAAATTAATACAAATATTACATTAATACAAAATGGTAAGTACCCATACCTGTTTTTATAAACGGTCTAACGTTTCATTTTCTTCATAAAAATTATTTTAATTCTTGTAAAGATCACTCTACTTCAATTAAAAGTAACCCCTAAATATTTATTTTTCCATGGAAACCAAAGCAGACGTAAAATAATCAATGATTCTGCTATAGTCTGTCATGAGCTCTCTAACAAATTTTGGTAATATATTTAATATCAAATCTAGAATAATTAAGTCTCAAATTACCAGTACGTTTTTTATTTATTCGACTATTGGAATTACATTAATTTACGCTTTCTATTTAACCCTGCAGATTTTCTATAAAAGTGTAAGACAACTGTATTTAACCAAACACTACTTTGCTGTGGAAAAATCTCTTTTAGCCACACTACGTAAGAAGACAGGTAAGGTGCACTTGATTTCAAAAGTTGAAACTTGTTAACATCTCAATTTTTAGGATATACATTTGCAAATTGTAAAAAAGCATTAGAAATGCATAACAACAACTTAACAGAAGCTGAAGTTTGGTTAAAAGAACAAGCTCAGTCTTTAGGTTGGTCAAAGGCAACAAAACTAGAAGGAAGACAAACTACGCAAGGTCTAATAGGAGTAGCAGTTGATGACAATTCTGGTGTACTCGTAGAAGTGAATTGTGAGACAGATTTCGTGGCTAGAAATAAAGAATTTTTCGATATGGTACAGGAAACTGCAGCTACCTGTTTGAATTATGTTAAAAACCATCAGAAATCACCTAGTCAACTCAATACAAAAGTAAGTTTACAATTTTTCATGTGTTATTAAGTAATTGTTTGCTTAATTTTAGATATGTTTGGATAGTGAACAGTTGAAACATTTAAAAACTTCTGATGGTAAAACTTTGGCAGATCGATTAGCTTTAATGATAGGAACTGTAGGAGAAAATGCTTCTTTAAAACGAGCTATGTGTCTTAAAGTCGGAGATGGGATTTCTTTAACAGGTACAACTTTACAAACAAGATAAACGTAATAACATATAGAAGTTTAATTTTCAGGCTATGCTCATCCTTCGGGTACAGCTTTCAATAACATTCAACTTGGAAGATTAGGTGGTTTACTAGCTTATAAAGTAAACGATCAAAATGATACTATTAATGAAATAACTAGAGGTAAGATAAATATATATATTAATACGATATTTGATTAATAGATTAAAAATGTGTAGTTATTGATTGCAATTTGCTATTTTATTAAATTATAATAAATTTGACTCAAGTTTTTCATATTTTGTTTATCGTTCACTGTATTTTTTTCTTTTTTTGTATGTATCATCTCTTAATTGTTAGTTTCTGATAATTAGAGTCTTGTGTTAGTATTTTCGTGTTTTTGAAATCAAATTCATGTTTTTCAGTCGTTTCGTGTTTATGTTATATCAGTTTATATAAAACAGAACAGTAAATTTGTTGTTTTTTGTTGAAGGAATATGTCAGCATATTGTCGGTATGCAACCTACAAAGCTGGGTAGTCTAACAGACAAACCTTCTACGAATAAAGAAGAAGAAACTTGTCTTATTCACCAAGAATATCTTTTAGATGACACTTTAACAGTAAATGAAGTTCTTAATTTGCATAAAATAGAAATTATTGATTTCAAACGGTTTGAGTGTGGAGAAACTGCTAAGGCAGTGGGAGATCAACCTCTGGAATATGTTGAAACTTGTCAATAAATAGTTACGTATTTTTTTGTATATATTTTGAAATAAAATGTATGTTATGTGTTGAGTTTTTTTTGTTTGGAAGTAATAAAGTAGATAAAAACTTAGATACCTTCTGTATGTTCCTTGTGGTGTATTCATTATTTTTGTTCTTGATTGTTTGGGAAAAAGTTTTTTTTTCTGAAAAATTTTAGATGAAAGAATTTGCAAATTTCTTAAAATTGAAAAAAGTCGATAGGATTGAAAAAGCGTCACCTAGTTTGTAAATTCTTCACTAGACTGCAAAGATACGGAAAGCGACCTATAGATAGCGCTACTGAACAGCTTGAAAAAGCTACCATTATCCGAATTTTCGATGAAACACTTGTAAACTCGATTCTAGGATATAATTACTTGCTTTTTTATATTTTTCTTTCAAAAAATTAATTCTAAAATTCCTTTCCGGCAAAATATAGATTCCTATTTTGTAAAGAGTGTATCTAAAAAATTTTTATTTCTTAACCTCACACAAAATCTGTCAAAGGAGCTAACCAAACCAACTAACAAGAAGCGAAGCCCGACGCAATCTCTTTGATGTATTGGTAACAAAAATTTATGACCTTGAGAGACTGACGTTGACAGATAACTTACTAAATACACTGAGAAAATGATCAAATTTTTAAATATCGGCGATATAATTGGTCGAGAAAGTGAAGTATGACAAGTATCTCATTATAAAAATGGCTCCTTTCAGACATGCGCATACAAAAAAACGAAAGGCAGCTTCGCTTCTTGGTTGCTGGTATTCTTTGACCAAACAATAAAACATAGAAAGGATTATGAATTACTCTTATTGTTAGAATTTGCTAGTAGGTACTCCTGGTATACCAAATTCTCCAATTGATTAATTCTTAAACTCTATTTCTATATTTTTAACTTATTAGGGATTTTTATCTCAAAATTAAAAAAAGTGAATACACTTTTTCATGGGATTTCTACTACGCTACGTACTCAGATTTAATGTTTGAAAATCAAAACATCAACAACGATTGTCAAATATGAACGCCCATATTTGTGACATAAAGTACAATGTCTCAAAAAAAAATTAATTTTAAAACGAAATCGACAGCCCTAAGAAGATCGGTCTCGACAACCAGTCTCGGATTCCTTTTTAATCAACATATAAATTTACGTGATACCAAATCTTATACTGGGGGGATGGAGGATACCAAAAGTACTAGTTCCGAGGATAATGAGGTAAATCTTAATTTTTATTATGTAAATTCGTGATTTTTATATACATTATATAATATGTACTTAGGTAACTAATGACAAAAACGCAGAATTAACGCCGAAAAAAAACCAATATTCTTTAAATACGGAAGTTGAAACAAAAGATAAAAGTACGAATAAAACGGTTAGGGTGAAGACAGAAATTCTACACCAAGGCGGGAGAACATACTCGTTGAACGATTTAGCGTACGTGTGGAAAAAAGATTGCAGGTAATTCTTTTTTGTGTGAAAAAGATGATTCAGTGGCGGCACTGGATATAGCCACTTAAACATATTATGGTGCAAAGAGTTGCCTAACTTGGGCATTATAGCATATTTAACTTAGAACATTTACTAAACCACAGAATTTATGTATTTTTGAATATTTTTTTAAATAACTGGTTCTAGGATATGGTTATGGAAAAATTGTGCCGAATTGAAGGTTAACAAATCAATAGGTGATAGAATGAAGTCGAGATTGAGTACATTTAAGGATTTTAAATACTAAATATTTGATAATAGAGTATGTTACTGCGGTAGACTGTTATTTAAAAATGAAGACTTCTTTGTCAAATGACTTATAGTTTACGTTTATTTTACTATACATTTTTTAACTATTTAATTTGTTTTATTTTATAATCCATCACAAAACCTAAACGATTTTGAATGTAGGTAAGGTAGAAAATAATTATTTTTTTTTTCCAAAAATATGTTATATTTCAATGTGAAAGCTGTTACAACGATATAGTGACAATAAATCTAAATTTATTTAACACTAATTATAAATAAATAATTTTATACAATCAAAATAGGGCGACTTTCTTCTTCATTTCTTGTTGTTTCCATCTTGGAAGCTTTTCAAAATCCTTGTATGACATTTTAAATGTAGATACAAAGTCGTCGTGCGTTAAATGTAACTGAAAACAAATAAAAAACTTTCAAACGTAGGAAATTGGTGTTTTCCCTTCCCCTTACATTACATAACCTAACTTTTTACTGAAACTAACGTATATTAATAGGGCATGTCCTCCAAAAGACAGTTGACAAAAGAGGAAAAACAATTATTTGGTTAGATTTGTAATTTGATAGTCTTGTATACATTCAATGATCCTTTTTATTATAAACAGTCATATATAGCTTTTAAAATACCCCCAAAAAAAGCACTGAATCAAAATCAAATAAGTATTAAGAACCACGTCTTGTGCAAAGAACGCTTGTTCATCATCAGACTCGTCAGGACATTATTATCATTATTGTTAGTCCCTGAGACACCCTGTATATATGAAAAATTTAAACTCACTTCTTTATTTAGTGGATCTATCCTCGGAGGTAATTTTTCATTGGGTTCTTTTAAAATATCCACAGGGTACTTTTCATATTGATCAAATTCGCTATCTCCACTATTTTCATGATTTGAAAAACCATTCGTTGGAGTACCATTTCCATTACAAGTGGACATTTTTCCTTCTATTTCTTGCCTAATTTTCGAAAACGTTTTGTAATTTTTCCAATACTTTTTGTCCCAAACAGGGAAGTATCCTACAAAAGTGGGGGGCTCTTTTTCTTGTTTAATGTGTATCACTGAAGTGTTCATGTCTCTACCTGCTGGATCTTAAGAAAAAAAACTTGAAATTACCGAAAATTATTTTTAAATTTTTGTAAAATTACCTGATTGGAGATATTCTATAGCTCTCTGTGCACATAATCTTTTTTCTTCTCTATTGCTGAGTTTTCCTATCCAAATGTAAATCGAGTCATTTGTATCAAGAAGCATTACATGTTCTGGCAGCAAATCCTTTTGGCTAAAGAAAATAATTTCTTCTGCTAAAAAATATCCAAAAAAGTTTAAAAAATTTTGTTGGGGGTGTTAATAATTATGGATAGAATGAATTTCTAGAGTCACATTCAAATTGCTCTGAATGTTCTGGAGTTGAAATTTGGGGAAAATATAAATTACCCAAATACCGCAAATGAGTGTTTTTTGAAAATGTGGTATTATTTTTGGGGGGGGTAAATTGCAAAATAAATAAAAAAGTTTTTTGTGACACATCAAATGAAAGGGCCTATTGCAAGGATTTCGATTATATATTTTTCATTATTTTGAAATAAATAGTTTTAAAGCCATTTGAAAAAATAACCAATTTTTGAAAAAAAAAAAAAAAAAAAAACTGTTTTTACCTTTGAAGTTTCCATTAAAAGAACCACACCTAAACAATCTAGGTGGCTTAGGATCCCACTCAGTTTTAACAATTTGCGTCGAATAAGGCGTTTTCCCTCCTAACAAACTAAAAAAATCCTCCCTCTCTTTTCCTTCGAGAATAAGTTCGAAATCTCTACCGGCGAATCCTTTCGCCATTTCCCTTTGATCTCCTGTAGAATAATTGCCGGACCAAATAAACGATTTCTTAGATCTCTTTAAAACGAAGCAATAATTCGAGTTGAACGAAGAGGCCTTTACGCTAACTTGAATCGCTTTACTGCTGTAAGTTGTGGAACCGTAAACTTGGAGGAGATATTGCGAAGGGTGTTTTAAATTTCTACCGGAGTCTAAAAAATTAATTTATAAAGTTCCACGCACATGGTCGACTTTTTTGCTGGTTCGATTATTTCTACAGTACGTACCGTCAAATTCTATTCCTCGTCCTTTGAAAATTGTCAATTTTCCTTTAAAAAGTTGTAAAAAGTGTGCAGTTTCTTTTCCTTGAATTAATCGAGCTTGAAATCCAATTTGTCCTAAATCTTCATCGATTTCTGTTAGTTTCAAAGTTGTACTATTTATTTCTTCTTGCGTAGCTTGAGAACCCTATTGAAAAATTATTAAAATTGGGTGTATTGTAGCCCTAATATAACATTAATACGTCCCCGTAACGTTTTTTGAACAACTTAGGTACTATACTAACTAAAAACGTTTTTGTCCGTTTTAAGAACTTTTTGTGTCAGAAAAAAGAACGTTGAAAGAAAGTTGAGACCTAAAAATACCTGAAAGATAGTCTACGTCTACGGAACGTTCAGTGCTAGTAGTGAGATACCTACCAACCAACAATATAAAAGATGTTTTTGCTCTGAACCACTTTGATACGTATATAGAATTATATAACAGTCCCCCGAGAAAAAGTACCCATGTCTTTCCTTGGGGATTTCGACAATTTTATTTTGATTTATCCGCCATATTGTTGAACTACCAGTTCCGTCGTCTATTAGCTGAGTTTCAGCTGCCAAGCTCGGTCGATCTTCCATGGTTATTGCATCATATCTCGAAACTAAAATCGAAGGTTTTATAGTTTTATTTTCAGTTTTCCAGCTTGTAAAAAGCAATTTAAATTCTTGCGGTTCATGACAATCTACTACTCTAGTAACACGAGTAAATGTAGGGTATTTTTTCTTTTTAACAAACCCTCTGGCGTTTCTTAAAGCTTCGCTTCTTTCTTTTTCGTTTACTTTTCTTCCCACCCACACCCAAATCCCGTCTGTATCTTGATCTAAGATAAAAACATCCTAAAAATATAAACAAATTAAATATTATCCAATTAAAATGTTATTACATTACGCTAGAATCCAGATCTTCTTGTACAAACGGTCCACATTTTATTTCGGTCACTCTGTACTTTCCATTTATATCCGCACATTTGTATAATTTTATTAAATTCCGTTGGCAGTGGCCGTTTTCACTATTTTCTGGCAACACAATTCTTTTTTCTAAAGACAAGTATTTATTAAATTCCTTTTTTGAATCATCCTGTAGAGTTTTCTCGTATCCATCATCCACGAAAATCAAAGAGGAAATTTTATATTTCACCTGCATCTCCTCTGCAACCTAAAATTAAAGTCGTCAAAATCCTATTAATGCAAATGTTATTTGTGAAACTGGTAGACTTACTGTTATAGCGTGCAATTTTTCTACGGCATCCGAAGCTCTTCCTGACCAAATAAAAATCACTTTTGGGGTTTTTATTAAATATATATCGGAACTATTGAAAAATTCCCATGAAATTTTAGGCATTTCTTTCACTATCGGTATCCTTCTACCACGCACCCTGTATAATTTAGCTAATTGACAGTCATTTATTAAATCTGGTTTTAAAATCCTTTAAAAAAAAAAATTATTATTTTTTTATTTTTATATCTACTTTATCACGTACTTGATTCCGGTTTTAAAGTAGCTCAAAAATCTGGAGGTTTCATATCCTTCAGTTTCTCTATGCTGTGTAGTGTGACCGTTTAAGAAATTGTCCAACTCAACTGTTTTATAAGCAGCAACTCCTGATCGATCCGGATGTGTCTGAGTTCCTAACCAGAAATGTATATGCCATTCCAAACAACCTTTTGTTTCTTTGGTCTAAAAAAATCTGATTATCATAACCTTTTTTTCGCTTTTTTTTAAACTTACCACTGTATCTACTCCACATGGTTGTCCATACAAAGAAGACGCGTAAATTATATAGGAATCTGTCGAGTAGAAAATGCCATACTGATCTTTTGGTAAAGCTACTACGTTCATATTCTAAAATTAAAAAATTAGTTCAAATAGTTTTACTACAAAACCGAATATTTACCTCTATTTTCCATATTAGAAAATTTGTTGAATTCTTGTTGATTTTTCTGAATACTGTATCAACTGCATTGATGTCGTGAAGTGATGAATCGTCCTGAAAAGAACAAAAATAATAGTATATTCTTCTACCAGTGTAGAACGATGGCTATTATTCACACTGATGATGTATGATCTGAAAACAGGTATAGTTTGTCTTCAGTTTTGCCGGCAATCATAAAATTAATGGGCCAATAGCTGCTGTAGAAAACATCGCCAGTGGCGGACTATTTAAAATTATTTTAATAAGGATCAAATTCACAAATATCCATCTTTTTGTAATATTTTTCATAAGATGATTTTGAAACCAGTTTTCAAAAAGTTCTGCAGTTGTATCTTCATGATAATCCAAGCTTGAATCCTTAATATTTGATCCAGAGTGAATAATAGTTATACCCTTGCCTTAGTCTTACAATTTTTGCTGGAATCAACCCATCCTTTGGATACTGTTTTGTGTGTATACAGGGTGGACCGGATTTAATTTACGAATACAGAGATCTCGTTAACCACAATAGATACAATATTGATTAAATGGAGAAAAAATTTGGTATTTTAATAGGAAATTAGATGGTTCAAAAAAATTTAAAATATCTCAACTAGTTCCGGAGATATTTAACAAAATCCGAAAATGGTCCTTTTCGTTTTTTAAATTTGCCGTCGTTATTATAAAAGATATAAAAAAAAATGATTCTCAACTTTTTTTAATAAACGAGGTTTTCTATAAATTACCATACCAAAAATTTAATTACGACGTTTCGTCTTTAAAGTGTCACCATCAACTTCATTTTTTTAAATACGGACCTGGATTTTTTATTGCAATATTTTTTACGTTTTGTATAGATACATGCAATGATATAGCTTACATGACGATTCTACCACGTTTCGTCTTTCAAAAATCATCATCTTTTTGTAGGTACTATAAACAGTTTTTCATTTCTGTCATTATTATTACGTTACACAAACGGCGCTTCCGTTATGGTCGCCACAAATCTGCGGTAATTATTTTTAATAAAGTGAATACACCACTTAATTAAACATCTAACTGTAAAATACAATTTAAAATGGGTTGACGCTTTCTTATTAAAATTCATTTCCACTCAACTACACCATCAGAAAATGGTAAATTGGTTTAAATTTAATTAAACAATTTTACAGTTTTATTTGAAAAAGAGTTGACAATTAAATTAAACATTTAATATGAGCTTAAGTATGAGTTTCAATACTCCATTATTCTCAGTAACATCGCGCTTATGTCAAATAAATACACTTCATATTGACCAAAGAACACCACCTACAACAGACACCCACGACGAATAAAACGGTTTAGTCCAGTAAATAAAGACCGAGAAACCCCCCCAACCTGTTCATCTCATTATTGTCGGACTTTTTTTTGCAACTTGTAGGTATTCACGGGTAGATTACTCTCTGAAAATATGTCCTCCGCGAAATTTGCGGAAGGGGCTGAAAAATGGCGAATAATCCCAAAAATTGAGTTTTCCGCCGATATCTCCGGAAATATGACACTTAGAGAAGTGGGGTTTTGCTAGAAATGGAGAGCAGTTTATTATCTACAAAAATGATATACATTTTTGTCAAAAGTTTAACCGTTTTCGAGATAAACGGGCCCAAGCGTACCTTGGATTTCGAGCTGCTGCGCGGCGTCTCCGGGAGCACGCTCCGTGAATGTAGGCATGGGAGGGCGGGCAAATTAACCCATAACTTGAGTAAAAATGAATATTTTTTCATGATTCAAAGTGCATATGAAAGGAGGGATCTGTACCTATAACATCGTGTAACTTTTTCGTTTTTTTATTTTCCAGGAATATTGAAAAAACTGGCCAAACTTTATTTTTCCTGAATATTTGACCGCTCTTATCAATCCGTTCATATTTTTTAAATTAAGCGTAGTTTTACCGAAACCTTTTGGATAATGGGACTTTGATAGGTGGTGAATGTATTCCGAAAGAATGAATACATAATTTTTGTGTATTTTTATAAACAACATGTTTTTCTTGGGACGTTTTTTTTTTTATTTCCGGAGTTTTCCGAAAATTCTCAGGTCTACCGCAAATTGATAAACAATGATTGGCAATATCGGTCTTTAATGCACACCATTGGAAAGCTGAAAATGTCTTCTTTTCGATGGTTTTTAAAATTTTTAGTTTTCCGGAAAATTTTTGCAAGAAATATTGATCCAGGAACAAAAATGATGGTGACCATTTTTGTAGGTAATGAACTGTACTCCATTTCTATCAACATCCCACTTGTCTAAGTAGCATATTTCGGGAGATATCGGCCAAAAACTTAATTTTCGGGATCGTGGACCATTTTCCAGCCCCTTCCGCAAATTCCGCGGAGGACATATTTTCAGAGAGTAATCTACACATGAATACCTACAAGTTGCAAAAAAAAAGTCCGACAATAATGAGATGAACAGGCTGGTGCCATTATTTACTGGACTAGTTGGCGACGAAACAAATAAAAAAGGAACCATTTAGTTACCGGATTGATATCTTCACTCTAAATTCCGTTCTATAATAGAGAAATAAATTATAGCATTGTCTACATTTATTACCTTCGGTTGAAATGTAATACCGTTGCAAAACACGTTCATTTAATACCGCATGTCCCAAAATATTTCAATGGCTTATAAGTACGACCAACTACTGATACGTATGAAATGTAAGATCCAAGTCTTACTAAAAAAATTATGATAATTATTTGTTGAGTGCTGATTTTGTAGGTGTATGGATAAATCTCAATTGAACACTTAATACTGCATGGATTTTACTTTTATAGCTAAAAAATGTAGGTTTCGTTTCACCAGATAATTAATATACAGGGTGACATTTACAAAAAAATTAATACCTAACGAAATACTGGAAAATATATTGAAACAACCGGTAGTTTTAAATTGTAGTAAAAATTAGACTAGTATCTTGTTCAACTGAAATTATATTCGTACTGGTAACGGAACAGAATATAAATTCTTTCGCAACTTTCTCGGATGTAATGATGCCCAAGATTATGACCATGTCGAGTGTCCAGTTATAGTTATATGCGTTATTATAACTCAATCATTGCAATATACTACGGGATCTGAGCATGTAGATAATTAACTACGTTTTTTTAATGATAAATCTATACGAAGGTAATACTGGTATAAAATCTAATTATTAGTATTCCATACTTTTGACGATAACTGTATAACCATCCACTGCGTTATATATTCTGATTAACGTCGAACGATTCAGCATGAAATTTACTATACAAAGAGGATTTTTCGAGTTTCAAAAAATACCAGTATTTTTTTCGTCGCACTTTCGCATACCCTCGATACGTTTAATTTTTTTATTATTCGGGATAGTGTATCCAAAATTTCATATCAAAATTCCAACTATTGAACAAAAGAGTATGAAATCTGTGCATTCAATATTGATCAATATTAAAGACCAATTCATAAAAATTTAATGGGATTCGACAAAAATAATATTGAAAGAGTCCAATAATAAAAGAGGAAAAATCAAAGAAAGTGCTTTGATACAACTAAATGTGTAGCTAGTATTTCAGCCGAATGCAGTCAAATTTGGTTACCAATGTTAGAAAGAGAAATTTCCAATAATCAATTACCTGCGTTATCAGGATAGCATCATAAGTTTTTATCCAGGTTTTCTTATGATTTATCTTTGGAATGGTTGTTAATCCATACACACTTCAATACACAAAATCACCAAACTGAGTTATACATATTTTGAAAACAAAAATAATCATACACAAAAAAGTAACAACAAACGCGTTTTTATTAACAAAATTTCCAAAATAAGCGAAAAAAAGCGCTATCCCAATAAAAACGGTTCCTGGAACGTGCACTTCACTGGATTCCATTTTTAGTGGACTACATATCGTTAGAATGTCATAAAATAAAATATTTTATTTCACATTTTACCAGAGGTATGATCTACTATGAGTGGACCTTAATAAAATTTGACAACAAAGTTTTGTAGTCTTAAACTTCAAAATATTATTGACTGTCTAGTTGTCAAATTTTTTCGTTGTGTCAGATAGGGACCAAAAAATTATTTCTATACGAGTTAATCTTGACAACCGAAACGTCGAAATAAAAAAAACATTATTGTGGTTTGATTCCCAAAAAAAAAATAAGAAAAAAGAATAAGTAATGCCACAAGGAACTTACAGAAGATATTGAATTTTATTTCTTATATCCATAGAAAAATTAGAAGCTTGTTTTCTGATAATAATAGTAATAATAAAAATTACCCATTTTTTAAAATTAAAATTAAATATAAATAAAAATATTTACATAATCATCATGCTGCAATTCCAAAACTTGCATTTTACACAAAACTCAAAAAAAAAACGATACGACTTCCTAGTGACTGAAATCGCGACTTCCTATTCAAGCGTTCTGCAGAAAACGAGTCGGTGAACTGGTGTAGGTTTCAACTTTTGTATATTAAACAGAAACCACGTCTTCCTCTTGTGGTGGATTAAAAGAGCACGACGCGATTCCCCACTAGGCCATCGGAGTGTGACTCCAAGAGGATGAAACGGCTATATAGTAAAGGTGGAAATATTCCAGTTACAGTATTAATTACTATCAGTTGAAACAAGATGTTATTGATAATTTCCTGATTTAAATGAAATTATAAGAATTTTAATTAATTATAGGAGTATCTATAAGTTAACGTTTCGTTTTCATAAAGCCACCCTCAGACCATCACACTGTGTAAACGAAACGTTATATAAACATTGTGGTGACGTTTTGTCATAGTCTATGTCAATTAGAGAAAAAAAGTTGAATACAATTTTTTGATAATTTCAAAAACAACAGAATTATAACAATGTAGAAAAAGGAAAATTTCGTTTTTGGTTAATATTTTGAATACTGCTAATGATATTTCAAATTCAAACTGGAAACATTTATCACATTACGAGATCAAATACTTGCAATGGCCATCTTGAATCTCAGGGACGGGTCTATAGAAAGGGTAAGAAATATAAGAAAAAAGCATATCCATCTCTAGTAACTCCCTAGAGAACATTCAGTATCGTATTGAATAGATATTTTGGGTAGTTTAAAAAAAACACACTTTCTATTAAAATCCCAGCCTTGTGAGAAAGTTTGGATATAAAAAATACACTTATATTTTATAGAAAATGTTGAATAAACTAATTTAAAATACGAATTTATAAAAAATCAAAACCCACCTTTCGCATCTCCTTCATTATTAATAAAAAAATATCAACACTTATCCACTTTTAAAAAAAATCTACAACTCAGCACCCATACGGTACCCGATACTAAGCAAATCACAAAGCCGCCCTTCGATGATCTAAATCCGGAAACAACTTCTACAATAAAAAAACACTAAAACAACATTACTAACAATAAAGTAACGCCATCAAAATTGTTTTCCACATTTAGCGGAAGTATGCCCGATGGTTATGAATGGCGTTTTCTAAAAGAGGGATGTGCTTTAATTTTTTTTTTTTTTTCATATAATTTTACTTTTGTTGACCTTTTCGTCCAGCCAACTAAATATTTTACGAGGGGAACAAAGTAAGTATGTAGCAGAAGTGTGAAGAATAACAAAAAAATTAGTGAATAAGTAAAGTAGAAAAGAAAATGAAAAAGTTCTGACATATTAAATGGGAGTTTTTTTACTCACCCAGTGTTATAGAACTGGTCGCGAAATCAACATACGTAGTAAAATAGTATATTTTATCATAGTCCAGTAAATAAAGGCACCAACCTGTTCATCTCATTATTGTCGGACTTTTTTTTTGCAACTTGTAGGTATTCATGTGTAGATTACTCTCTGAAAATATGTCCTCTGCGGGATTTGCGGAAGGGGTTGGAAAATAGCCCATGATCCCGAAAATTCAGTTTTTGGCCGATATCTCCCGAAATATGCTACTTAGAGAAGTGGGGTTTTGCTAGAAATGAAGTACAGTTCATTACCTACAAAAATGGTCCCCATCATTTTTGTCCCTGGATCAATATTTCTTGCAAAAATTTTCCGGAAAACTAAAAAACAGCCAAAAATTTTAAAAACCATTTTCAGATTTCCAATGGTGTGCATTAAAGACCGATATTTCCAATCATTGTTTATCAATTTGCGGTAGACCCGAGAATTTTCAGAAAACTCCGGAAATCAAAAAAAAAACGTCCCAAGAAAAACATGTTGTTTATAAAAATACACAAAAATTATTTATTCATTCTTTCGGAATACATTCACCACCTATCAAAGTCTTATTATCCAAAAGGTTTCGGTAAAACTACGCTTAATTTAAAAAATATGAACGGATTGATAAGGGCGGTCAAATATTCAGGAAAAATAAAGTTTGGCCAGTTTTTTCAATATTCCTGGAAAATAAAAAAAACTAAAAAGTTACACGATGTTATAGGTACAGATCCCTCCTTTCATATGCACTTTGAATCAAGAAAAAAGATTCATTTTTACTCAGGTTATGGGCCAATTTGCCCGCCCTCCCATGGAGCGTGAAATCCAAGGTACGCTTGGGCCCGTTTATCTCGAAAACGGTTAAACTTTTGACAAAAATGATAAGGATCATTTTTGTAGATAATAAACTGCTCTACATTCTTAGCAAAACCCCACTTCTCTAAGTGTCATATTTCCGGAGATATCGGCGGAAAACTCAATTTTTGGGATTATTGGCCATTTTTCAGCCCCTTCCGCAAATTTCGCGGAGGACATATTTTCAGAGAGTAATCTACCCGTGAATACCTACAAGCTGCAAAAAAAAAGTCCGACAATAATGAGATGAACAGGTTGGGGGGTTCCTCGGTCTTTATTTACTGGACTATCAGTTACACGAGTCTTTTTAACAAATCACTGTTCTAGATCCAGTATATTTTTTATATCGTCTATTCAGATAAAAATATATTAAACCACGGAACTTATTAAGATCATTATCCAGATATAAAAAGTGGTAATTAAACAAATTATGCGATGTTGCACATATATACACGGTTTGTTGTTTTTGTAAGTCATTAACTTGATAATATTTATTTAATAACCGTAACAGAAAATATGAAATAAGAAATAATATCCTTTTAATTGGGTTTGTTGAAAACTATACGAATTAGTTCGTTGTAAATTCAACAAAGATGAAAAGAGAATCAATATTCATTTGATCGGTAGAACAGTGTACTTACAATTTTAAATGTGTGAAATTGTATGAACTTTGTAATAAAAATAGTCAACAAAGAACAAAAAGTTATTGTCCTTGAACAATAGAATCGCACAAAAACCTATTTGTAGTTTATAATTCTTTCACACAATTGTACTGTTACGACATATCCATTTATGAAGCAAATAAAATTGAAATAGCACCATTAGCAAGTTTTTGTTTCTGGTTTTTAAGTTAATTACTGAATTGTTTAGAAAATGATGGTATCTGTTTATGTGGTTCAATTTCTAAGAAGTCGTTGTTACAAAATTATGATTTATTGTGATTATGAAACTCTTCCGTGAATAAAATTATACATGTACTAGAGGACCCGGTAGACCGGCTTGTCCTGTGCTAACTTCTTGTCATATTATACAAATTTTGAAATTTTTTTAATTTTGATTAAAAAATATTACATTGTTACATATTTTGGGTAGAAAAATCAAATAGTATCGTTAATTTTCTGATAGAAGGAATATGTTTCTAGAAAAATTAATTTTTCTGAATTTTCTTCCAAAGGTTGATTTTCGATATCATATATTGTCGGGATAAAAAGACTGATCATAGCAAGTTGACAAAACTTTTACATCCGACCACCAAACTCAAATCAAAGGTAGTATGAAAGTATCACAGAAATTCATGGAGGAAATATTTAATTACAGGGAGATTTCCAAAAAAAAAAATCAATTCTCGGATATTCTTCCATACATACCTTTTGGATAGCCCTGTATATTATATATAAATTATATATATTTCAAAATGACTTAATGTCACCTACTAACATGCAATACAAATTATGTAAAATTTTATTAAATGTAGGATACAGGGAGATTCAACTTTCTGACTCGCCCTGTAAAAAATGTTTGCATATCTCATTATTATAAACAAATCCGGCCAGATATTGAAATTCCTGAAAATTGAATTATATTTCAAGTCAACGTTCCGTTTTTCTAATTTTTGAGTAACCCTGTAGCAAATGAAACTTTCTTTCATAAGGGAAAAATTCTTGATACATTGAAGAAAATAAGAAATACATGCTTTTAAAAAATGGCTATTTTCCAGCTTCAACACCCTGTATCTCTGAAACTAGTCATAGGATTGATCATGGACACTATTGTTCAAAAAGTCATCAACTACAATATACTAACAATTCATGAAATTTCACCGAAGCCCATTTCTCCATAAGCCGGCTGCCTCCTCCTTTAACCTTAAAATTACGTAATGAAATTTTCTTGAAAACACTTCTAGTAATACCACAAAACTGTGAATATTAAGCTGAAAATATTCTAAAAATACCCCAATCTACTGAGAAAAAAATATTTTTCAAGTATCCCGGTACACGTTTCGCGCCTGCTTCCTGTCGACTACAGGAAAACTAAATCGATCCGACAACTTACACCGTAAATCGTATTTCTCCTCCCTTTTTTCGAGGAAACTCAAACGGAAGTGATACATTTAATCTTTCTCAAGTTAATATAAAATTCTTATCAAGTGTTTTCGAAGTAAACAACACTCGCTGAAACATACTAATACCTACTATACCTAACCAAAAGTGTTATTTTCAAAATGCGTATGCAAACTGTTGCTGCCATGGCATGCATGAAGAGTCTTTTGATGGTTTTCAACACTCTATTTTGGGTAAGTTTATAAATATAAAAAAATATCGAATTTATATTAATTCAATATTATCAATTTCAGATTACCGGAGTGGTAATTTTAGCCATAGGAGTATGGGTGGAAGTGGAACTGTACAAATACATGGAAATGAGTACTGCTTTTAGCCATACTACGTCTTATATCCTGATAGTAACAGGGTTTCTTATAATCCTTGTAGGCTCTTTAGCCTGTTGCTGTACAGTCAAAGGCAAAGCAAAGCTTCTATACGCGGTACGTTATGAATATTTGAAGTTTAGACAATATTTTTCTAAATTAATTGGGCTAAATGCCTTCTTCCTTCTACTTAGAACAATGAACTTTGTATTTCGTGTAGTGTATACTTAATGTTTATGCAATACGATATATATCTCAGAGGATTTGAACAATATTTCATTATTTGAAGTCACCCAAACGGAAAGATCGATCTTATGTGTATTGTTTTGTAATATTATGAAGATACTGTCGTGACATAAATAACCGGTTTAAATTTACTGCTCCATCCGGTGTTTCGTTCGAAAAAATATTCTGATTCAATTGTACATTTCTTCCCCTAGTTCTGCTTCAATATCTTTTTTCTTCCATATCGGGTTCACTAGCTTATTATTGTTGATCTAGCTATAGTAAAATCGCAATCGGTACGTGTAATAAATCAAAATTTTATAGGACTTCCTCAGCACAATTGGACCAAACAAAATATGTAATTTTACACTACCAGCTGTAATAAATGTTGTAAAAACAAGATATTTATTTGTGCCGAAGGATATTGTAGAAACATAATAATGACCGAGTCTTATCTTAATACTTTCTAGGGGTATGTATGTATGTATGTATGTATTTTGGGGTAACATTCACTGAGACCTAAAAGATCTATTGTGCCCCCTTAGTCTCAGATACTAGTAGCTCCTTTAGTCCTATTTCCCGGAGGAATTTTAGGATATCTGCAGGCCTCAACTTAGGTAACTGTCCATCTTCTATCCAGTAGTCTCCCAGGTACTGTGCCCTAGGATTCTGAAATACTGTGCAGTTCGCAAGTATGTGGATGGAGGTTTCTTCTTCCATTCCACAAAATCTACAATCTTCTTCCTCCACTATTTTGAGCTTTTTAAGGTGTCCATTCAGGCGACAATGTCCCGTTAGGATTCCTGTTAAAACTCTTAGTGCAGTTTTGCTTTGACTTATGCATTCATTTGATCTCAACAGGTTGTAGTCACCCAGAAGAATCTTTGATTGCCTAAGCCCTACTAGATCTTTCCAATTGTCAGATCTTCTCTTTTCTTCGGCTTTACCTATTTCTTCCAATATTACATTGGAGCTGATTCCGCAAAAAGGTTCCGGCCCCCAAAAGGGTATTTCACTCCCCCTCTTTGCTAGTTCATCTGCTATTTCGTTTCCTTCTATTCCAGTGTGTCCTGGAATCCACAGTAAGGTGACTATATTGTTCTCGCCTAGTTCATTAAGTTTGCCTAGGCATTCCCACACCATTTTGGAACTGATTACACAGGAACTCAGCGCTTTAATGGCTGCTTGACTATCAGACATTATGATAATCCTTTGCCTTCTATATCCTTTGTCAATATTGAACTGGGCACACTTTCTTATTGCGTGAATTTCCGCTTGAAAGATACTTGGGGTTTTTCCCAAGCTTTCAGAGTGTTTGGTTCCTGGCCCGTACACTCCTATCCCAGTTCCTTCTTTTGCTTTTGAGCCGTCTGTGTACCATTGAATGGCATTCTTTCCAAGTCTGGTAATGGTATTTGGATCCCATTCCTTCTTGTTGCTTAATTCCGTAACGAATTTCTTTGAAAAGTTATACTTTTTCATCATACCATCTTGTGGCATGTCCCAGGTTGTCTGATTTCTAGGGGTATAATAGGCGTAGGTTTAGGAACAGTATTAGGGGTTTGTAGGTATATATTTGTTGTATTGCTTAAGTTTTAAACTATGAAAATACGTAGATATCCTATTAAATAACTGTGGTTTAAAATGTTGACCGTTAAATTATGGCTCGAATTCTAAATAATACAATGTTATGATAGGTACTAAGTAATTTGCTCACCAAATTAATATGAACATGTCACTTGTTAATTGTTTTAAATAGTTCTTCCTTCATCTTAGTCTACATTAGTAAAAGTGCAAATGTCTCTAAGCCACTGTCGGAATTATAATCGTCACTGTAATGTTTGCACCTAATAGTTATTGAAAATTGTGACCTGTTCCAACAGTTTTATTACACCGCACCGATTGCGATCTTCTCCTACTATCATTACTAATATTATCATTTACTATTAATTCTGTATATAAATAAATTAAAACACGAATTTATGTCATTTGGTTTTAGTACGGCATATTTTTGGCGTTAATATTCATAGTGGAACTTGGTGCAGGCATATCAATATTTACTTACCGTTCAAAATTGACTGAAGGTTTCGATGATGGGATCACGCAAGCCATGCAAAATTACCGTAACGACAGTATTCAACTAGCTCAAAATTTTGACTTGATGCAAGAAACGGTACGATATAATACAAGATATCTTATATTTTATAAATATTTTTAATTTTTTTTATTTTTCAGTTGAAATGTTGTGGGAATCATCGACCTCATGATTGGTTAGATATGGTGCCCCCTCAACCTATTCCTGTTTCTTGTTGTATCAAAATTAATTGTAATACTGATAAAGATAATGAAATTTTTGAACAGGTAAATCAGAAAATTTTTCTTCTATTTTATATTTAAACTTTTTGTATTTTAGGGATGCTATACAAAGATAATTGAATTTTTAAGTAACAACGTTGGTACTGTTGCTGGGGTTGCTGTAGGAATAGCCTTCTTCCCATTGGTGGGTATGTTATTATCCTGTTATTTGGCAAGGAAAATTAACAAGACTAAATACGAACCGATGGAATAAATTTAAAAGTAATGACCAAAATATAATTTTAACTAAAGACGAGCTAGATTAATTGTTGAAATAAACTAATTTTTCTTAATATCCTGTAACTATTACGTTATAAACATTTTGAATATCCGCCTTTAAAAACCAAAGGTTAAAACTAATTTTTCCCATTTTAAATACAATTTTTTTATTCCACTCAATATTTTGTTATTTTTATTTAATGCATATTTATATCATATTTTAAATTATTATAAACATCGGGTTTCAAATTTAAAAAATTCAAAATATTTTATACCTTGGTTTTGTAGAGGCAGATTCTCATGTTTAACCTATCAACTTTATATTATGTACTGTACACATTTTTATCTCATTATACTTATTCAATTTATAAAAAAATTTAAAGATTATAATAGAACAGCTCAGGGGTACCAAAAAAAAAATATCGAGGTTAAACATCTTCATATATATCTTATCAAAATTGCGCATTTAAGTGAAAAATTTATTTTCATCTAATTTAAAGTTTTACTAAATATCACAATATTCATAACTCTTGCACTTTTTTCTGTGTCTATGTATACTCATGTACTTAAACTCTTCCCTATAACTTAAATAAGCGTATGATAATTATTTTTGGTGATATATTGTATTAAAAAAAAAGGTGGGTTACAACGAAAGATTTTCTTTGCTTTCTTGGTACTCACAATATTCGATGGTACTTTCTCATATCTAAATTAAACTACACTTCCTAAAAAAAAAGTATTAGTAGTAAATTAAAAGAAAAAATCTTCAAAATAATTGTAGAAAGTGTCAAGTATTGTAAATTTGACTGACAGCCAATGACACTTTCTGTAAAAGTTGACCAGAGTGCTCAAAAAAACATATTTTTGTATAACTAATTTAAGAAAAGAAAATTCTAACCGTAATACAATATTAAAGTGAATAAAAACTTTATCTCCAAACCTATCACTGAGGATGACCTAAAAATTTAGCGAAACTATCCTACATTATGATATTTGAGAATATTGCTCTGACCGCTACCTCGTGGTCTACTAAGAAAGCATATATTCGATGTTTAATGAACTATTTAAAGTATATTATAAATTTATATATAGTGCAAAGATCTGCATGTATTGTGATCTCTCGATGTCTGCATTTTTTCTTATATAATGGATGCAAGTTATTTCAATTTTCAATAAAAAGGTTTTTGTGTGAAAGGGGGAGAATATGCCACTAGATTTATTCTAAAGTGAAACTGATCGTCTACCTTTTATCAATGTATTACAACTTTGTCATTTATCTTGGGTCTAATTGTTTAAACATTAAAATTATCGTCAATTAGTTGTTGTAATTATGAAACTTTAAAAAAACCAAACTATTCAAATGGTGCTAACGAAGGTGAGATTTATTGTTAGTTACTTTGATGTGAAAGATGTATATACCAAATAATCTCAGCTCAGCTTATGACCAATGCAGTTATTATGTTTTTCGCCTACGGAAAACCGATCATATAAACACCAAAAACAGAAGATAGGCAACAATGTTGACACATGACATTGACAGTATGATGCATTGCTCATTTGCCTCTTTATAATCGTGATCTTATATTACATATTTATAATACATATATATATAATACGTTACATATGAATGCACGTGATACATTCAATTTCAGTATATAATGGTTAATTTTCCAATTATTGGCTTAAGTACAAAAACTCCTGGTATATTTAGCAGATCTATGTAAGGTGAGTTGTTTAATCTACATTCGGTCAAGTCGAAGTAACGTTCAAACTGTTCAAAATACCATAAGTACTTTGTATTTAATGTTCAGTTTAATTTGAGTAATTTAATCTGTCATCGAAGTCCAATATTATGATCCATTTTATAAAAATAGTAGTATCTAATATGTAGCTTACTGTATTTTTGAATATATATTACTATACCCGTTATTATGTGTTTTTTATTTCCTTCCTAAAAATGGAATTAAAAACTCTTTTATTAGTACATCCTAAAAACGCACCTTTATAAAAAATCTGGATAAAATGCACCTATTTGTACACTCCAAAACGCACCTTTTTTTACACTCCAAAACGCACCTTTTTTCACACTCCAAAACGCACCTATTTGTATACTCCAAAACGCATCTTCCAAATGAAATGACAAATTCAAAAAACATTTTTCATTTGACGTTTATGATTGTCGATTGTCTTCAATTGTCAAATTATTCGCTATTTATAAACGCAATAAAAGTGGTAAATAAACAAAATAAAATTATAGAATTATAATATCGGTTTACTTTCCGACATTTAAGAGTCCAATTATATAATATATTGATACTTGTAAAAAGGTAAACGTAAATTTTAATACCAATTAATAGAAGAAAATTTTAGATATAAAATGAGTGGTCCACCGCCTCCTTGCGACTGGCAAACAACCAGAAAGTTAGTTAAGGAAAGAAGCCAATATTTATTGGAAACTGAAATGTGGAGTGATTGTCGCTTTATAGTTGGCGCCGAACCAAATCAGCGAGTCTTTGAGGGGCACAAGCTGTTTCTAGCTATGTCCAGCCCTGTGTTTGAAGCAATGTTTTTCGGAGGGATGGCAGAAAAAGATCCCATTGCCATTTTGGACGTTCAACCTGAAGCTTTTAAAGCTTTACTTGAGTATGTTATAATAATATCCAAATAATAATACCTAAAACTAATTTAAATTAATTTTAGGTACATTTACACAGACAAAATCAATCTCACATCATTTGATCAAGCTTGTGAATTATGTTACGGGGCTAAAAAGTATATGCTTCCACATTTAGTTGAGGAATGTACAAAATATCTTTGGTCAGACTTGTACCCTAAAAATGCTTGTAGAGCATATGAGTTTGCCAAACTTTTTGAAGAACCTATGTTGATGGATAAGTGTATAAGGGTAATAATTTGTGAAGTTAAAGTAGGTTTTTATTTTTGATACAATTTTTAGATTATATGCAACCAAACACAAGAAGTGTTACAAGAAAATAGCTTCGATGATGTGGAACTTTCTACAATTTTGACACTATTCGATCAAGAAGATTTGAATATAAATAGTGAGCTTGAATTGTTTGCAGCCATTACTCGTTATGCTACTAAACATAACCATAGTTTGGGTGCAAAAGTTCCTAGGCTAGATGGTATAGGTAAGGTCGTTTTTTTTGATTTTTTCCAAGTAAGTATATCTTTGTGTTACAGCAAATGCAACAAGTGAAACTAATAATACACACCCTGCAATCAGAGATGCTATTATGAAAATTCGTTTCTTAACTCTTACTCCTCAACAGTTTGCTGAAGGTCCTGGGAAATCGAATTTGCTAACAGAATCTGAAAAATTTGCTATTCTAATGAATATTTGCAGTCCTGGTTCTGCTGTTGCAATGCCTGAAGGGTTTTCGAATTCATCTGTTAGAAGAAAGAAAAGGATTCAACCTTATATGACGGTAAGAAAACTAAATTATTTTCATCAATCTTTTTATTTGACATGAAAAAGATCAATAAACAACAGATTCTATTTTCAACAAATAATTTTATACAAAAAAAAAGGTCAAAATTTAGTTGACAAATTTAAAGTTCTCCTTCTTCAAATTTATGCATTTGAATCCAACTTTCCACCTTTTGTAAAGTTTCTTCTTCCGGCAAATCTCCAATGTCATTATCTTCATCTTCACTGTCTTCCCAGATACTCAAAAAATCTTTAGCTAATTCACTCTTTATGTTCTTCAAAGAATACATAGATTCAAATTTTTTTAAAAACCTCTCCCGTTTCCCAGGTTTTGCAAAACTTGGAATCGATCGAGGAGCAATTGGTTGATCCAATGAAAATCTTATATCACTAACGTCTTCGTAATTTGTTAAATATACAACAGGTTCAGGTTTTTCAATAGTTTTACACCATTCCTGCATCATTTTGATCGATTTATCATTGTCGGGTTTAGTTTCACAAACATTTTGCTTAAAAATCTCTCCCATACAGTTGGATGTGAATATACAAATTTCATCGTTTATTTCAACAACTTTTAACCCAGTTAAAGAATATAGCAACTTTGGTTTTAAATGGCTGTCCAGACTTAACGAAGGATGTTTTAAGATAGTTTCTTCAAGTGTTTCTTTTAAAGTAGGAATTTTAAATGGTAGTGAGTATGGTGCTTTTCCAGTAAATAAAACTTTACTGTCATAATGTTGTCCTGATACCACCAAATAAGTGTCATTATCTTTAAGCGCATAATCCAAATAGCAAGGAACATCGTATAACATGTGAGTGTAATGGTAGATATCTTCAAACTTTCTAATATCAGTTTTAAGAACATAATGTCGAGATGTAAGTAGTAAGGTATTGTCTAATATATTGAAGTTACAAAATGAATTGCAATATAATAATTTAGGGTCAAAACACATAGTTTCCTTCTTACTTCTAATATCTATCATTTTAATCCGACTTCTATCCATAAGTATCACAGTATTATCATCCAAGAACCTAAACTGTTGAAAATTATCAACCTGCTCTTTCAAATCATTTTTAAAACTAAAAATGGTTTTACTTGTATCAAAATCTTTTATAGCAAACTTCCCAGTTGAATATGTCATACCTAATTTCATATCTTCACTAAATTTAGCATCTAAAAGTGAATGTTTATGTAGATGTGAATATTTTAAAGTAACATTGTCGATATCATTACATTTCACAGCACTTACTCTATTTTTTTCTCTTAAAATAAAGTATAATCCATCAGAAGTTATGGCTGAGTTTATATTAAAAATCGTACTTTCAGTCTTGTAATTTACTTTTGTAACATTGTCAATTGTATCTTCATAATTAGAAATTTTATTAACATACAAGTTGTTATCTACATCAGGTCGAATTAAATAATCATTGTTGTTGAATTGAAACTTTTCCAAGTTACCTCCTGTATAATAATAATTATAATCTCCTTCGAATTCATGATCAGGATCTCTTTCGTTGTATAATTCCGTTAAATATCTTGGTAAAAATATGTATTGGTGTCCATCGTATTGTTGCTTTTCAATTTTGTTTTTATCGAATTTATTGTATCTATGCTGTTTTCGTTTCAAAGAATCATGGTAAGCTTCTTTCTCTTTGAGCAGCTTTAAAACTAAATCTTCTGAAGTTTTCAAAGGTTGATGAATTGGATAGGGAAGCTCAACTTGGACTTTGGAATAAATTCTGTCGGTACCTTCAAATAAACTTTCTTCGCTGAAATCTGCGAGAAACTCATGCCTCAATCTTAAAATGCGACAATGGGTTCGTTTATGGTTTTCGGTTCCTTTTTGATAAAACATTTTTTTTGGTTTTCTAAAACATGTACAAATAAAAAATTGTGGTTAGAAATTTTCATATGTCAAGTAGTGGCCTTTTATTTAACAAAAAAGCAGTTACATGTTTCTTTTTATATCCACACAAATGTCAACTTGTGGCCTTTTTTCAAAACAGTTACATTTTAAACTCTTTTTTTTAGGAGCGTCTAAATGTAGTACTCTTTACCAACGTTGCCAAGTGTAGTCCTAAACTAAAACGTTTGTGTTTTGGAAAGTAAAAATATTTTAATAATGATATTTATCACAGTTGATTAAAAAGCAATGTGTTAAGAAATCAATATTTGTCATTTTTAAAATTATGTTTAGCAAAACGTACTGAAAATTGTTCGAGTTTACAATACAGAATTATCATACAAAAAGGAAAACTCACGAATGCATAGATACATTTTCCCTAATCGAAAAATTGAATTGTGTAATTGACAGATTATTATAATAATTTTCAATAATAACCTAACCAAAACCACCCTACCTTACCCCCTACCCTAATCCGAATCGAAAAATTGAATTGTGTAATTGACAGATTATTATAATAATTTTCAATAATAACCTAACCAAAACCACCCTACCTTACCCCCTACCCTAATCCGAATCGAAAAATTCTTCGTATTTTTAGTCAATTTTTGAAAAAAACAATAAGAAAATAAAAATAAAAATATCTTGACTCGGACACGACTCGAACCTGGTACCTCTGTGTTAGGAGCCCAGCACACTTACGCTGGGCTAATCTCTGCACACATTAATGATATCGTATAGAAGGTTAAAAGCTTTAGAACCGTGCGCGCTTCGCATGAAAGCCGAGCGCCACCGGAGATACTCGATGGCGCCCTTTCAGTTTAGGACTACACTTGGCAACGTTGGTAAAGAGTACTACATTTAGACGCTCCTCTTTTTTTTTACATCCACAAAAATGTCAACTAGTGGCCTTTTATTATTAAAAAAAGCTGTTAATAATTTAACTTGCCTTTTTTTTAAAGGCTGGTTCATCCACCATGGATACTTCACGTACGTCAATGATTAAATTTAACAATCCTGACTTGGAAGTAAGTTCAGAATTCTTTAAAAAAGTCTATTGTACTCGACAGCTACTGCATATAACCGAATGTATGAATACCAGCGTCTTGGATTGTACAGTGACATTTACTTGCGATAAAAACATCTGCATTTTTGGGATACAGGTAAATTTTATTTCGATGCAGTTAAAAGATCCTTGAATTTGGGTTATTTTTTAAGGTTCCAGCTCAAAAACCATTGAATGAGGATAGAGTTCCACCTGGGAACGTTTATCCGGAATTGTTATATGCTCATTTATTAGACGCGGACGGTAGTCGTTTGACTTACACACATTTTACGAGCCGAGTAAATTACAGATCACTTATTGACATATCATTCAATCGACCTATTTATATTCAGAGAAATAAGGTAAGATTTTTTATTATTGTATAAAAATATATTTTTTTTTTTTTCAACTTTGATATATTTTTATAGGTTTACAAAGTGGGTGTGGTTCTTAATAAGGTAGGTTGCTACCCGATTGGAACCTACCCCGATCAGTCCACGGCCAACGGTGTCATTTTCACATTTTCTCAAAATCAATGCGGCGATTCATTGAGAGATGGATTGGTAAGATCGATAGTGTTTTCCAACGGAAACAACGGAAATTTAATTCCGCTGGTTCTTGGAGATCTGTCGAAATTACAAAACTCCATAAACGTAATATAAGTTTTTTCTTTTGTGAAAAAAAAGCTGGTAACAAAAAAAATGTTCGGTAAGTCAAATGTTTATAGAAAGTGCTGGTATACTTAACACTGTCTACTTAAAGTATTTACGATCTTTTCTTCAAACTAAATTGTTGCCAGCTAATTATCTGTTTGATTTACAGATGTATATTTATTTTTTTAGAAATATTTTTTTGTAGGATTTACTTGTTTATTATTTTTAAATCGCTATATTATCCCTTAGGTGATAAGTTTAATGTGTAAATAAATAATAGCACAACATATATTTAGCTGTATTATATTTCCCACAACATTTTACCTTACTTATCATGTCCTCGAATTTTGTCTCACCCCATATTCGTAAAATCAATATTAAACAGATGTCAGTAAAAAATGATTTGATAACTTTTGAAATACCCTTTATAACATAATTAAATCCTATAATTGAAAAAAAAATGATTGACTCACCCTGTATGTACGTAAATAATTTCATAATGTGCTACTTTTAAGTTGCCTATAATTATTGTTGAAGATTTCGTTACTAGATGGCGTAAACGTATTAGTTTCGATTATAAATAGAGAAGTTTTAAATAGATTTTGATATATTCATGACCACAAAAAAAAAACAAATATTTACATTACTTTATTTAAAAAAAAAAGCTCGGTCTGGAAATGGAATGGTTTAATTTTTTTCTAATAATCATGTGGTGCGCTTCATTTCGAAAATGGACCAATAAGGAATAACCATGCAAGGAAACAGCTGTCATTTGCATGTAATGGCGTATTTTGTTTTGACCCGGTTTTTTATTGTTTGTAATTTTACGATTGTGATGTTGATAAACTGGTTCGATTTTCGTCAAAAATGGCATTAAAAAGATCATCGCGTTCGTCGGTTAGTGCTAGAAGAATACTAAAACGTGTAAAAGAAGCCAAAGCTACCAGTAAGTTATAATTTTATATCAAACGCATATTGTCCTAGTAGCAACTATCGCCTACTGCTATATATAAACTATATAATTCGTGGTAAATGAAATTATTAATGCAGATTGTTTATCCAACATTCTTAAAACTATTTAATTGTTATAAAACGAGTTAGCCGGATAACCTTGTACTGATGACCTTGAGTTGTGTATCAACATGTTAAAAATCGTCCTATTTTTTTAAAATTCAATGGTTTTAATAAAATTTCGTCACTACCAGCAGTAATATTGAAAGATTTTTGTTGAGCTTGTAATAGTTAATAATAATTTAAATCCATAGAATTGGTATTTCTAAAACTGTTAGGTACCTACCAGACAACAACAAATTTACATTAGATAGACTTCAACTATCTACAATGATATTGTTAATTGAGAAGTGGTTTTAATTATTATTAAGCACTTATTGTTCATACATGTGTTACTGAATTAAGTAAATCATTTTGACATCAAAAGTAATTTACCTTGTTTTATGCTATTACAGATTTCGAACTTTGCTTTATGGATTTACATTCTTATTTTTTTTTCCATAAAGAGTCTTTTACAATGCAAATGATATATTTTATAGTTGGTTTGGAAGATATAAAATAAAAACTGTACATTGTAGATAGTTGAAAGTTTTTGCTTCATTATTAGGAGTGTCTGAGAGTTGGGGATAGTTTTACGATTATAATGTAGTTAATATATTATGTTGATTCGAAACAATTCTAATACTGGTATACTTTGAGTATTGTTTTCACTCATCTAGTGATTAAATATATACATATATCTATCATACTTCTATAGTATCAAATTCAAAGAAACAGAATTTAATACTCAAAACAGACCAAACTATATTTTGTTCTTAAACTCTTATTTATCTTTCATCCTGTACCTATAATAAATTCGAAAAACCGTGGACGGATTAATCGATTCGGCTAATAATTTCATTACCTAAATTAAAATTGATGTCACCAGTAATCGAACACTTGTAATCCGATGAATCTATAATGAAGCAGGTTTAATTACAATTCAAGAGCTTTTACAAAATCGCCAATTTACGCTAATTTTGTACATTCATTCTAATTTTTCGGTTATTAAGGATTTAAGTTGAAGGATATTAAACACATGCTTCAAATAGAAGTGACAAAAAAATATAACTTTTGTATACAAATCATATTAAGGGTGGAACATTATTTTCTCACAAATGTTTAGGAGGTTCACAATATAACAACGTTGCATAAAAGAGGAAATCGGGAACTGGCTAGATAGGGAACACCAACTCAAATGGAGTACGACACAAGAGCACATTTATACAAAGAGTTTACTGAACAAGGTAGACAAGGAACTCTCAACCAGGATATCGAAACTGGGTAAGAGACAGTTGAAGACAGGAAACATCTGCGTAAAATGGGCAAAGCTAGTGAACCTATGTGAAGGAAATGTGAACTCTATGATGAAACACTGCTTCAGCGAGAACTTACATGGACTCAGACGGAAGCATAATACAACCATTACAACTACTGCAAATCCATCCAGTCAAACTAGTGGCCTATATAGAAGAATGGAAGTAAAGAACATGGCACAACCCAACAACGATCTACCTACCCTGTTGTTAGAGTTTTTTTAGAGCTAATTTGCCTGTCCTAAAAGAGTAGATATTTTTGTGTCTCCCAGTTTTTTTCTATAAGGAAATCTACAAACTATTATTCAACCCTTGTAACTGATTTTTATTCATTCCACCACACTTTTCCTTTAATTTACTGTTCGTAAACCTAAATTAGAACATACTGTTCCTTGAACATCGATTCTAATGATGGTTATTTTATTCTCAGAAGGTTTCTTTCTAAACAAACTTAATAAAAAACTTATTTCAAGGTGATGCGACTTTACGTTTTGGGTTTTCTGTTTATAAAATATTGTTTTTTTTTACAGATAATGAAAAAAAAGAGGAAGAAAAAACTGCAGCGCAGAGTTCGACAAAAAAGGGTGAGTGGTTTCTAAAATAAAATGTTCAAATGGGGTTTTATAACAATTTTTTTTTAAATTGACATTAAAATCTGGCTGTAGAATCGTCTATTTTTATAGTTTTTAAACGGTTTCAATAAGTGAATATTTTATTTTTTTTTGAAAGTATTTGAAATTATATAGAAAATATTTTGATGGAACAAACAAACATTCTTCTTCTGTTCTTTATTTGCTGAGTAAATACGAAGTGCCACAATAATTTTGAAAAACAAATTTTTATTTACAATCACTCGAAACGAAAATAAACGTTTCGTAATAGGAAATGCAATATTATATATAAAAACATCGGAAATTTTTAGATAGGAATGACAAAAATAACCAGAAAATTTACGTTAATGGATACATTTATATGGCAACGCTGTTAATCTTCCAAATATTGCAAATTCTTCATTTAGACTTTTAGATCCACAGAAATGGTAATTGTAGCGGCAACATTGTAAATACTTAAACAATGGACTTTGGTATACAAATACAAAACAGTCAATAAGTCGAACTATATATTTATACTTCTGATAGGATTTTGTTTATAGACGTTTAATTATCAGAGGTCTTGAGAGCAAAAGGTCCTTGCCCTCATTTTTAAATACTTTCAACTATTACATTTTTTCTATATCATATACCATAGTTTTTCAACAGGGATTTTTTATTTTTTCCGGAAATAACTAAAAAAATCATTGAGTGATAGATCCGGACTACACTGTGGGCCGAAATAAAATTAATTGAAAATATTTTTTTTGTTTTTTGGGCGATTTATTTTCTTTTTGTAGGGATAATAACCTAACATGTCCTCAACATGACTGTAAATTTTAAAGCAAAAATAATGTACAGGGTCGGACTTATAAAAAAAAGTCTTAGCTAAAATTGTACTAATACGCTTTTTCGGTAGATAAACTATCGCGAAATACTATTTTTATATTAAATAACATTTTAACAAATAACACATTATTTATGAAAACAGTTTAGTAAGTTTAAAAATATTATGAATGTGGCCACCATTATTTAATAAAAAAATGGTATTTCGCGAATCCGGTAATTTCGGAAAATTTTCTTTTTACTGAAGTGTTCTGGATAGTTTATCTACCGAAAAAGCATATTAGTACAATTTTTGCTAAGACAGTTTTCATTTGTAACGAGCTCAAATGCACTGTTATATACTTTTTTTTATAAGTCCGACCCTGTACATTATTTTTGCTTTCAAATTTACAGTCATGTTGAGGACATGGTAGGTTATTAGCCCTGCAAAAAGAAAATTAATTTCTCAAAAAACAAAAAAAATATTGTCAATTAAAAAATGTACTGCTTTATTTCGGCCCACAGTGTATATGTGTTACGTTCTTCAAGGGCTACAGCGTTTATTTTTTTCCAGAATATGGACACTCTGTATACTGTCTTTTAAAACAAATTTTTCCTTATTTTTCTAAACAAAATCAACAATACAAATAATCATAAAAGTGTTGATACGAAACAAAAATAAATATCTTCTATAATTTGGAATTCCCTTTTTTGAAAAACAAAAATAAATCATTACATAAAAAACTTACAAAACAAACACAATAATGAAAATTAAACGCTAATTACTATGTTTACTTTGTCAGTATTGACAAGGAATTGATATTAATGAACGTGTCAAATGATACATACAATGATTACCGGACACGTGGCCGATATGTCATAGTTTCAATCAAATCGATCGGTTTATTGTTTTTTGGTAATTTAAAATATAGTGGATTTTAAAAAATACTTTATTGATATAGGTACTCTGTAGTAGACATTATAGTAAATACTTAGACGAAAGAAAGGCGGGGGGTAGCCCGCTGGTGCATTGCCGTGTACATGTTCTGAGCATTATAGTTCTTCCGTTAATCTACTACTAAGCCGAACCACAACACAACCCCCCGAACACCCTCAAGATCGTAGAATTTTTTCTGCCAAAAACGTCAAATGGAGTATACTTCGGTTATTTCGTTATATTACGATAAATACTGTGTGTTTAGTGCACCTGTATCTACGTTGCCAACTCTTCAAAATCTTCGTGAATATGGTAACATTCATAAAGTGGTTTTAATTAATTTACCTTTTTCCAGCAATTTCAAGCGACTTATTTTAATGTTTACTAATAAATTTGTATAACAGTTTACTGAAGTAAGGGGAACATTTGTGTAGCGAGCCTAACAATTTTAGAAAATATATCTGACAACATTGCTTTATTTTATGGTCATTACACGGACAATAGTTAGACTTATACTAGGATTTACGAAGAATTGGTGGTATTACTGGGCATATAAGTGTGCATTACTGAGAATTTTTTGGACAAAACAGACAAAAAAACAAATAGGTTAAGACTCTGTGGTCCAGCAGTAAGTTTGTTTTATTTAATGTAAGCTATAAAACAAATCTAAGATTAAGATAAACATTACATTCTAATGATGTTTAATATTTCAATTTTCATGATTGTAAAAAATGCAAATAATTTTTTATTTTTATAATATATTCATTACAATGTAAAATTAATTCAACTCAAAGAAAATAAACATCATTTGACAACGCCGCTAAAACTATCACCTGATCACACAACCATAATAAGTTATGAACCTAAGCTCCCTAGATATGAGATTTTATTGTGCAATTTTATAACCTATAACTGTCAAGTGAAAATATTTCTAAAAATTAAAGTGCAAATATTGATCGTAAAATTGCAATAAATAGTGTTGAAAAAGTACCATCCATCGAAATTTTTGTTCTAATTTGCTTTATTTAAGTTAGGCTGTCAAACAAATTTAAAATTAGTATGAAATTCCGAGGGTCGCGAAGCCTACCAGAACCAGTATAAGTTTCATCTCTCACTATCCATTCTTGATTAATATGAATACTAATATTGACACCACGGTCTTATTTCCACGTAAAATCTAACGGATTTCGTAAGTAATTAATTTGGCAACAGTAAATGACAGTTGACACAGCACCGTAACGTATCCATAGTAACCACAGCGGACGAAGGGAAACTAGTACGTAAAACGTAATTTTTTTGTAAAGGTGGACGAAAACAAACGTTTTAAATTAGTACCGATCAAACTGAAAATGAATCAAAACAAAAACATAATAGATACTCCGTAATTTATCATTTTTTAAATTCAAGGTTATTTCCTGCGTCATCAAAGCTGGCACTGTTATTTTTTTTTCTAATATTTGGTGCTACTTTTCTGACTGTAAAATATACTGTAAATAAATATTGTAAGACCACTACTACTATTTCCGTATTCTGTTTTAATAGATAACAACACACTAGAAGGTGTAAATATAAAACACTCAATTATTATACCAAGTTTGAAATCATTTTTCATTGGACACATAGTTTATTACGTAGTTTTGTCTCAAAGTATATCGAGGTACTGATTTTGGCAAAACGTGTACATTTCATAGCACTAATTGTGTTTGTAACTTACCTTCGAATGATTTTTATTCACTATGATGATATAAATTTGTATAATTTATCGAAAATCAATGAGAAATAAAAGAAAACTCAAAGGACCGCTCGTTAGCCCTTTTTTATTTCACACTGACTTTAGATACACTATAAGTAACAGTTATCCAGAGTTACGTAGATCTTGTAGGTCCAAAATTTTTCTGAATCGTTCATTTTCTTCCACAATATATACACGAAAATGTATCGTCATGATTTACCTTTTTTTTTACGTCAATAAAAAAATATAGCACGCCATTATTTTTGAAAATGATTCACATTTTTTATTGTATGCAGTCCAAACTGCATAGGTAACAATCTTGTTGTTTACTTCCTCGATATTGAATAGGTATCAAAGTCAAGGGCAATAGAAACGTCATTTCACCTGTTATTGACTAGCTGTTTTTTTTTTACACGACCACAGAAAGAGTGAAAATGTTTTTCTCGTCTGTGTACATTTCTTTGGCACGCTCTGTAAACGGTGTGACGGATTTTAACATTTATGATGAGTGATTAGATTCGTCATCATTGTGGGAGTATAACTTTTCAATTTTTGGCGCCCGAAATAAATATACCAGAGAGGGAAAAATATGGTAATAATATGGGTATTTAATGTGACAAAATTTCTCTAATTTAAGCAAAGATGGAAACTTGATTTTTAGTCATTTTCGTGCACTCGCAAAAACCAACCACCGAAATTTGTTTTCAACATTCTTGTTACAGGGGGGTGGAAATAGGTTAGTTCGTAGAGCAATCACAAACGGTTGGAACAAACCTATTATCAACCCTTACTTTTTTTATAGATGAGTTTTGGGAAATAAAAAAAAATATTTGCAGATATTTTCCAACACAAAGACGTGTAACGTCTACAGAATTACCATTTACCTAACACCCTGTATATTTATATATTTTTTTTCTTACGAATAACAGTGGCGTAGGTTCATTTATTTAAATACGCACAGAAATTCAACTTTATACATCTATAGGATAAATTTTTTAGAATGTACCAGCAATTGTATTTTAAATAGCAATTGACACTAATAATCAAAGCAATTTGCACAATTGTCGATAGTTCGAATCTAATACTAACTATTTGACGTGGTAGAACCACACGATGTTTTCGAAAGAAATCTATTTCTCTTGTTTTTTTTTTTTATAAAATTGCTTGGAGCCAAAATTAGAATCCAGATTCATTTATTTATGTCAACAATAAGCCGTCCCGATTACGAAGTCTACCATAGGCGTATCAATATATTTATTTCATTATTTACCCATTCTATATAATATACAGGGTGTTTCTAAATTCATGCGACAAAATTCAGGAGGTGATTGCTTGTATGAAATTAAGATGGGTCTTTCCTATAACAAAATTTCCTCAGCCCTCCCCTTTCCGAGATATCGCCCTTAAAAGGTGCTGAATATTTTGAGATTTTATTTTTTTTTCTAGAAACTTGAAATTCTGTAATTTTCTTTCACTCACAAAGGACTAACCTCGGGTATTTTTTTAATATTCCTGTTACTTTATACGGGGGCGAAATTAGCAACCCTTTTTTTTTCACCTCCTGAATTTTGTCGCATGAATTTAGAAACACCCTGTATATAACTTGAAAATTTCTTACCTTCTCCAAAGCAAGAAAATCAAATCGATTTCGTGGATGCTTATTATACAATTTTGCACTAGAAAAATATCTATTTATATTTTTTTCTATTTTTATTCGCATTGAGATGTTGTTGGTGCATCATCGGCTTTTAGGAATTGTAGACAATGCAAATAATAACATTAATACCGCAAATAATCTAAAAGGCATTGAACTTAACTTCGGTAAACACTATTGAAAAAAAAAATATTACTTCCAATAGGAGCGACAACAATTATTGTCGTTGATAGATGATATTTACCTTATGCTAAAATAGAATTTAATGGTAATAAGGAAAATTTGTTCGGAAGGCTGTTACCTATTTGTCATTTTTATTCGTGGTTTTCCAGAATAATGAGAACGTTCAACTGATATAAAACTATACAGAGGGTGATGCAGGCAATGTTTTTTTCTACCAAGTCATTTTTAAGCTCAAAATAAGAATACAGTTTCTGGGTCGAAAAACCTTCATATGCAATAACTTGACAAAATTTATAGTTGTGAGTAAAATTAATTTGCCCCGTTTAATAATTTGTCGACGAAATAAAAAAATTTGTAAGCAGAACCGGTTTCAGATTTATTTTCATTATTGCAAGATTCCGACGCACTAGGGATTTCTGTACTCTCTTTTTCCGATGAATAACAGTTTTACCGATGCTCCATGCTTTGACACTTTATTTTCTTGTTTCAGTTGCCTGTACATAAATAAATAAAATTTGACATTGTTATTATAACGTGAAACACTGAAACAGTGCAAACTAATTCTACTCACAACTATACACGGGTTCTACAAAATTTATTTTTAACGATGTTTTGTTTTATTATTTTTTTTTACCATTTTTAATTAGATTTCTGTCTTATTGACCAACCAATCTTTGCTTAAATTGATTTTATGCCTTTTTTTTTAATTAATATGTAAATATAGTCTAAAAATAATTATATATTTTTTTTCTACATTCATGCAAAAAACAACACTTTTGTGAAACACATTTAATGGAAAAAGTGGTTCTTTTTTGCACTAGTGCGACAACATTTTTGTTGCACTCATCTGTCATTCTTGTCAGTTTTCTGATGATTTATGACAAACATAAGTACAGACAAGGTGGAGGCCATAAAGATACAAAAAAATTACGTCCTAATCATATTTCTCATAACCGTTTTTTTTATCAATTATCGAAATGAAAAGTGCACCGTCCAAGCTATTGGTGTGAATACTTTTCCTAAAATTCCATTTGAAATTGCAAAAATTTTGCATTTGGAAAATCCTGAGCTATATACAGGGCACTGCTTTAGGAGATCCTCCGCAACACTTCTTGCAGATACAGGAGCAAATATACTAGAGCTTAAAAAACATGGCGGATGGAAACAAACAAACAAAACAAACTTAATGTTGCTAAACAAATATTTCAGTTTGAAAATAATGAAGATGTACAAATTCCAAGTACTAGTGGTACATTTAAAGAAATTACAAATCAAGAAGTAAAATTAAAAAATAATTTACTAAGAAATATTAATATTGAAAATTGCACAAATTGCTCCTTTAATTTTAATATTAATAAAGTTTGAGTTCCTAACATAGTATATTCTAATTTTCCAGTTTTTGCATGAATGTAGCAAAAATATTGTATGCAACTCGTGCAAAACGTGTTTTTTGCACTTGTTGCATAAATAACTATTGTGTCTTTCGACAACTTTTTTATTATCTGAAAAGACGAATCTTACAGTATTACCAGAAAATAGTTCAACAATAAATTTGGTTAAAAAATACCTATACCTATAAAAACGAATTTTACATTGTCGAGCGTCCTGCAAAAAAAAATCACAAATAAGTCAATCGAATAGAGGAGATTTAAAATTCTTTCTTCGGCACAGTTATCACGTAACGAAGTTTCTAATTTCACATGGTCACCTTGAATACAGTCAAGTTCATTTTTAGTTAATTAAAACGTTGCACTTGCATTTTTGGCAAACTATAATATTAAATTAGAAGTGTACGAAAATATTCAGTTATAAATAAATTTACATCACTCCATGATACAGGTGTTATTTTTACCAACACAATCATACCTTACATTAATAATCGCGTAGATTTGTGTATGAGTGTGAGCAATTGAAAAGGAAAAGTCATTAAAGTAGGTAATGAGTTCTTGAGTAAACACTTCTTAAATAGTATTGGAAAGAAATGAAATAGCAGATTAATTAGCAATGAGAAGGTAGCGGCTGATACCAACAACGTACACATTTGAATAAGATATAGGAAATGCCGAAAAGAAGAGAGAAATATTTAGTAGTGCTAAGACTAGCGCAAGAGTAAACATGTCTATCTCTATCTGTAGAGTAGGGAGGGTGAGTTAGGCCACATGTGACCCATTGTACATTCTCAACGTTTAGCTAGTTCCACAATTGACGAATTCGTCAGGCGTAGGTGTCGCCGGGTCTAAGGATTCTTGGTCCAGCCGAGAGTAAACATGTATTAATAGTTTTAATAGGTGAACTAGCAGGAAACTGCTGCCTGTACGGGTACTTAAAACTGTGGAGCAAGAAGAATGTTGGTTCTCTGGAATGGAAGAAGAAACCTCCAGTCACATACTTGTAGAATGTGGTGCAGAACACTTTTACTGAAACTTGTAGATTTATCCTTAAAGGATTGAGTTTAAAAAGGAGGCAAGTGAATGTTTACCAAATAGATGTTGACGAAAAACAAAATCATAAAAAATTCCATTTCTACAAGAAAAAAAAAACAACAGTTCAATGACATCAATTTTCGTTGAAACATACCAAAAACTAGTTTCGAGATAACGTTTGAACGTCGTTTATTTCTCGTTAAATTAAATTTGTCTGAAATATATTTTAAAAAAACGTGTAATTAGACAATTTCAAGAAATACCTTGTCGTTAGGTTAATTACTATTTTTATCTCATATTAGTGGTTTCTACATTTTTCTTTTTTTGGAAAATTTTCAACCTCTACTAATATCTGATAAGCCAAAATTTTTAGGAAACTTTTTTTCCTCCGGTATTTTCCGCTTAAAACTGTAGTAGGGTTGCGTTAGGGTTCGATACACGATTTTTTAAATAATTTCCAAGTCAACTGCTCAACTAAGTTCATCCGCATCAAATTTACGTCTTATTCAAAACCAAATTCTAAATTTCAAATCACAATTGACTGAATAAAGTGGAAACAATAACTCATTAATATACAAAAAAAAACAACTTGACTTAAACTTCACCTAGGCGAATAGAGCAGTTTAGAATTTTTAATACGAATCCAATATTTAATAAGGCTGAAAGAGCTAGAAGTCGTTACCTTTTGAATTAGGGAAGCGAAGCTAGAGGTCGTTACCTTTTGAATTAGGAAAGCGAAGCTAGAGGTCGTTACCTTTTGAATTAGGGAAGCGAAGCTAGAGGTCGTTACCTTTTGAATTAGGGAAGCGAAGCTAGAAGTCGTTACCTTTTGAATTAGGGAAGCGAAGCTAGAGGTCGTTACCTTTTGAATTAGGGAAGCGAAGCTAGAGGTCGTTACCTTTTGAATTAGGGAAGCGAAGCTAGAAGTCGTTACCTTTTGAATTAGGGAAGCGAAGCTAGAGGTCGTTACCTTTTGAATTAGGGAAGCGAAGCTAGAAGTCGTTACCTTTTGAATTAGGGAAGCGAAAAATTATTAAACTCTGTTCATAACATGTTTTATTTTCTATACACATAAAAGATATTTGATACATTTTTTTCGAATAATCTAATAATCAAAACAAACCTTCAGTATTATAGTCCAGGGAAGATAGATCAAAATCAGCCGGAATAACTAAATTTGGCCGGGATATCGAGATGCGGTTTTCAGCATTGTATTCAGGAAGGTCACAGAAAACGAGTCCATATGGTGTAGTTTCTCGCTTTTTTGAAAAATGCTTTCTGGGCCGGAAAATGCATTTTCCAATTGCATCACTACTTGCACCATTACAGGGACGACTGGAAACTCGGGGAGTTTCAGGGCTGCCGAACTCGATTCTGGCATTAGAATTACCCGAAGGTGCACGGGCTGGCTCTGCGATGGTGCGCGGGGGGTAAATTGGGGGGAGAAATGGCAGCGTGCATAAAAATCGCTCCAAACTCGTTACTCGGGGGTTTTCGGGGATGCCGAATTCGATTCTGACATTGGAATTCCTCGGTGGTGGCTCCCCGGGTGGTGCGGGGGTGGTGAATTGGGGGAGAAATTGCAGTGTGCATGCAAATCACTCTAAACTCGTTACTCGGGGGTTTTCGGGGATGCCAAATTCAATTCCGGCTTTGGAATTTACCGGGGGTGGCCCAGCATCTGCGTTCACATCTTCATTGGAATGAGGGCCACCATCTAAAAACCCATTATCACTGCCAATATGAGTTATGATTAGACGTCGTCCCTTACCGGATGGACTCTTCAATCCTGTGGATAATCCTTCCAAAAAAGCCTGTCGTAAATATTGAATGTAGGTATCTTGCCACATTTTACTGACCGTGTAGCTTTCATTCACCCAAGTTTCATCCAGGATTGCCTTCTGCACGAAATTTTGAAATTGTTCTTAGATATCTCCGTCTCCAACAAATAATTTCGTCAGTATCAATTAGAATCGCTTTTCTTTCATGCTTTGCCCATTTAAAATTTTAATTCCTGTAGCGTTTCCCATAATTTCGTTCGGCCCATTTTTGTGAATACACCAAAATAATATTGGCATTCAATAATTTTCGTAATAAATATTTCAGTAATCCGAATGTCTCTATACTTTAAAAATAATAATAGGTACCCACCCCTGAAATGACCTGTTCCGACAGCTTTATTACCCCGCAACGATTGCGATTTTACTATAGTTATTTTTTTAAACAGTGTAGATGGCGGCGGCTTTAGCAGCCGTTGATACGGAATGTTTGTTGTGGTTATTAAAATAATCAAGATAATTTTTATCAAATTTCTTTCATACGTTTGTAAGACTGGATCTGATCTGGGGGGTTGGAAGCCTAACCTTTCAAAATTTACTATTTACTTTGGGAAGAAACACTGAATTAGACTATAGTTCATGGTTAAATGTAAATATTATGGACATTTGATTTAAATCGCAATCGGTAATATATTATGTACAAGTTATTTCGATAATAGCCATGCTACTTAACAACGATTTAATTTGCTTGAAACATATTCGACGAAACGATTATTTCACTAACAATTTATTATGTTTATAATATATTTTTTTTATGTTTACTATTTAAATACGTAAACATATATTGATCAATTAAGATAACGGTAGGTTAGTTTAACGACATCAAGAAACAATATTGTTGGTTTCGCTCCTCGAGAAAGTAATGCCCAGCATCTCGAGCAACTAAAAGTCCATGTTTGTCCCAGAAAACGTCTCAACTCAATTCAATTCTTATGATTTGCATACATGGAATTCGTTCTCCTTATACGGGGTTGGGATAAAGTATGGAACCAAGTAAATATCTTTTAAACGGAAAGAACGATATTTATGAAAATTTGCAGGTAAGTGCAATGGAACAAAACGCATCTGATGTACATTTTTTTGTTAATAATATACTTCTGGTTTAACCGGAAATGCCATCAACTTCTTTAATTTAAATGGGACACCCTATATATTTTTACAGGTTTTGAAATTTGTAAAAACAAGGAATAGCACTTTTATCAACCTCCTTAGTGTTTTTTGCATTAGAGCAAAAAACTATTTAGATAAACTGATTAATGTTTGTATGCATAGTAATAAATAAACGAGTACTGTTTAGTACGTCTTTTGTTCTCCAAGTGTCAAATTCTGATTGACGGTAATAAATTTTACAATTTAGAATGGTTCAATTAAGTGAAAAATAGCGTATTGAAATTTTAATGATGATCGGTTATGGTGATCGTGTTAGAACTCATGAAGAAGTGTGTCATATTTTTAATAATTTGCATCCGGAGAGAAATCCTATATCACGCTCAACTGTAACTAAAACATTACAACGTTTTAATACAACTGGGATGGTAAAAAATTTGCTAAAACCTGGAAGACCGCGGACTGCAACAAACGAAACTGTTAAACAAAATATTGCAATCGATTTTGAAGAATCACCTCAAACTTCCACCACAAATTTGCCACTAAACCATGGTATCAGTCGACGTTTGGTAGGAAAGATATTAAAAAGTGAAAAGTATCATCTGTATATAAGGTACAGTTGGTTCAAGAATTGTCAGACGATTATTTTGACCGACGGCTGGAATTTTGCGAACGGCTAATGGACATCTGTAATGTCGACGACAATTTTGTTTCTAACATAGTTTTTTCCGATGAGGCAACTTTTTGTTTAAATGGAACAGTTAATCGCCATAACTCAAGGTATTGGTCAAATGAGAATCCTCATTGGATTCATGAAGCACATACCCAGCATCTACAGAAGTTAAATGTTTGGATGGGAATTGTCGAAAAAAGACTTATAGGTCCATTTTTTATCGACGGAAACTTGAATGGTGACAAGTATTTGGATCTACGAAATAACGAAATTATTCCTGCACTTCAACGGAATGAGCAATTACCACAAAATGTTTGGTTTCAACAAGATGGAGCACCTCCCCACTATGATAGACGGGTTAGGGATTTTCTGGATGCGAATTTTCCAAATCGATGGATTGGACGTAGAGGATTCATAGAGTGGCTTACTCGTTCTCCGAATCTTAGACCGTTAGATTTTTTTTTGGGGTTATCTAAAATCACGTGTTTACGTTAGACGACCAACAAACTTGGAATTGAGACAAAAAATTATTGAAGAATGTGAACTAATACGTGGAAAAGTCTTGGAAAGAGTGACTCAAGAATTTGTTAATAGGATGGCATATTGTCAGCAAGTAAACGGCGAGCATTTCGAACATTTGAAATAATTTTGTTTCTCATTATTCAAAAATAATGAAATGAACATCTATTGTACAACTAACAGTGAGTTATTCCTCGTTTTTACAATTTTTTTACACTAAACTCAGTATGTATGAATTCAAAATAACAAGCTCTTTCAAAATCTGTAAAAATATATAGGGTGTCCCATTTAAATTAAAGAAGTTGATGGCATTTCCGGTTAAATTGGAAGTATATTATTAACAAAAAAATGTACAACAGATGCATTTTGTTCCATTGCACTTACCTGCAAATTTTCATAAATATTGTTCTTTTCGTTTAAAATATATTTACTAAGTTCCATACTTTATCCCAACCCTGTATATTCTCCATATGGTAGCCCCAACGAGGACTGAAAAAAATAAAAATAAAAAAATTTCTTTACTAAAATAAGGGATCAACTTTCACTAGTTTTTCAATTTTTTTTATATAACATTGATTGTTTTTACTATTTATTTCGAATTATCGCTGAACCTAACAATAACAACATTCTTTTGATAACCTCAATAAATTAATTAAAAAAAATTAATGACCCTTCATATTCCTCGTTATATTATTTTAAACATTGTTGTTTATTTCATGTCCATACATAGATTTAAACAAAAGATTGATTGTTGCTTGAAGAGTCATTGTCATTGCAATGGATTTTTTTTACAATTTTTCCTTTCTCCCTTTTTGCTCCTGATTAAGTTCTTTATTTTAATTTTTAAATATTTTCTACAGTCTGCAATTAAAGCAATCTCGAGCATACACATAGGAATATAAATAATCAGTCAAAAAAACTGGAAATAGGTAACAAAATTCACTGGGTACCAAGCCATGAAGGAATTAAATTGATCAGGAAGGGGGGGAAGTTAATTAAAAAATTGCGAAATGTTCAAATTTTTTAAAATATTTAAGAAAATATATCCAAATTTTTTACCTTTTTATTAACTTAGCTTAAACATTTTTATTTAATAATCCAAAAACATTTTTGCTTAAAAACTCATGTTCAACCATTAAATCACCTCATTATATTTACTCAAATTAAACATTAATAATTTATGTGTATATTACGAGTTGTTAATATTCGATATTTAATGATATACCGACGAGATGACGGCGCCACTTTCTGCATTTCACAATATTTATTCATGTATCAAATGTAACATTAAAAATATTATATCTTTCGACCTTTCGATCTCAAATTGTAATGTTAGTTGTAAAAATATCTCGCTTTTAGTTGAGATAATAAATGACACATGTCTTGTTTTGGTTTTTGATGAAATCTCATATAACCGGTCTTTGTTTTTTTTTGTCGATATGAATGACGTACTTATTAATAGGTAAAATATATAAGTAAGTAAAAAGTTATCTTATTATTTAAAAAAAAAAACAGTAAATTTATTACACAATAATATAGGATATAAATTTTAAAGTGGTTACGATGTTGTGCGTCGATAAGTGTCGTCTACTTTATCTATTTTTATAAAATATATTGGTGTTAGGTACCGAGTGTCTCAAAAAAAATTAATTGCCCACGTCACTGAACTCTCCTTTGGTTATTCAATTCCTTTGCACTATTTTCACATTTAGTGGGGTAAAGAAGATATTTGACATAACAGTTTGGGTAAATTTTGGAAAATCTCGATATTTTTAGTACTTTTCTATTTTTGTTTTTTTAAATATCAAAAAATCATCCAACTTGTGACACTCTGTACGTCTACTCCAATAGAAAAGTTGTTATTAGTATGGGAGAATTTGACAAATACTTTTATTTTTTATTAGAAGCATTTTCAATTTCTTATTCCAAATACAGTGTGACCCATTTTGTTTGGAAGCACCGCTATAAAATCCGCATTTTTCAACCGATTTTGATTTAGTCTTTTTTGTTAGATTTAGTATCAAAAACAGTATTTGAGCACAAATTTTCATACCATAATAGCTATTTTCAAGGCCCTCTACGTTAATTTTTCTTTGCCAAAAAAGACGAAAGTATATTAGGCATTTTTTTTTCTTAAATATGACTACACCACTGGATTCAGAATCATCACAAATGTAAACTATCAAAATTTTATAAAAAAAGTTTTATTAACAACAAAGTTATCACCACATGAATTTGGAAAAAGTTGTTTTTTAATTAATTTTTTACTAAGAATGTAGACACATTTTAAAAATGGCAACATGGTAAACAAAAAACTAGGACTCAAACATATTGCACTGTAAAAATTCGAAGCCGATACCTTAACCCGTTCTGGCGTTATAGCTCCTGAGAGTAATGTAAAATTGTGCTGATGTGACGAAAATACAAATTAACACCAAATAATACATTTTAATTATTAAACTACTTAATAATAATTGAATTCTACATTTTTGTAGCCTCGACTAGACCTGTGTTAATTTCCACACATTTCTCGTATCGTTTGCGACTATGTCTTAGCGCTTTTTTATTTCATGTGGCGTTATTCCAGCACACGCCTGTCGTAATCTGTCACAGAGTTCTGCTTTATTCCTTGGACGTGTCTTATACACTTTTTGTGTCAAGAGACCCCACAGATAAAAATCCAATGTAGTTGAATCGGGCGATCTAGAAGGCCATTCGATTAACTCGCTACCGCGAGCTATCCAACCATTTGGAAATTTTTCGTTAACCCACTGCCTGACAATCCTAGAATAGTGTACAGAACAACCATCTAACTGAAATATTAAATTTCTTCTTTCTGCTAGTGGCAGTTCGTCAATCACTGCGGATAACTCACCTTCCAAGAATTCCATGAAGTTATTGGCATTCATGTTACTCTCAAAAAAGAATGGACCTATTATCCTGTCTTTTAAAATTTCGGCTTCGAATTTTTACAGTGCAATATGTTTGAGTCCTAGTTTTTGTTTACCATGTTGCCATTTTTAAAATGTGTCTACATTCTTAGTAAAAAATATAATTAAAAAACAACTTTTTCCAAATTCATGTGGTGATAACTTTGTTGTTAATAAAACTTTTTTTATAAAATTTTGATAGTTTACATTTGTGATGATTCTGAATCCAGTGGTGTAGTCATATTTAAGAAAAAAAAATGCCTAATATACTTTCGTCTTTTTTGGCAAAGAAAAATTAACGTAGAGGGCCTTGAAAATAGCTATTATGGTATGAAAATTTGTGCTCAAACACTGTTTTTGATACTGAATCTAACAAAAAAGACTAAATCAAAATCGGTTGAAAAATGCGGATTTTATAGGGGTGCTTCCAAACAAAATGGGTCACACTGTATATATTGCAAAATAATTTTCTATTTGAAATACTTTTTAAACCCAAAATATTCACCTCCAACGAAAAAGATGCGATTCCTATAACATCCAGTTTCTGTCGAATAAAATTTAATTCATTAAATATTAAAGAAAAAATTCGGCGCACGCCCATTATCAGCGAATCAAGATAATCGCGCGTTGGGACAACTGAAAAACGCTTCACAATCGTCACGCTGATAGTTTTCGAATAAAACACCAGTCGACGATGATCGTCTATAGCTGAAAGTGCGCCGCTCTGTCGATAACAACAACAAAAAATTCTAATAATACGAGGAGCGAACCAAACAAGTTTTTTAATTATTGTGTTGACATTTTTCGTGTCTAATAGACTCATATTGTGCGATGTATTTAGTTGATAGATTTAAATCTGTGATAGTTTTGTGATAAGTTTTTTTTAGGTGAGTTATTTTCTCTTAAAATTAAACCAAATTCTTTAATTATTAACAATAAATACACATATATTTTATGAATATAAAGTAGATTCTTGCATTTTCCCCCATTTCAAAAGATTTTTTCAGTTTCTTTTTGGACTATTTAAAATCGCTTAGAAAATGTAAATTTTGTTATTTAGTGGAATAGATATTTTTGAAATGAATGACGCCATATGTTATAAATTTATTAATATCTATAAAAATATATTAGATAAGTTTAATATCGAAAAATTAGCTGAATTCACTTGAAAATAACTAAAATATGATAGAGACATGGTACTTCTACAGTTTTGTATCTATTACTACTTTGAAATATTGCCAAAATGTGAAATTTTCAACTTTGTAGATAAACAAGCGCTTTCGGTTGTAAAGCGTATCCTAATTACAAAAACTGTTGTAAAACTCTGGTACAAAAACATGTTAAAGGCTACATAAAAGTGTTCGGACAAAATTTCAACTTGGTGAACGATTTTACAAGCAGGGGTTTCAACACCTTATGCTAACAGAATTCGAGAAGTAGAATCACGTTAGTTGGGAATTTCGTGTCAGTTTTTATAGGTTTTAAGAATTGATGTTTTCTATAAGACGCAATTGAATTGATCAAAAAACCCATCTATTTTTTTATATTAACAATAAACTGAAATTTATTTCACAACAATTTCTTAATAATATTATACGAATTTCTAACAGTAACTTGATATAGGAAACCCCGTGAATCCCGTTCAAAGAATCAATGCATAAGTAAGTGTTTGATGTTAAAAAAAATTTACGTAAAAATTCACCTAAAAGTAGTACTTATTTAAATTTTTACGTTAAATTCAACTTTCCTGGTTTAAAAATGAAAAAAGTATATTTGGAAAATTGCAAAGTTTGTTTATTGTGTTTTTGAACTCTCTCGTTCGACGCAGGTGTTTTATATATAACTCTAACAGGATGTTATGTTAACCTCTAATCAAAATGCAGTTTTTCTAACGTTGTAGCTCCAAAGGAACGTAGAAAACGATACGGCTCTGGTGCAAGGTTGAAAAACATGTAAACAATTTAAATACTTGTACATCGTCCTATGTATACATTAAAAAATATGTACCTGTGTAGTTATTAAATAACAAACATTAAATAAAATTTGGAAGTTTCGTTTTTGTAAAAAAGTTGACCAGTGGACTTTTTGTGACAATTTATATAATAAAAATCCAGTCAGTTACAGTATTGTCGAGTTTTTTCGTGATGGATTAATCCTGTAAGAATGTGCTGCAAAAATTTTAACCCCTATTAATGCCTCTAGCTCTCGTCTCCCTCAGTACGACACTACTTCATATTTTTACCTGTAATTTCCAAACCGTGTATCTTAGAATCATGCAGAATACTTTAATTGATTCAAAATAAAATTTTCTTTAATCTGTACAAATTTGTTGATTTTGACTTAAATATTTTCTGAGATACAGCGCTTCAAAGTTGACCTTTATCTTTTTTTCAAAAAATTTCGTCACTTTAACTTTGACATCCTGTATAAAGAAAATCTCGGCGGTTATAGTACTGTTGAATTTTTTTCAGGTAGTTTGATCCTTTAAGAATCTCATTTCAAAATTTTAGGTTAATAATACTAGTTTCTAAAAAATTATGGTTGATTTTTAACGTTACTCAAAAAATATACAATATAGCGCTGGCTTTTATTTCAATCTATAGAGAAAAATATTTTTAATAGCTTTCTAAATTAATCCAAAATTTGTTATTTACCAAACAGCATCACAATCATACATCGTGATCGGTATCAAAACAATTTAACCAAAAAAAAAATACGTTTCGGTCGCTGACATGCATCAATTTCCTTGAAATACAAAAATTGATAAACTAATAAAATTTTTATAGACATATTTATCTTCATACAGTGTGGGTACCACTAACGAAATAAAACTATTTGTTGCCTCATTGTTTGTATAGATTAAAAAAAAGGTTAACTTTTGAATATAATTGTATGTTTTCCGAATAAAAATTTGATTATACAGAGAAAGTCAAGTTTTCTGTTACATACACTTTGACATTGGGATACAAAAAAAATCCAACGGCTCAAGATCTGGTATTCTAACTGGTTATTGAATAGTCCTTCTTTGTTCAATTATTATTGGGGAAGATTTCATTCAAGTACAGGGCGTTCCAAATAGGATTGTTTGGCCATGATACCTTGACTACTTTTTTTTGTACCTTGCAAAACCATCCGATTTGAAACACCCTGTAGATTATCACCATTAAAGTATGTTGTGGATTGTCCAAAACACTTTTGACATATTCTAGGCTGAATATGTTTTTTTTTTAAATATGATAAATTAATTTGTCCGATTTTATTTATTTAAGAAGAGTCTAGATTTATTTAAATCACCCTGTATTTCAAAATTATTGGATGTCTAGAAAAAAATTATCCTTATTTCTATTTGATAATAATATTTTGATTGCGTAAGTGAAAAATTGAGATAAACTCGTTATAGAAATATTATTTACTGCACCTTTTTGATTTTTTTCAAAACACGTGCTTGAGTAGTATCTCTGTAATTATTGCAATTCTGCACTTTAAAAAACCAAATCTAATCTAAAACAGCTTTTAAGTGTTCTTGAAACTATCTAATTATAAATAATATATTGAAACGTTTAAATTTGAAGAAACAACCACTCTTCTATCTATATTCCTTTATTGGGTAATACTGGTAGACAGGAGAAGTGAAAACCTTCAATTATTTTCCAATTTAGATATATCAATAGTTTTTCAAACCTAGTTAACTGCGTATACGCTAAAATAGTTTTTTAATGGGAAAATTATGAGTTTTTGGAATTTTTGAGTACGCTATAACATTTCGATAATTTTATACTCAAACTAGGTTATTATTATGATCTAATTTCCATGAATTTCAATTTAACTAACAATTTTTAAATTTGATTATAAATGATTTTTAATTGTTGGTCATTAAAGAAGATGAGACTAAAAAAACGGTTTACCAAGAATACACAACACAATTTGAATTTACGTGAAAATACTGCTTTTTTTTTGGGTTTCCGGAGATTTAAAAAAACATACACTAAGGTAATTTATTATTTACAATTCAAATCTTTGAAATTGAATTTACTCCATAAATATTTTTAAAAAATCTGACGTAACATTTTCAAATTATTGCGTATTTTTTAATATAAAATCAATAAAAATTAGCAAACGATTTTTAAATGTACATATTGATTAATAATTAAAATTTCACTTACGTATAATATGGCATACTTTTTAATCTTTAAATTAATTAAAAATAATAATTTTGACAGTCTGTAAAAGTATATTTCTTCACTTTGTGTCAAATATTGTATAATAATATACAGTGTGTCCACGGATGGGGTATACTGTAGGTGAAAATTGTTTAAATATTAGTTTTAGTGAAAAATGTCATTCTTGATAAAAATTTTTGTTTGTTCTGAAACCCCATAAAACGATATAAAATTTAAGTTTTTCAAGACCCGTCTCATTTTATAGCCAGTTTTATGAAAACTGTATGAATTTTTGATTTGTTTTCTGGTAGATATATTAAAAAAGGAAATCAGGAGATATATGGTTAATATTGTTGTCAAATATTTATTAAAGAGTGACAATTTAAAAATTATTTATAAAAGTTGACAGTTACTTGGTACGTCACTCACTAGATTAATACATTATTTTCGAAAAATTCATACGGTTTTCATAAAACTGGCTATAAAATGAGACGGATTTTGAAAATTTTGAATTTTATTTCATTTTATGGGGTTTCAGAACAAGCAAAACTTTTTATCAAGAATGACATTTTTCACCTATAGGATGACACGCTGTATAAAAATTCAACTGCAGTTCAGCCCTAAAAGCACAATGCGAAAATAGCGAGTATACTACAACTTATAAAACAGTCCTTGTATTTTGCATACCCATTAAATAAAAATTATAACGTTGTCCTAAATAAAAAATCCAACAAAAGATAAGTTGTTTGTTAGTTGGTCGACAGTGTTTACTTTTATTTTTATGCTTTTAATTTGTGTTGTGAATCCGGACGTCAAAGTACTTGTAAGAGAGATGTTTATATATATTTTTAATTAAAAAATGTTATTTACAAAAGTGCTAACGACCATTACAGAAATCATAAAAATGATGGGTTCGCTTGGGTATCTTCGAACAATATATTTAATTGAATCAGTATTCGATGCTAAATATATACAGAGTGTCTCAGGAATTCGTATCAAAAACTTGGGACATACGTTTGATCGTAAATGAGATACGGGGTACCTATTCAAAATTTTTATTATTTTAATAGAGGCAAAAGTAGTACGTCTTAGAGCAAATGTTCAAAATGTGAATCTATAGCCAAAATACAAGCCTCCGCTCGACGTCTAATGGATTGCCAAAGACGTTTGAAAAAAACAAGAGTATTACGAATAACACTATAGCCTCGCTTGATGGGATTTTGAAGATCTTGTAGATACATTTAAGACCGGGGAGACACTTAGTTGTCTCTTGTAAGCCTGTTGAGGGATTCTTTACAGTTTGTTGTATAAACGAGTGATTTTAAATATATCCACAAGCAAAAATCCATCCTAACCCTTCAAACCGCTACCAACCCTTTCCGAAAATTTATAAAAAAAAATGTTGGCACGAAATCATATTCCGCATACTTATTTAAAAACCTATACATTTTTAATGAAATCAATAAATACATTTATAAAATCTTTTAAATAAAATTGTGCAACTCTTCTCAAGGACTCGATTATACAACTGACCATATTATCTGCATATTTTGTGGGTTAGTAACCTTTGTAAAACATAAAAATTTAAGGTCAATTATGTGTTTTTGTTACGTTTTTTAAAAAGCAGGTTACCTTGCGTATAAACAATTTTTACGTTTCATTACATAATCCATGTGAATTAGTAAAACACATGGTTAATAATAATTAACTACACCTTATTTGGAAATATTAGGGATGATTCTACAATTTGAGAATAAAACTAGTATTCGTTATGCTTAGGATGACGGGTCACTATTGCGGTCTACAAAATATACAAGTATAAACCAGTTATCTATTCCAGTTTGAGGGTGTAACCGACCAATAAACTTATTTTGCATTTCTATACAGGGTAGCCCTCCTAATATTTATATTGGTTTCATCTTCTAGCTTCCTTTTTAAATTGTCCAAAAGTAGGAACAATCTGGCTGTCATAGAGGAAATATATTTTTCTTCTTATTATATTCTGTTGGCCATTGTCCAGACGGTGAGATTGAAAATCACTACGTTTTTTTCTTCCACTTAATTTTAGAGGATATTGGTGTCTTTGAAAATAAGCGGGTTTCTTTTAAAGAAAAGTAAACTAACCTTTTGAATTCTCTTCCACTCCCTAATTTATTAAGACAAACCCCGAAAATTTTCGTTATGGTTAGTTAAAATGTTAGAATCTCCTGCTTTTCAAAACTGTATTTGTACAACCGAAAACCAGTTACTTCATACTAACTTTTATACTAGCATTGTAGAATCAGCCCTTAAAAGTTTAGTTTATTTTAAAAACGTAGACGCTCACAATCCTGTTTAAGATATTTAAATTAATTACTTATACGAATTATTCAAAGGTCATAAAACCAGTCATCACCTCGTACTTAACAAGCTTTTAATAAATCCAGTAAATATTTAAAAAAAAAAAATTGTTGTTAATGTTAAGCGATTGCGTAAGATTATACGGTTTTATAGTAATTATATTCGAACGGTTTGTGTAAAATGTATATTATTGTAAAGTACCAGTTATTTGTTTACTTGATATGAACGACAACAGGAAACGGCGGCGGGTATCTAGAATTCCAAAGGGGATGTGAATTAGGTTAGGTTATAATAAATTCAATTTGAATTACCCTTGTAAATGATAAAGAAATATTGAAAACAAAACATGAATTAATAAAACAATATAAAGAGCTAAAATTTTTGATTTAGAACTTTACAACTAAGCATATCGTTTTCGCTTCCTCTTGTGTGTTGCTATGCGACCTTGATTCTAATGAAGCTATTACAGTCAGTTGACTGATATTTTATCATTTGATTATCGTCTATTAAATAACAGACTCTGTGATAATAGATATTTTATTTAGAACAGTACTTTTTTCACGTTAAAATATTTTTAAATTTTTAAATCTATTTCGACAAAAAGTCTTATTTCTTTGCTCTAATATTCTCTTCTCTCAAATTATATTACTTAATATTTTATTGTACTCTGACCAACGCTAGACTCAACCAAAATGCAATAACAGTGGCGCAGATTTGCTTTTTTAATAAAATGAGTTTTAAACAAACAAAAAAAAAATAAGAAAAAAGAATAAGTAATGCCACAAGGAATTTAAAGAAAATATTTCAACAATAATATATTATATATTCATAGACGTTTTTAATTAGTTTTGTAAATGTTCAAATATTTGTTTCTCGAAACTGCTTCCGTTTGAAAATTGTTGGACTTTTTTCTGGTAGTTTTTTTATTGGCAGTTCTTAAGGGGGGAGCCTCCATATGTGACTTCATATTGATTCTGATCTGCAAATAATGTTAGTATTTACAAATATGAACTGAAAATGGCTTAATACACTGCAACATTTCTTACACACACTCTTTGCTTGTTGATGGAATTGATGTTTATTTTGGTGGCCCACTTCCATAGTGTCAAAAAAGGTATCTACAATTCTAAAGGTGGAAATTTTATTTAAAGCCTAACGTTCAAATGACATTCATAATTAAATTTAACCAGAATACAGGACAAGTTGTTATAGAAATTAAAGTTGTTATAGAAATTATAAAATCAATTTTCTTCATTAAAACTAAAAACATATTTAAAATAAGAGAAAAGTATTTTTTAATTAAACATCTAACTGTAAAATACAATTTAAAATGGGTTGACGCTTTCTTGGTGCCTAATTAATATTCATTTCCACTCAACTACACCATCAGAAAATGGTAAATTGGTTTAAATTTAATTAAACAATTTTACAGTTTTCTTTGAATTGAAAAAGAGTTGACAATTAAATTAAACATTTAATGAGCTTAAGTATGAGTTTCAATACTTCATTATTCTCAGTAACATCGCGCTTATGTCAAATAAATACACTTCATATTGACCAAAGAACACCACCTACAACACCCACGACGAATAAAACGGTTTAGTCCAGTAAATAAAGACCGAGAAACCCCCCAACCTGTTCATCTCATTATTGTCGGACTTTTTTTTTGCAACTTGTAGGTATTCACGGGTAGATTACTCTCTGAAAATATGTCCTCCGCGAAATTTGCGGAAGGGGCTGAAAAATTGTCAATAATTCCAAAAATTGAGTTATCCGCCGATATCTCCGGAAATATGATACTTAGAAAAGTGGGGTTGCTAGGAGTGGAGAGCAGTTTATTATCTACAAAAACGATCCTTATCATTTTTGTCAAAAGTTTAACCGTTTTCGAGATAAACGGGCCCAAGCGTATCTTGGATTTCGAGCTGCTGCGCGGCGTCTCCGGGAGTACGCTCCGTGAATGTAGGCATGGGAGGGCGGGCAAATTGGCCCATAACTTGAGTAAAAATGAATCTTTTTTCATGATTCAAAGTGCATATGAAAGGAGGGACCTGTACCTATAACATCGTGTAACTTTTTCGTTTTTTTTATTTTCCAGGAATATTGAAAAAACTGGCCAAACTTTATTTTTCCTGAATATTTGACCGCCCTTATCAATCCGTTCATATTTTTTAAATTAAGCGTAGTTTTACCGAAACCTTTTGGATAATGGGACTTTGATAGGTGGTGAATGTATTCCGAAAGAATGAATAAATAATTTTTGTGTATTTTTATAAACAACATGTTTTTCTTGGGACGTTTTTTTTATTTCCGGAGTTTTCTGAAAATTCTCGGGTCTACCGCAAATTGATAAACAATGATTGGCAATATCGGTCTTTAATGCACACCATTGGAAAGCTGAAAATGTCCTCTTTTCGATGGTTTTTGAAATTTTTGGCTAAGTTTTTTAGTTTTCCGGAAAATTTTTGTAAGAAATATTGATCCAGGAACAAAAATGATGGGGACAATTTTTGTAGGTAATGAACTGTACTTCATTTCTAGCAAAACCCCACTTCTCTAAGTAGCATATTTCGGGAGATATCGGCCAAAAACTGAATTTTCGGGATCATGGGCCATTTTCCAGCCCATTCCGCAAATCCCGCGGAGGACATATTTTCAGAGAGTAATCTACACATGAATACCTACAAGTTGCAAAAAAAAGTCCGACAATAATGAGATGAACAGGTTGGTGCCTTTATTTACTGGACTATATGGTGCGAAGTTTGATTTTGCTGCTCCTTGATGATATAATTATAAGGGATCAAAATGCGTATTTTCTATAGGTCTCCATAAAATTACAGCTTGTATCGATTCTATCTAAAATTATTATTTATATAGGATCTTTTTGCATGTATATTTAGAGTATTAACAGCATTATGCTAAACAATGACGAACAATATTGACAAAATTCTTTATCAAACTATACAAACAATGAAATGTATTAGATATAATGTAATTTTATATCTTCCCAACCGTTTAATATCAAGCGTTATAAATTTATAAAAGTAAAAAATAAAAAATGACATATTTGTTGTAAGCGTATCAATGTCTGCGTTTTTTTTTCTCTAAATAACTTTGAAAAAACATTTTTATGAGTTTACACTGAATTATTGGACAATCTTCTTTTCAAAATATAATTATTAATAATTTTAAATTTCATTGATCAAAATTCGAATCTTCTAAATCAAAAGAAGAACTAAAGTAACCCAATTACAGTATTTTGCGTATATTTCGAAATTGGTTGAAGGAAATTGTAGTTAAATATTTATTTTTTTTTTGTTGCAGGCCAGTCTAAAATGACCCTTTGTACGACGTCCACAGTTCAGGCGAGGCCAACCAGAAGGCCTGGTAGGCCTCCCAGTGGCAAATCGTTCGTTGGACTACAAAGACAAAGAGAAATGTCTGCAAAAGTACGTTCGACCTACAGAAGAAGCTTGGATCCTTGCGATAATTCCAACGATAGTGGTTTAGGGTAAGTAAATTTTGCAAAAAGGGTGGGTTATAACGTACATGCATTCATGTATTTTAACTTTTAAAGTAAAAGTCGTGAAAATAAGGATCTTCATCATTAAATGTCTATTAGCAAAATTATTTACTTCATAATTAATTGTTGGGTAAGGTATTAATTCGAATCTAATATAATTTAAATTATTTTTTTCGTGCTGGTCATAACCAACGCAGTGTTTACATATTTTCACTGAAGAATCACATGTTTTGCATTTTTTTCATCTCTAAACAGGTAAATTTTTATTTTCCACTTTAAAAAACCTTATATTTAAAAATCAAACAGCTCTAGATCGGGGGATTTGGTTGGACACGTCCTCATCGTCTTTTCATAACAAAAACCTTTCTTATATTTTCATTTTTTGAAAAATTAAGATTCGCTTCGATAGAGCGTCTATGGTACTTTTCATTATAGGCCTAATTATTGAACTTTGCCTTTAAACAGTTTCGGTGACCACCATCACATGGATCAACATCACCTTCGACTGGGTGCCGAACGTCTAACTTGGACCGGAGAAAGAGCCGAGTCAAAAAGGCAAAAGGTCGATGTTAAATTGGAACAGGAAGAGGCTAACGATAGTTATTGCTTTCCGGATAACGTTCTCAAAGATAATCTCTCGTAAGTACAATACTTTCAATAGGCTTTTTTTCGCAAAGCAGGTAACACTAACAAATATTGGTGGTTAGACAGTCTTCTTTCAAGGTTTTTCACTGGACTATTGTTATTTAATATCCTATTTTTGGGGAGGGGGGGGGGCAAATTAAAAAAAATGATCTGACAACGTTGCGTTTCAAAAGTCGATATAAACTAAACATTGGTTATAAATATATATTCAAATTTGTCGTAAACAATGTTGATACGCAGTAAAATGGTATTAATCATATGGCTGGTTTTAAAAGAAAATTATACACTGTGTCCGTAAAGTATGGTACAAATTCATTTTTAGCTAAACACACCATTTTAAGAAATAATCTTGAAACACGTCGATTTTTGATTTTAATTTACCGTATTTTAAAATAATATTCTAATATACATAAATAATCCAAAGGATTGAAATCTGGTGACCTCGCTGGCCATCCAATAGGTATTTTTGTCCACCCTGTACCAATTGGAATCAACATGTGATACATTTTTGAAACATGATACAGGGTATTTAATTGGGAAAGACGGTAACTTCATCTGTAGATAAACATCACTTTCGTGGTTCCAAAGAAATCTGTAAACAGGAGCGCAAGCAGAATCGGTTTCAGATAGATTTGATAATGGAACTTTTTTCAATTTAGGTATTCTTTCAGCTGCTCCATGAATTGGAAAGGAAGATAAAACAATTAGTGACTAAATTTTGACAGATGAGGGAAATAATCATCTCAAACACTGCTTAGAGCTGAATAGCTTTGAGAAAAAGAAAAGAAAAATAATATAGCAATTAGTAGATAATCAAAGCGGGTTCTGGGTCACCATGGGCGTCCCACGTTTGGTTTACAATCCCCGTTGTTTTAGTGACTAAGAAAATAAATATTGTACACTTTTTTCAACAAATACATACTTCCTTCGAGTAAATTTTAATTAGATATCGTTGTTTACAGTTTAATAAGATCAGCACCGACGAGTACAGTACCGTCTCCCAACATGTCGGCAAACAACAATACCGGTGTCGTCCGAACGATACCGAGGAGTCTACCTTTAAACAACAAACAACCCTCATCTGGAGCTGTACCTCTCACAGCGCAATTAATGGCAACCTCGCGATACAGTAAGTAACACCATCGATCTCTTGAAGTAATTTCATTAAAAATAAATTTTCTTCCAGCAAACGTTTCGCTACAAATATTAAAACAACCTGAACAGCAACACCGAGCTAGATACCAAACGGAAGGTAGTCGAGGCGCTGTTAAAGATCGAGAAGGAAACGGTTTTCCAGTTGTACAACTCGTCAACTACTACCAACCTGCTACTTTGCAAGTATATATAGGCACCGATACGGGTAGGATATCCCCCCATATATTCTACCAAGCTTGCAAGGTTAGCGGGAAAAACTCTACGCCGTGTTCGGAGGCGAAGATCGAAGGGACGTGCGTTATTGAATTGCAGTTGGACCCTTCGAAAGAAATGCGAGCTACTTGTGACTGCGTGGGGATTTTAAAAGAACGAAACGTCGATGTGGAACATCGATTTCCCGATCAATTGGGTAACAGACCGAAGAAAAAATCGACCAAATGTCGGATGATCTTCAGAACTACTATTACCTTGGATGATGGGAACAGAGAAACTTTGCAAGTTTGTTCACAGCCCATAGTTTGCAGTAAGTTTCGAATATTTCGTTGTCGACCCTCGTAAATAATTGATTTTTCTTTTAAATCTAGCTCAACCTCCCGGTATTCCCGAGATCTGTAAAAAATCTCTAACTTCGTGCCCGGCAAGCGGTGGACTAGAACTCTTCGTTCTCGGTAAAAACTTCCTGAAGGACACCAGGGTGTTTTTTCAACAGTACGAAGAAAATCACATCCGTTGGGAGCATACAGTTATTCCGGATAAAGAATATTTACAACAGGTGAGATTTGAAATTTTCTTTCCTTAACTAGGTTTACCTTTCCGACGATTTCTTCGACCTCTTTCAAAAATTTCATCGTACGCCAATGACAGAAGAAAATTAATGTACACAAATGAAGAAAATTCTTACAAATTGATTGTCCCCTTATAAATTTTTTATCGTACGTCCATGATATGGAAATTTTTATAAATAAATTAACCCTTTTTAAATTATTTATCGTACGTCAATGGTAGAAGGAAATTTTTACAAATAAATCTATCCCCTTTTTGAAAAAAATTTCGTACGCATATGGTACAGAAGATTTTACAAATAAATTAACTCCTTTTAAATCGTTTATCCTACGTCAATGGTGGAGGGAAATTTTCATTAACGAATTTACCCCCTTCAAAAGTTTTATCGTACATCCATGGTAGATGGAAATTTTTACAAATAAATCTACCACCTTTTTGAAAATTTTATCGTGCCCCCATGATACAGAAGATTTTACAAAAAAATTAACCCCTTTTAAATTACTTTTCGTATGTCAATGGTAGAAGGAAATTTTTACAAACAAATCTACCACTTTTTAGAAAATTATATCGTACGTCCATGATACAGAAGTTTTTAGGAATAAATTAACCCCTTATAAATTATTTATTATTACACGTCAATGGTAGAAGGAATTTTTCATAAATGAATTTACCTCATATAAAATTTTTATCCTACATCCTTGATAGATGGAAATTTGCCTCCTTCAAACATTTTTTCGTTTATACGTCCAAGGCAGAAGAAAATTTTTTTTCAAATAAATTCTATTCTTGTAAAAATTTTATAAAATTATGAAAAAAAATTGAAACGTTTGGAGAATGACCGAAATAGTCAGTGACGTCCCATGGGTTCTACCGGAAGAAGTACGAAAATAAAAAAAAATAGAAATGTAATTTTTGATGTTTATTTTTTATTTTTTTGTTCTAGACACATTTTGTGTGTGTGGTGCCGCCTTATCGAAGACCGGACATAGCCGAACCTGTATCGGTAAGGCTATGTGTTATGTCTAGCGGTAAAACATCGGAATCTCATCAGTTTGTATACACACCCGTTAACGGGGTGCCGAGCGGTAAGCATAGTTTTTTTACTTTTGGGAGATTTTTTATCGAGAATTGGCTTAAATTGATACAGTAATTCGTTTTCAACTCGCCACCATATTTTTAATAAAAATGATGAAATTTTGGTTCAGGAAATTTTTAATATTTCAGTACAGATACAATTTTGTTATAAATAGATTCAGGAAAAATAGTGCGGCATTCTTGATCACTTTTTTTTATAAAAAAATTCATTAAGCGAATACAGGGGGAAGCCCAAAAATTAAATAAAAAAAACATCTTGTAGATCTGTGGTTATTGTTGGAGTCCAACAATTTCTCAAATTCCTTCCATTATATTTGATATCGATAATACAGTGGTGTAGTTAAAAAAATTTTAAGTGAGTTTTTTGTTGAAATATAATTTTAAAAATTGAAAAATTTTTAATGTACGAATTTCAATTCTTTTTGTTATTTTCAACAGGTCGAAAACAATAATTGTGTTTATAGGTTTTCCACTACATCACTGTATTATCGAAAATGGGTTTCAATGAAGAAATTGGTAATTTTCGAGTTCCGCCTGTAATTTTTCAATGTTTGAAATTTTTTCTTGAAAAAAATTAAATCGAGAATGATTTCGTATGTTTTCTTTATCTCCGGTTAACAAAAAGGTATCACCCTGTACATTATTTTTTTTATTATTATTTAATATCAATTTACGTCAATATACGTAGACCTAGCATGTAGTGCATGAAAAATATGAACGAATGGCTGAGAAAAGCGTTATCGCCAAAAGAGATTTAAAATTTTCTTAAAATTTAATTTCAATTTAAATATTTTTTTCCCCAAAAAATTGATAATGCTGTTTTCAAGTATGAAGGTGAAAAATTTATGTACAAAAAAGTTTTATACAAAATATCTTTTAAATTGAAAAAAAAAGAGAGTATTTTTTAAGGATTCCTTCTGCAACCAGAAGAAATACAAAAAAAAATTATTTTCTGATCCATCAAATATTTTTAAGAAAAATTTTTGAAATATTTCACCTTAATCGAATTTTTTTTATAGTAAGGCGGCAAATGTACGCCAAAGTGTGATTGTTCAATATGGTTCAGTTTTTGATTGTTGTTTGAAAGGAAACGAAGACGCATGCTTGAAAAAGCCTGCGAAAAGTACATTGAAAGTAGTGGTGTAACATTTGCCCCAACGTTTTTACAGATTTTTTGGGCTACGTTATCCGACGTTTTCTTTTATTTTTCTCTTTGAATTTTATTTTTATTTATTCCAATTTTTTAGTTTTATTTTTTTTTTCACTCCATATATTTTTATTCAATGATAACGTAGCCCTATGAAAAAATGTTTGCAGTGGCTTTGGAGCAGTCAAATATTTGATATTTTGCCTTTTTTGTCTTTTTATCTAGGATGAAACCTTCATAACATCGAAAAAAGTTCACAATTTCTAATTTTTTTTCTCAAATTCTCTTTTTCTCTCTTTTTTATGTTGTGAATTTGTATACAATGTGAAATGTACTTATATAACTGTGAAATGTATTTTTAGATAATTATCATTGAAATGTAATTATTTAACTTTATGTTTTGTATGTGATAATAATTTTTGTCTGAGTAGAGACTCTTTGCCAAAGCCAGTCTTTCCAAATTTTTCTAATTTTCTATTATTGTACTGCAAATTTTTTTGGCCGTTGTTATAAACCAAACGTTGAAATTTTTCTCGAATGGTTCCTATTATACCAATCCCAGTGTGAAAACCAAAAAGAAATTTCGGCAGTCAAAAAACATTTGGAATTTTTTTTGTAGTTCCGTTACTAATATTGGATAAACTCTACCATTTGTTGAACTTTCAACAATATGGAACCAAATGTTTGAAAATTCACAGAACACTCTCGATACATTCACAGTAACTTTTTGTCATTTGGTATACAACTCTTTAAAGAAAAATATGCCACCAATTATTTGAAATTATAAAGTCAAAATAAATTCTGTTACTATCAAAATATACTATTGGATTTTTTATTATAAATAAAAGAGATTGGAACTACAAATTCGAATAAATTCACTTTTTCTTTTCGGAAATTGGATAAACTGTACAGTTTGTTACCAAAATTTCAAAAACATTGGACCAAACGTTTAAAAATTCACAGAACTCTTCATGCATTAATAACTTTTTGTCATTTGGTATATAACTCTTTAACATTCATTCGTCGATAAAAAATATGCAACCAATTAATAGTTTGAAGTTATGAAGTTGATTGTTTCAAAGTCAAAATAAATTTCGTTACTGTAAAAAAAATATTATTGAAATGATTATTTATATGTGAAAATAGAACTGCAAATTCGTATGAACCTACTTTGTTTCGGCCTTTTTTTGTATCTAACATTTGACATGGGTTCTTCTCCAATTATTTCTATTTGGTTGCTTTTTGTTTCTTTTCAAATTTCTAAAAATAATGATATACCGTTGAAGAAAAGATGCGACGAATATTTTCCAAAATATGTATATTGTTTTTATTTTGAATAATGAACCAAAAAAAAATATTTTCCATCATTAGTATTTAAGCCTTGATGATAATAAAAGAAGTTTACTGCATCTTGGAGGATTGTGGAGTTGACTGTTTAACCTTTCCAAATGCACTTTCATAATCTGTGAATTCTAGAAATTCATATTAATGGAAATAAAAGATTGTTAAAAAGATAAATTTTATTTAAAAAAAATGGGAAAAGATCGAGACATTTTTTAAGAAAAAGTCAAAAAAGTTTGCATGAGTAACATAGATTTTAAGTATTTTCTAACAAACATTTGTAAGAATTAAACGTTGTTTAAAAAAAAAATATTTCTCAATACCGATTTTCTTGCTTTTTCCACTTTGTCTCGTACAGCATACAGGCTCTGTATACGTAGGGGTGCAGCGAGCAGACTTCTATCAGCCTGCGGGGCCTAATCTACACGCCATTGTCAGATGAACGCGTCTATTACAGGTTCTAACGGGTACTATAAAAAACACAAGATTTATACATCATTATTTCTATACACACTCACACACATCTACACACTTTTGAAGCCATGCAAGTTTCGAACAAATTTTACTTTTTTTAAAACTTGTTCTAGCTTGTATGAAATATTTATATTTAAATTTTCCCAAGGTTCTTACGCCATTTCGAATCTTTGAATAGTGTAACAGGTTTTGCGGATTTTTTGCACATTTGACAACGTCGCTTTTTAAGTGAACTGTTATATTTTATTCTCGATTTTACTTTGGTGTATGTAGTTCGTTGGGTAATTTACATGTAAATATTTGTCGACGAACATTATCACAGACCAGAAAGTTAAATTTAATTCTTGAATGTAAATAATTTGATAAGCGTTTATGGTTAATACTTGTTTGCTTGCTCTATTGGGTTTTTTTTGTCGTTTGGTTCATTATTTTCTTGATTGGTTGTTTTTCTTTTTTCAATCGAAATTATTTTTGGTTAAACTAAACTTGAAAATACTTGATTTAAATTTACGAAAAATTAGATAATATACGGGGATTGATATATTTTTTCTTGTTTGTGATATTTATACAGTTTCACACTACAATTTCTAATACTTTTTTATTAAAAAAAATTACATTTCTTTAAGAAAGTTAAACAATTCAGTTGCTGTTGATCATCTTCTATAGTTTTATTTTCAATCATTTCATGTCGACATTATCATTCATATTCAACTAGAATTTTAACTTCTTAAAGAATTTACTCCTTTTCCACTACAAATACACTTTTAAAATCAATTTTAATTCCAAATTTATTTTCGATAAAGGTTACATCATATTTTTTTCTAAAAAAGAAAAAGTAGATTCCCCTTGCTGGAAAAATAAGTGATTGTAAAAAGTTTTTTACCAGCGCTTGTCAAGAAAAACGTTTTGAAAACTTGAAAAAATATCATATCCCAAAATAGTTCAATCACATTTTTTTTATAGTTACAACTTTTTTCTTGATCTAACCTGTGAAGTAATAAACAATTATTTAAAAATTAACACACCTATCTCTAGTTATCGGTAATATAAAATTTCCTTTGTTGAAATTTTTTTTTAAATAAAAATATTTATTTAAATATAAATTAATTTGTTGGAATGTTTATTGTTTGATACGGTTGTGACCTCTTGTCATATTTAGGTGAATCAACTTTTTCCAGATCAGTTAAATAAGTTTATACCGTCTATTTTTGACCACAAGTTGTAAAAAAATTACTTTTACGTGGTGGATAAAATTTATAACTAATTTTGTCAAACTTTTGGCAAAACCATCTTTTCTTTTAAAAATTTCTCCATAAAATCCTCGAAACTTTTCAAATCTTTGTATTTCCTAACACGTGCTATTCAATATATCTCCCAATTTTCTTGATATCCTTACTATTTAATCTTTTGGCACATTTTAATAAATACATTTTCAACTATACTTAACTCGACAAATTTATCAATCTTTTTTCCCCAAATTATTATTAAATTATACAAAATTTTTTCAATTTTGAGTGAGAATGATTCAAATCGATTTATATTTTTTGCTTAAAAATATTTCGTTGATTGAACAATTTTTTTTTTCTCTCTCTAAAACCCTATTTAACTGACCAAAATTTTACGAAATAACCGTCAGAAAATAAATTTCGAAACTAGTTCCTATCTCCTCCTCAAAAAAAAAACCGTCTTGACTAGTATACCATTACACAACCTTAGGTTTTAAAAAAATTAATCTTAAATTTATTTAATGTAAAACTTCTCAAAAAATTTAATATTAAGCATATTAGGTTTAGGCTTCGGACGATTCCAGAAGGATGATAGCGTTTATCCCTTTTTTTAGGTTCATCACATCATAGGACCATTTTATTTTTATTACAGGCATACCAACATCGAAATACCTTGTTTTAGACCCGCAATGTTCACGCATTGAGCGATTGAGTTGTTTGTGTATTGTTTGTCGCTACTTTTACTGTCCTCTCGTACCTTTTCATCCCTTATTCGACCTCCAAGAATCCTCTCTACAAAATCGTTATACTTAATAATACAAAATTGTATTCCAAATCGATTGGTAGCAACAAAATTACACTATCTTAGCTTATTGCGGTGTTGCCGTATATTTACAAAATCCAAAATTTTCTTAATTTCTTATCAAAACCTACTAATTTGACCCCGTAGATTATGAAAATAGACAAGGGTAGAAGAAGCCTTTAAAATGATAAAAAGTGATAAAAAAAATAATAGGATGAATGAATGGAAAAATATTTACGGGCAATCTGAGATCGGGAAGGGTAAAAAATGATTTAATCTCGTTTTCCGGCAAAACTACAAGTTCTATGGAAAAAAGTCAAATGGTAAAGTTGTAGGTAATGAAAAGATCTACAACTTTTGTATTCACACTTTTGTCACATAACCTCAAAATTTATGTGAAAAATTAAAAAAAAAAGGTTTTTGGTTTTTTATTTTTATCTTTTACAATACAAATATTTTTTTCACAAAATTTGATGAAAACATACCTTTTTCTGTCCTAAATACACTGTAATAAATTTGATTTGAAATATTTATTTTTTCACCTTATTTTGACTTAAAATCGAAAAAGCACCCTAAATTTCAATCGAAAATTCTCCCGTCAAAATATCAGCTTTTTTCAAAAAGTTGGTGTGCTTTCTGTTCGTTGAAATCTCTACTTTCCGATAGTGTGAAAAAAAAAATATATTACTATAGTAAATCTTCTCAGAAAATGCAATTTTCTCAGCTTTTTGACTTTTTTCCATAGGACTTGTAGTTTTTCCGGAAATCGAGATAATCCGTTTTTACCCAAAAAAAACTCAATCCCCTTCCCCTTTCCAACCTCAGATCGCCCGAAAATACTTTTCCTTTCATTTTTATTTGAATTTGGTTTCAAAAATTTTCGACCCTGATCTAAAATGCCCATTAAAAAGTCTGAAATATTCAATAAGAATAACTGTCCACCGTGCTACATTCTAATCAACGATTTAGCATGGGATTTAGTGTAGTAAATGGCTTTTTTCGACTCTTACAATGTTGCCAATAGTCTCTACAAAACCATGAAAAATCTGTAAACATTTTTTCCCCACCCTACGAAAATTATTTTTCACATTCTACTTATTCTAGTAAAAGGTTCTCCTTTTTTTTAGTTTTCCCAATTTAAAAGTCCCCATAATTTTTCTAATTTTCCCTTTTTTAACGTTACATTTTTTCGACTTTCCACGTCTCCTTGTGTCTTGTACATTAATATAAAACGAACAATAAGGTCTTACGTTTCAAACTTATCCACGACTTTTTATCCCTTTTTATAGAAATGTATATTTTCCATTTAAACTTGCTTTGAACTATAAATTTTTACATCCTGCTTAATTAACGACGCACTATCTACTAATTTTCGGTAGAGAGGTAGAGAATCGACTTAGCCTGAACATCTTTGACTTTACTAATTTTTTACACAAATCATATAAATCCTGTTGACCTACAAAAAATAGACACGGTAAGCATAACCTTTGTCGAATTCGCTTTTCTTTCGACGCTATTAAAAAAAAATGAACACCTACTTTAATTGTCGCCAGAGAAAAGTTGAATTTAACAGAGTGTAGGTGGGTGAGAGTGAGAGAGAGATGCGAAAATGTTCCACGGTTTTGTTGGTTCGGAGGATTGTTATTTGAGGCGTCAATATTGTGGGTCAGGTCTATCAAGCCATGGTTAAAAATAAAAATTTTTAAATATTATTTTAATGTAAAATAATTTTTTTATAAAAAAAATAACAACCAAATCGCTTGAGTGGCTTGCCCTCCCTTTTCTTACAGCGGCTGAGCTGGCAGCTAGTAGTATAGGAATCGAACTGTACGTGTGTCTGTAATTAACGATTATTTCCACTTTGCAGTTATGGTCGATCCGGCGCCTCTACCTCCCCCGACGTTTTTTAAAAGCAATTTCTGGCAATCGAACGTCTCCATCAGCAAAAGAGAGCAAGACCTAGACATGATGCCACCTCCGGAATCCAGCATGGTTCCAATATCCACCAGACGACCTTCAATCAATCTCCCTTCGACCAGCGATAGCCATTCACCACCTCTACACTCCTTGAAACAAGAATACGTAGACGAATCCAGTCAGAATTCGATAATAGAGCAAGAGAGATACAGACATTTATCGGAAAGTTCGTTAGACGCCCACCACGGCGATTCTAACATGTCCATGATAAACGAAAACAGTATGATGAGTCACATCAACGACAACTCCAACATAAGCGTCGGAAACGAAGACAGCATCGATATGGTTCGAGGAAGTTGTCTAAGCAGAGTAACCAATATTTGTGAAAGTTCTTTGGAATGTGCCAATTCGAACATGTCTTCTATAAACGAAGACAGTACTTGCAGCACCACCTTACCGCCCCCTATTTTAGTGGAACAAAATACTACCACCATAGAAAACGTCATGGATCTTCGAATGAAAATGCCCATAGTAACGGTAGCTGATTTGGTGAACACAACAGCGCCGTCGATAGCTGCCTTACAAAGATTCGGAATCATGGAACACCCCTCGGAACCGCTACCCAATCAAAGCGCCCAAAGCGTCGAAAACTATTTAAACAAAATCGAAGCCAAACCTTCCATGATACCTTTAACCAACCCCACGGGACTTTTAATGAAAAACGACCTCAGTCAAATGATAAACACTCGATCGAATATATTTTCCACCCCGAAAGAAACTTCCATTCAAATGATGAACGGGATGAGAGAACCGATGTTCCCCACCACCAATAGACCGTTTATGTCGAGCCGCAGTCAAAGCGAAGTTATTAATATCGTAGCGAAATCGGAAAGTGCGGATATACCGGATCAAACGTTACCGGAACAAACCAACACCATGGCTTCGTCTACGATTACCACGGTATCAACGGTTCTGGAAAGAAGCGTTCCTACTCCCATTAACACGGAAAAATTGGACGCTTTGGTTAATTCCACCGTCGAATCTCACTTGAGTCCGACCAGAGCTGGTTCTTCACCGAAAGATATGTTGATAACTTCCTTGGTAACGAGACCTTCGACTGATGTAATTTTACCTACCCAAGTGATGATTAACACTGCGGAATTAACAAATCCTTCGACGGAAGCGATTTTAAATTCGCAGTTATCTCCTAGTTTGATGTGTCGAAATTCCACGCAAGAGAACCTTTCCAATGCTAGTTTGTGTCAACCGGTCGAACAAACTTTATCTCCGCCGGTTAGTTTGGTCGCTTTAACTTCGGAACCGGAAAAAGTGGTGTTGCTTAACGCTGCCGTGGATCTACTGGAAACCCAGCAACAATTGAACAGTTTCGGAAGTTCCCTACCCGCTAATTCGAATCAACTAGCGACGCCTGGTGATAGTTTCGCGCAGTCCTACACTATGCCGGTTAAGGAAATGGTAGTGACGACACAAAGTGATAAGAGTAAAACTCAAAATGTCGATAGGATGATTCCGCAGGGTTTTACTTCGTTGACGGAAAACGAACTGATCAATTTGATTAATCCGAGTTGTTTCGATCAAGGTAATAATAACAGTTATCGCTGATTTATTTTTTATAATCTTTGACTGCAGCTTTTCATTGAGTAATTGGTTCGTAAAAGCATGGACTTTTTTTGGTGTAGACATTTTTTTTGTGTTATTTCTTCTTGTAGAATAGTATCAAGGTTTTCATTTCGTTATGTCTTCTGAGGTTAAACAAAATTTTGCCAAAAAAAAAAACTGCCAGTTCCTTTTTTTTTTTGTTTATTTTTAAAAGATATTACAAAATGAGACTGATCTTTTCACGAATTCTATGTATGTATGTAGCTCATTTAGTGTATAAATTATGTAGATTTTATAGCATATAGACCAGGGTAGAAGAAGCCTTTAAAAATAATAAAAAAAATAATAGTAGGATGATACCAATTAGAAAAGGAAGGGAATATTCTAAGAATGGAAGGAAAAATAATTTGCTGGGGAACTGAGGTCGGGAAGGGGAAGGGGGGAGTTTTTAAGGGTGAAAAACGGATTATATCGATTTCCGGTAAAACTACAAGTCGCATGAAAAAAAGTCAATTGGGAAAGTTGTAGGTAATAAAAAGATCTACAACTTTTGTATTTACACTTTTTTCCGATAACCTCAAAATTTATGTGGAAAATTAAAAAAACAAAGTTTTTGGTTTTTTATTTTTATCTTTTGCAGAAAAATTATTTTTTTCATGAAATTTGGTGAAAACCTACCTTTTTATGTCCCAAATACACTGTAATAAATTTGATTTGAAATATTTATTTTTTCACCTTAATATCGAAAAAGCACTTAATTTTCAATCGAAAATTCACCCCCGTCAAGTCAGTTTTTTTCGATATTTTGCATTTTCTGATAAGATTTACTATAGTAATATATTTTTTTCTTACACCATTGGAAATTAGAGATTTCAACGAACAGAAAGCACACGAACTTTTTGAAAATAGCTGATATTTTGACGGGTGAATTTTTGATTGAAAATTAGTGTGCTTTTTCGATATTAAGTCAAAATAAGGTGAAAAAATAAATATTTCACGTCAAATAAATTACAGTGTATTTGAGACAGAAAAAGGTTAAGTTTTCACCAAATTTTGTGAAAAAAAAAGTTTTTTTGTAGAAGATAAAAATAAAAAACCAAAAACTTGGTTTTTTTGAATTTTACACATAAATTTCGAGGTTATGTGAAAAAAGTGTCAATACAAAAGTTGTAGATCTTTTTATTACCCTACAACTTTACCATTTGACTTTTTTCCACAGGACTTGTAGCTTTGCCCTTTTCCAATGGGATTCATCCTAGTATAATTAATTTTTTTCAGTTTCAAAAATTATCGACCCTGCTCTAATAATTCAATCTCAAATTTCTATTGATGTATATATCGCTTCAGTTGAATTTTTTTAACCCCCAAAAAGGACATTGTTTTCCTTGAGGGCTTTTCTGCTGTTTAGTCCGGTCCTGTTGTACTTTCATTCACAATTTTTTTTTATTCCATCGGAGGGGTCATTGTTGGTGTAAATTCAAAATGGTGACCAAAGCCATTTCGGTAATTTCAATTTTTACTAATAATCGAGACAATGCAATTTTTTTAATTCGCCACTTTTTTCAGGTTTAAATGAAAAATTATCGATTTTAGAAGAAAAATTGTAAGCACCAAAGTTATAGAGAAACAAATTTTCGTCAAAATTAAAATTTACTTAATTATTTGAAAATGCACGATTTGATCCCCATTTTGAAATTACACTATCACAGATTAGATAAATCCCTCTCCACAAGGACATATAAAAATAACATCCTGCTAAATACTTTTTTGTAATTTCTAAAGTACATAATGACTGGACTAATTTCGAAAAAACTTACCAAGATCTTCGGGGGATTCTCAACTAATACAACCAAATTTTCGTTATTTTGAAATAACTACTTGTTACCATAACCCGTTTTTTCATATTTCAACATTCCAAATTTAAATTGTAAATTATTGTCCAAATTTAATTCGCAATTTTTCCAAATTTTCGTTTCCGAGTTAAAATATGAATAAAACGTTAATAGACGCTGTTCTATACATACAGGGTGACACGAAAATATTTTAAAAAAAATTATTTACATTTACTTTTGAAAATTTCGATAATCCCTCGTATATCTACAATTTTCACTGCCACATAATTTACTTTTATTTATGTATTTTTATTTGAATAGTAGGACATTCCACACATAGTGTTGTAAATTGTATATAGTTAACAGTGCTTGGTCGACTAAAAACAGGCCATCCTGAGTAAAACTTGTTTTTTTTTTCAGTATAAATTCATTGGTGGAGGCATCATCATCATCACCATCACCATCATCATCAACAACATCATTCATGTTACCGTACTTATAGATGTGATGTAAACAATGTCGTTGAAAAAAAATCAATATTTTTGTAACAATCTCACATCTCATTTATTGATATTATGGTGTGCTTTGTCGCAATTCGTTGGAATTTAAATCTGTGCTATATCGTTAGTAGTTTGTATTATCATCATTCAGAGGCCTTTGGATATTTGAAAAAAGAAAATCGTTTTATTTACCCCCCCTATTTTTAAAAGCAAAATTTACGAATTTCAACTTTTTCAAATGTTTCCGATCTCTCCCGGTATTTGTTTCGAATACAGGTGAATCCCAAAAAGTCATTGCTTGAAAAAATTGGCTCGAGTAGCTAACTGTGACTTCCCTAATTTTTGACTAGATGATCCCCGAAAAACAGGAAAAAATATTTTCTCGTCCTGGCTACTTCTTTTTTGTTGCTGGAATGTTCTCTACGATTATCCCTTTGTAAGGATCAGGTTTGTAATGTCCTAGAGTCCTTCGGAAATCTCTCTTACACGCCCACATTAAAATTCCCTGGTAAGTTATGTAGGAATTGTTTGTTTGCATTTACATACTAACTTTGACGTAAAGGTTTCAGAGCAGCTATACTAACTGAACATCCATCTCTAGTTGTGATTCTTGTCCAAAACCAACATTCCAGCAGCTATAACTTGGACTGTCTATTAACGTTTTCTTTAACCTCTTTTTAATGGAGATGGATACTTTTTGTTTACCCTTTACCTATTAATTTCTTTGTCTATCAAAGAAAAGCGACTGATCTAATTTTTATTTAATTATTTTCAAAATTGGTATATAGAGTGTCTTGTTCACATTTCGAGACATTCGAGGGAAATATTGTATTTTCGGTACTGATATTTGAAAATTGTTTATTCTTATCGAAGGTGTTATCTGTCATCTGACCGATTTTAACGTATTCTTTGTCATTATGTTCCTTTTTGGGAAGTAAGTGAGATTTATTTTCGATACAACAGTTAACGTAAGTTATGTATAGTTTAAGTCCCATTTTCGTTTTTTTTGAATCGAAAATAAATTTCGTCGATGTTTTCAGTGAAAGCAAAAACCTTTCCTTATTTATACTTGTAAATAAAGTGTTCCAATCTTGACAAAAAAAATTATCAACGGCAACGTTGCATTCGACCATTAATGTATTCGTCAATTTCCGAAGATGTGCGATAAAAAAATTAATTTGGCATCATATAAACCTAGAACTTTTGGAGGAAAACCTAATATTTTGGCGCGAAACCTAGAATTTTTAGTGGAAAGCCTAAAATTTTGGTGAGATACCTAAATTTTTGACGCGAAACCAGAATTTTTGGTGGAGAGCCTAAAATTTTGGTGCGAAATCTAAGTTTTTGGCGCGAAACCTAGAATTTTTGGTTAAAAGCCTAAACTTTTGTTGCGATACCTAAATTTTTGGCGCGAAACCTAGAATTTTTGGTGGAAAGCCTAAAATTTTTTTGCGATACCTAAATTTTTGGCGGCGTATAGCTGTGACGTCCGCTCACGAGACAATTAAATATAGCTATATAGTTCCAAGATCACGAAGCAGTTGTACGTGCAGCAAATTTTGATACAATGTTTCACTGCGTGTGCGCTTGGCAATCAGAACCGTATCGTGTGCACTTGGCCTAAGAGATTTGATATGATTTCAGAAATAAGTAATGCAAAGCGCACATGCTGTAACAGTTTGTGTCAAAAGTTACCAATCGGTCGCACTTGAATTTGGCGGCGTATAGCTGTGACGTCCGCTTACGAGACAATTAAAATGAAGTGTGTGGACGCTATAGCTATACGGTTCCAAGATCACCAAGCAGTTGTACGTGCAGTAAATTTTGATACAATGTTTCACTGCGTGTGCGCTTGACAATCAGAACCGTATCGTGTGCACTTGGCCTAAGCGATCGAAACCGCACTGTGTGCACTTGGCCTAAGAGATTTGATATGATTTCAGAAATAAGTAATGCAAAGCGCACATGCTGTAACAGTTTGTGTCAAAAGTTACCAATCGGTCGCACTTGAATTTGGCGGCGTATAGCTGTGACGTCCGCTTACGAGACAATTAAAATGAAGTGTGTGGACGCTATAGCTATACGGTTCCAAGGTCACGAAGCAGTTGTACGTGCAGCAAATTTTGTTCAAATATTTCACTGCGCTTGGCAATCAGAACCGCATCGTGTGCACTTAGCCTAAGCGATCTAAACCGCACCGTGGGCACATGGCCTAAGCCATCGAAACCGCACCGTGGGCACTTGGCCTAAGAGATCGAAACCGCACCGTGTGCACTAGGCCTAAGAGATTTGATTTTTTGAACAGTGTTGGAACACACCGATTTTATTATTACATCGCATTTTTGTTATGTCTATTTAAAATATTTATCGTTGTTTTCTTTTGTTTTTAACAAGTATAAATAATCTATTTGTACTGTACATTGCATTACGTATAGAATTGTATGGACATAAAATTGTGTTTATTACTGTTAAATGGTGTATATTACAAAAAATAAATATATATATATATATTAATTGAATGTGTTTCACTTTTTACTTTGAAAACCCCTCCTATTCTGTCAGAAGTTTTATCTACGTAGATAACTCTTGTCTGAAAAACAAAACTTCGAGAGATTTCCGACAGGGGGCGCTGTTGTGTTGTGTTTCGAAAACAAAACTTCGAGGGAATTCCGACAGGGGGCGCTGTCGTGTTGCATTTCGAAAACAAAACTTCGAGGGAATTCCGACAGGGGGCGCTGTCGTGTTGTGTTTCGAAAACAAAACTTCGAGGGAATTCCGACAGAGGGCGCTGTCGTGTTGCATTTCGGAAACAAAACTTCGAGGGAATTCCGACAGAGGGCGCTGTCGTGTTGCATTTCGGAAACAAAACTTCGAGGGAATTCCGGCAGGGGGCGCTGTCGTGTTGTGTTTCGGAAACAAAACTTCGAGGGAATTCCGACAGAGGGCGCTGTCGTGTTGCATTTCGGAAACAAAACTTCGAGGGAATTCCGACAGAGGGCGCTGTCGTGTTGTGTTTCGAAAACAAAACTTCGAGGGAATTCCGACAGAGGGCGCTGTCGTGTTGCATTTCGGAAACAAAACTTCGAGGGCATTCCGACAGAGGGCGCTGTCGTGTTGTGTTTCGAAAACAAAACTTCGAGGGAATTCCGACAGAGGGCGCTGTCGTGTTGTGTTTCGAAAACAAAACTTCGAGGGAATTTCGACAGAGGGCGCTGTCGTGTTGTGTTTCGAAAACAAAACTTCGAGGGAATTTCGACAGGGGGCGCTGTCGTGTTGTGTTTCGAAAACAAAACTTCGAGGGAATTCCGACAGAGGGCGCTGTCGTGTTGCATTTCGCAAACAAAACTTCGAGGGAATTCCGACAGAGGGCGCTGTCGTGTTGCATTTCGGAAACAAAACTTCGAGGGAATTCCGGCAGGGGGCGCTGTCGTGTTGTGTTTCGGAAACAAAACTTCGAGGGAATTCCGACAGAGGGCGCTGTCGTGTTGCATTTCGGAAACAAAACTTCGAGGGAATTCCGACAGAGGGCGCTGTCGTGTTGTGTTTCGAAAACAAAACTTCGAGGGAATTCCGACAGAGGGCGCTGTCGTGTTGCATTTCGGAAACAAAACTTCGAGGGCATTCCGACAGAGGGCGCTGTCGTGTTGTGTTTCGAAAACAAAACTTCGAGGGAATTCCGACAGAGGGCGCTGTCGTGTTGTGTTTCGAAAACAAAACTTCGAGGGAATTTCGACAGAGGGCGCTGTCGTGTTGTGTTTCGAAAACAAAACTTCGAGGGAATTTCGACAGGGGGCGCTGTCGTGTTGTGTTTCGAAAACAAAACTTCGAGGGAATTCCGACAGAGGGCGCTGTCGTGTTGCATTTCGGAAACAAAACTTCGAGGGAATTCCGACAGAGGGCGCTGTCGTGTTGCATTTCGGAAACAAAACTTCGAGGGAATTCCGGCAGGGGGCGCTGTCGTGTTGTGTTTCGGAAACAAAACTTCGAGGGAATTCCGACAGAGGGCGCTGTCGTGTTGCATTTCGGAAACAAAACTTCGAGGGAATTCCGACAGAGTGCGCTGTCGTGTTGCATTTCGGAAACAAAACTTCGAGGGAATTCCGACAGAGGGCGCTGTCGTGTTGCATTTCGGAAACAAAACTTCGAGGGAATTCCGACAGAGGGCGCTGTCGTGTTGTGTTTCGAAAACAAAACTTCGAGGGAATTTCGACAGAGGGCGCTGTCGTGTTGTGTTTCGAAAACAAAACTTCGAGGGATTTCCGACAGGGGGCGCTGTCGTGTTGCATTTCGAAAACAAAACTTCGAGGAAATTCCGACAGAGTGCGCTGTCGTGTTGTGTTTCGAAAACAAAACTTCGAGGGAATTCCGACAGGGGGCGCTGTCGTGTTGTGATTCGAAAACAAAACTTCGAGAGAATTCCGACAGAGGGCGCTGTCGTGTTGCATTTTGGAAACAAAAGTTCGAGGGAATTCCGACAGAGGGCGCTGTCGTGTTGTGTTTCGAAAACAAAACTTCGAGGGAATTCCGACAGTTTTGTGTTCGAAATGCAACACGACAGCGCCCCCTGTCGGAATTCCCTCGAAGTTTTGTTATTGAATTGCAACACGACAGCGCCCCCTGTCGGAATTCCCTCGAAGTTTTGTTTTCGAAACACAACACGACAGCGCCCCCTGCCGGAATTCCCTTGAAGTTTTGTGTTCGAAATGCAACACGACAGCGCCCCCTGTCGGAATTCCCTTGAAGTTTTGTTTTCGAAACACAACACGACAGCGCCCCCTGTCGGAATTCCCTCGAAGTTTTGTTTTTCAGACTCGCCTAGCTAGCGCCCTCTGTCAGAAATTTGTCAAAGCTGCTTAGCTAGGTGAGGTTTTTGAATTTCCTCAATAATTTTTTTTATCCCCAGACCTACCTGACACCCTCCAATAAATAAAAGACAACAAATAATAAATAAGAACAATTTATTTTTTCAATTGTCCATTTTGGTTTACAATTTGTATACATAAGGCATAATCTTAATTTCTACTATACATCACCGTGATCACTTGAAAAAATTGTTACTCGGCAGTTATTCCAACAAAAAAAGTAATAACTACCTACCTACAAAAAAATTATAAGGCACAACTGCTTTAGGCAAGGCGCACATTGAGACACAGCACAGGCAAAGTTTTTGTATCACGTTGCAAGCAATAGATCACGAATGCGTCTAACAAAACATTCGTCGTGCAGTGTTACAACCATAGAGATACTACAGATAGAGGCAACAAGCCAGCTCGGAACCCGTTAGCATGTAAGAGAGAGATAGAAAGTCGGAGATTTAGGCTTTCTCTCTATAATAGCGCGTATGCTATATAAAAAGACAAAGACAGAAAAACCTCTGATCGTCCATCTTTTTCTCTCTCACCGCAGTTCGGTGGGACATTCCCACTTACACAGCAGCCTATGGCTTATGGCCTCTATCTGTAGTATCTCTATGGTTCCAGCAGAGATTGCGTGTTCGTGTGTGCTTTGCGTGAAAGGGAGTATCTTCTACGCAGGAAATGAACGCAACTGTGCGTGACGTAATGCGCCCATCGGCATAACTCACGAATTTCGTGCACTGTGTCCTTTGTGCGCCTTGCCTTACCCTAATGACCCATTCCAAAAACAATACCCTAAAAAAAGTCATCAAAATAAGCTTTTTCGCGAAATTAATTTTAATGGACGCAATAGCGTCCAACGTTCTGTCCGCGAATCATGTAGTATTTTTTTACACTCCTAGCCGAAAGAACGAATATATACACCCATTTTTTTATCCTATTGGAGGTGGGGGACACCAGACCATAGAGATACTACAGATAGAGGCAACAAGCCAACTCGGAACCCGTCAGCACATAAGAGAGAGATAGGAAGTCAGAGGTTTAGGCATGCTATATACACAAACAAAGACGGAAAAACCTCTGATCGTCTGTCTTTTTCTATCTCACCGGAGTTCAGGCGGACATTTCCACTTACACAGCGACCTATGGCTTGTTGCATCTATCTGTAGTATCTCTATGCACCAGACAGCTCGGTGTTAAATATTCGAAAGGCTCTGACACGGTTCGGTATACCGCGAATCATCCTTAACAGCCGTTCAGACTCGTAATAATTATGATCGAAGGGACCACTATGCGCCACTGTACCATCCGGTATTGTCGAAATGGTGTCCGTCTGGCCGTAGCTTGTCAGTGCCGACTTGGTCCTACTGGAGTTGGATGACAACTATTGAGCCCTCACCGTCTCATCTTTAAAGGTTACTTGTAGTTACTAGCACACAAAAACCTCGTAGTCAATCGGAGCTGGCAACAAAATTAGCTGCGGCCGGGAAGCGTGTTCTTTCGGATAGGGAATAAAAAAATAATCGAATGGGATAAATTGGTACAATTTCTTGTTTTTGGAAAAAAGGGTCCTTTTTTAAATAAATATAAAAGATTCTTTGTTTAAAATCTGTACAAGTTAAAACAAAAATATACATAAATTGTTTCGAGATAACGTAAAATAAGGAATGTCGAAATGTTAACTTGGTTTTAAGGCAGATTTTAATGATTAGTTGAAATTTTCTAGGCACCTTTTCGGCCAAGTTTTATCAACCAATAACACAAATCTACCTAAAACTTTTTTCTGAGGTCGCTTCAAACTGATCAGAACTTCTGGGAATTTATCCAAATCAGCTGCATTAGGAGAAAAGTTACAATATACAAGATGTACCAAAAAATGTGTAGGTATCATAGTTGGGTATTTAAAAGTTACCAGGTATTATTGAAATTGTAAAATTATTATGACTGTTAGAGAAAATAAAATATAAAGTTAATGTTTTAATATTGATTAATAAGCAAGCAGTTGGAATTAAATCCTGCAAAAGTTCTCTCAAAATACACAAGGAAATAATTAGTATGATTTTTTTTAAACGTACTGTAATGGCATAATGGTTGTTGTTAAATATTTTTTCAATTGTATAAATAAAATTGATTCAAAATTATCTAATGAAAAAGTTTTTTCAAAAAATAAATTACTTAATTAAAAAAAAGTATACCAATAACCTCCTGTATATAAAACTTGTATTTTTCAGTTTTTTTGAAATTTTCAATAAACAACAATAGGAATATTGAGGAAACAAAATTAAGAAACATGATTGTAAATAAAAAAATAAAATACAAATTATTCCTTAAATAAAGGAATTTTTTTTGTTGTAAAATACATAAAAAATAAATTCAATTTAATAAAATAAACAGGAATTTAAGTAAAAAGAATGCAAGACAATTCGAGTATGTTGCAGTTATGACAAAAATACAATAAACTCGTCAAAAATAGCTTGATTGCTATTTTTGACTAAATACAATCAAAAAAATCCTATTTTGAGCAGAAAAATTCCAAAACTCAAAAAGCCTAAGTACAGATTCTTGAAACATTTTCTAACTACAATCAGCACCGGCGAAATGAGCTTCTATATCGAATAAAGTTCAGACACATTTTTTTTTATGAAATTTGGTACATGACACCATCTAAAGATTCACTGTTATGAACCAAACAGCAAAAAATTCCAACAATTGTATTTTTTACGGTAATTTGGAGAAAATATCGTTATCCATCCAAAATAAATCAGAACGCAGTTTTTGATGTTTAGTGTTTTACCTAAATAACCAACAATATGCGTTTTTTTTTTTTCGATAAAAACTTGTTTCAAGAAAAAAAAAAAATAATCACAGTTCGTATTAGTGATGGGATGAAAAAATTTAGTCACAGCGTTTCACCAAGTTTCAGTAAATATTTAGAGACGAAAAAAAAAGGAGATAATGATTAAGTTTAGATGAATTTGGAGTGTCATTTACTGTTCATGGAGGAATTAGCGGGAAGAGTAGCCGATCGTTGTTGAGTGTTCATGTATGGCTTCATGTTAGAGCGGGTCGACTCCCTGTTAATAGAAAAAAATGATATTACTAGATGGTATTAGTCGATTCTAATATAATTTTGTGAATTCAAAACACTTTTCCTTAGTCCTGTTAAATTCACAAAATTATTGCTGTAAAAATTGTTAAAACGATGGACACAGATACAAATGGTTTTAAAATGATCAACTCACCTAAAAATTTCAACTATTTATCAACAATACTTTGATTATCGATAAAAGTAGTTCAATTTAACCATAAATATCGGTTTATTTTAATAGAAAGAAATGTAAGAATTGTAGTTAGTGTCTAACTAAATGAAAAAAGGTCATAAAAAAATAAAATTTTACTATATTCTACACACGACATTCCCATCAAAGCCATGCAATGCTCAGGCAGAGTAGGCCAGTCAGTCGTCTCAGTAGTCGTTCCTGATTAAAATGGAGTAAGTCCTGTATACACTAAAAAGAAAATAATACTCAAAATTAAACTACCATCACCGAACTACACTGAAAATTATCTGCGAGGAAAATTAACCAAAAATATCGATCGATATGCAACCCGACGTTTCGTCTACTTCTAGCAGCGTGAAATTTGACAAATGTATATTGTCATATGTCATTTGATGAAGGTTTTATCTCTGTTGGTGTAGGTCAAATGTCAGGTTGCAAAACCAAAAAATATTAGTTGCTGAAAATTGTGTATTTTTGCTTCGTTTATTGAAGAAGGAAATTAAAGAAAGAGGAAGAATTGAAGAGTTTATACAGTTTATTGGTAACAAAAAAAAAAGAAAAAAGAAATAATACAATAAATATACATGTAAATAAAAAAAATAGTAGATATATAGGAAAAAAAAAAAGGTTAATATATAGTAAAATAAAATTTTGGTTACAACAGATACAAAATAAAAAATATCGCTGTAAAAAGTGAATAATAATGTCCAATTATGAATAAAAAATACTGTTTCGTATTGTGTGAAATACTTCAATTATTTTATAATCACTGGAAGATGTCAAAATTATTTTTTTTTCTAATCAAAGCGTGAGAATATTCAAAATTTTGGAGCTCAAGTTCAGAAAGTTTGTTGTGTCCTAAAAATTGAAGTAGTTCAAATGTCCCGTAATAAATTTAAACACGATTTAATGAAAAATTTGTTTAATTCGTGTTAGTTTGGAAAATCTCCAAGTTAAGGTAAATTTTGACTTAGTATCGCCAGAAAAGGTTGGTGAAGTAACCAATTGAAAGAAAAAAAAAGATATTTTATCTCTACTTATTAAATCCATAAAATGTACTTAATAAAATCAGTTCTCTATACTGTAAATTCTTAATTACTAATAAATATGTTTTTTTGTACTTTCTACAAACTACAATAGAATTAACATGCCACAGATAAATGTTCAGTACAAACAACAAAATCATGATTGTTTTCTCGCGAAAAAAGTTGATAAATTAAATCAACTTTTTAAATGAGAAAAATCTATGGACAGACAATAATAATTATTAGAGTGGCGAGAACTCACCTAGGCGATATTTTCGCCGACGAATCTATGGCATTGGAATTGTTGGCTTTAAAACCGCACTTTTGGATTTTCCTACTCAATCTCGACACCCACTGTTTCTGATCGTCGTGCGAACAAGCTAACAATAATAATTCTTTGGCATACGAGGGATCGTAATGAAGTTTACAAGGCGGCACCGAATCCTCCTTCTTTTCCAAATGATCCTTATGAACTTTTATCCTACATCCTAATAAACAAAACAAAACATTTATTTTTAAAATTGTCCATTTACCATGAGCGTGCGATAAAATTTCCAAAAGGGATTCACATATTTGCAAAATATTTCATTTTTAATAGAGAGGGATTAATTTCACTTACGTCTACATTCCAACGCCGGCGGCGGCCTAAACATGTTCCACATCGGCTTCGGACAAACTTCGCAGGTCGTCGGCATGTGATAGGATATGTTTAGAAATTCGTGTCCCTTGTGCGATATAACGCCCGGTTTGTCGTCGAAATTCCTCATCGATTGACTGACGTCCAACGCCAGAGTCGCTTGTTCGGCGTCGGTTTTGCGAGCTTCGCCTTCGCCGGCGTATAAAAGTTGAAATATCCTCGGTATATCTTTGGAATCGGCTCGAATTACGTCACCCTGCGTCACCGAACGTACGTGAAATACTTTACTGGAAAAAAAAATAAAATAAATTAAAAATTTTTCATTTTTTTTTCTACTTACGACAAATCCAAAACGATAACCGGATCGGAATTTTGTTTATCGCTGTCGGAATTGTAGAAAATAATTTTTCGACTGGATACGACGACGTATTGTTTCTTCCAACCGTGTCGCCTGATATTTTGTTTGGATGGTATCGATAGCCAGCCTTCGAATACGGCGTCGATTTCGTCTCCTTCGTTGTCGGCCGAGCTTAAAGAAGCAGTTTCGCTATTCATCGACGATATTTTCAATTGGAGCTGTTCCAAATCGGCGTCTTTGCTGTCCAATTCCATCTGGAGGCGTTGCTTGGAAGCTATTTCTTCGTTCAATTGGGACTAAAAGATACATTTTTATTTAAATAAAACGTTTTAAAAAAAAATTAATTACTTACGCTTAATTCCTGTATGTTCTTTTGATAATTTCCTATCATCTGATTGTATTTTTCCTTTTCTAAACTGAGTTCTTGTTGTAATTTTTTCAAATCTTTTTCTTTTCTTCTAAGATCCGCGTTGGATACTTTGGATTTGCCTTTGCCGGATTCTCTTATGTCTTTTCTGTTCATTATTTCGTGTAATTTGTTGACGGCTTGTTGTTTTAAAAGACTTTCCGTGTTTAATTTTATCACCTGGAAATTGAACACGTTTTTATTTTTTGAAAAACTATGTATCTATTGAATTGTTAAAATTTCGATGAAAAGTGTTATTTCTTGGTGGAATACTCTTTTGGATACGAAAATTTAGAGGAGTTTGAACAAATTCAACACAAGCTGGACGTAAAAATTGAAGGAAATGTTGAAAGAATTGAAAGGAATTTGTAAAATTTCAACCAGAATTGAATGTAAATATTAAAAATTGAAAGAAAAGTGAGAAAAATTCAACCAAAGCTGGATGTAAACATTGTAAATAGAAAGAAATTGAGAGAAAATTGGGAAAAGAAATTGAGAGAAAATTGGAAAAATTTCAATCAAAACTGGATGTAAACTTTGAAAATAGAAAGAAAATGAATAAATTGAGAAAAAATTGTGAAAATTTCAACCAAAACTGGATGTAAACATTGAAAATAAAAAGAAATTGAGAGAAAATTGGGAAAATTTCAATCAAAACTGGATGTAAACTTTGAAAATACAAAGAAAATGAAGAAATTGAGAGAAAAGTGGGAAAATTTTAATCAAAACTGGATGTAAACATTGAAAATAGAAAGAAATTGAGAAAAAAGTTGAAAAAATTCAACCAAAACTGGATGTAAACATTGAAAATAGAAAGAAGATGAAGAAATTGAGAAAAAAGTTGAAAAAATTCAACCAAAACTTGATGTAAACATTGAAAATAGAAAGAAGATGAAGAAATTGAAAAGAAAGTTGAAAAAATTCAACCAAAACTGAACGTAAACATTGAAAATAGAAAGAAGATTAAGAAATTGAGAGAAAAGTGGAAGATATTGAGAGAAAAGTGGAAAAAATTCAACCAAAACTGGATGCAAACATTGAAAACAAAAAGATGAAGAAATTGAGAGAAAAGTAGGAAAGATTCAACCAAAACTGGATGTACTCATTGAAAATAGAAAGAAGATGAAGAAAGTGAGAAAAAAGTTGAAAAAATTCAACCAAAACTGGATGCAAACATTGAAAACAAAAAGATGAAGAAATTGAGAGAAAAGTAGGAAAGATTCAACCAAAACTGGATGTACTCATTGAAAATAGAAAGAAGATGAAGAAAGTGAGAAAAAAGTTGAAAAAATTCAACCAAAACTGGATGCAAACATTGAAAACAAAAAGATGAAGAAATTGAGAGAAAAGTAGGAAAGATTCAACCAAAACTGGATGTACTCATTGAAAATAGAAAGAAGATGAAGAAAGTGAGAAAAAAGTTGAAAAAATTCAACCAAAACTGGACGCAAACATTGAAAACAGAAAGAAGATCAAGAAATTGAGAGAAAAGTAGGATAAATTCAACCAAAACTTGATGTAAACATTGAAAATAGAAAGAATATGAAGAAAGTGAGAAAAAAGTTGAAAAAATTCAACCAAAACTGGACGCAAACATTGAAAACAGAAAGAAGATCAAGAAATTGAGAGAAAAGTAGGATAAATTCAACCAAAACTGGATGCAAACATTGAAAACAAAAAGAAGATGAAGAAATTGAGAGAAAAGTAGGAAAGATTCAACCAAAATTGGATGTACTCATTGAAAATAAAAAGAAGATCAAGAAATTGAGAGAAAAGTGGGAAAATTTCAATCAAAACTTGATGTAAACATTGAAAATAGAAAGAAGATCAAGAAATTGAGAGAAAAGTAGGATAAATTCAACCAAAACTGGATGCAAACATTGAAAACAAAAAGAAGATGAAGAAATTGAGAGAAAAGTAGGAAAGATTCAACCAAAATTGGATGTACTCATTGAAAATAAAAAGAAGATCAAGAAATTGAGAGAAAAGTGGGAAAATTTCAATCAAAACTTGATGTAAACATTGAAAATAGAAAGAAGATCAAGAAATTGAGAGAAAAGTAGGATAAATTCAACCAAAACTGGATGCAAACATTGAAAACAAAAAGAAGATGAAGAAATTGAGAGAAAAGTAGGAAAGATTCAACCAAAATTGGATGTACTCATTGAAAATAAAAAGAAGATCAAGAAATTGAGAGAAAAGTGGGAAAATTTCAATCAAAACTTGATGTAAACATTGAAAATAGAAAGAAGATCAAGAAATTGAGAGAAAAGTAGGATAAATTCAACCAAAACTGGATGCAAACATTGAAAACAAAAAGAAGATGAAGAAATTGAGAGAAAAGTAGGAAAGATTCAACCAAAATTGGATGTACTCATTGAAAATAAAAAGAAGATCAAGAAATTGAGAGAAAAGTGGGAAAATTTCAATCAAAACTTGATGTAAACATTGAAAATAGAAAGAAGATCAAGAAATTGAGAGAAAAGTAGGATAAATTCAACCAAAACTGGATGCAAACATTGAAAACAAAAAGAAGATGAAGAAATTGAGAGAAAAGTAGGAAAGATTCAACCAAAATTGGATGTACTCATTGAAAATAAAAAGAAGATCAAGAAATTGAGAGAAAAGTGGGAAAATTTCAATCAAAACTTGATGTAAACATTGAAAATAGAAAGAAGATCAAGAAATTGAGAGAAAAGTAGGATAAATTCAACCAAAACTGGATGCAAACATTGAAAACAAAAAGAAGATGAAGAAATTGAGAGAAAAGTAGGAAAGATTCAACCAAAATTGGATGTACTCATTGAAAATAAAAAGAAGATCAAGAAATTGAGAGAAAAGTGGGAAAATTTCAATCAAAACTTGATGTAAACATTGAAAATAGAGAGAAGATGAAGAAATTGAGAAAAAAGTTGAAAAAATTCAACCAAAACTGGACGCAAACATTGAAAATAGAAAGAAGATGAAGAAATTGAGAGAAAAATAGGAAAGATTCAACCAAAACTGGATGTACTCATTGAAAATAGAAAGAATGTGAAGAAATTGAAAGGAATGTTGAAAAAATTCAACCAAATCTGGAAATAAACATTGTAAATAGCAGAAAAGATAAAAAAAATTGGACATGAATTCCAAATAATTAAATAAAAACTCACCAATTTCTCATATTCTTCATTATTATTAGTCTTCCTATTGAACTCCTCTTGTAATTGTTTGTACTGCCTGTTGAATTCATCTTTTTCTTTCTGTACTTGTTCAGTCACCTTCTTATATTCCAATTCTCTATCTTTAAACGTATTTATTACCACTTCTTTACCATTCATATCCGTTCTATGTTTCGCTAAGAGATCTTTCAATTCCAATTCTTTCATCGTTTTTTCTTTTTCCAAATCAGCGACGGTTTCTTCTGCTATCGATCGAGCCAAAGCTTCCGAATCGGCTCTAGAAAACAAAAATTACAATTCATCATCGAAGAAATTGAAATAGTAAAAGTAATTACCGCGCTAAAGCTAATTGGCACTGGTGTTTCAACGAAGCCCTTTCCTCTTCGAACTCCTTGTTTATTCGATTTTTTTCGTCTACTTCTTCTTTCAATTCCACCGTTTGAGTTTTGTATAGGGTGCTGAAATATTGTTCGGTTTCCAAATTTTCTTGTAATTCCTTCATTTGTAATTGATCTCGTTGCCAATTGCTTTTCGATCTCATCAATTCTTCTTCTAGAGTTTTCTTCGTTTCCTGCAAATGACCGAGTTCTTGTAATAATTGAGATTCCTTCGATTTTATTTTGTTCAATTCCACAGTTTGTTGGGTGATTTCGGATTGTAAAATGTTCTTTTTTTGTTGTTCTTGTTCGAATTGAGCGTTTACGGCTTTTACTTTTTCGACTTCTTGTCGATATTCGCCTTCTAATTTTTGTAAACGTTGCTGTATTTGTCTGTAATCCACGGATAACATCGAAATTTGTCTTTCTTTTTCTTGTGAATTCAAATCGGCTTTCTGTCTAGCAGACTTTTCTTCGTTCAGTTTCGTTTGTAATGCTGAAAAATTAAATAAAATGAAGAAAACTTCTTTCATACCCCTCGTATTTGTATAAAAACAACAAATATATTTTTATTACCGTTTATGATCCGATCCATAAGTTCTGCATGAAAAATGTAGAAAATTGGTGGTGAAAAATTAAAAGTTGCCATAGAAGTACGATAAAAATTTAAAAAGGGTTCATTTAGTAGCAAAAAAAATCTACTTGCCATTGGCGTACGATAAAATTTCTCAAAGGGGGTAATTTATTTGCAAAAAATTCCGTTTACCATGGACGTACGTTATATTTTTTTCAAGGGGATAAATAATTTCAATTTCATTTAAATGTTTTTTTTTTTTATATAAAATCAACCTTACCTTTGACAACTTCCAAATTGGCTTCTTCCTTATTCAAAACTCGACTTCTTTCGGTCTCTTCGTGCGCTTTAACTTCCTGTTGATATCTATTTTTGACGGCTTTCAATTCCAAATCCAAACCGGCACATTCCTTCTCCAAATAAGACACTTTTTCCGTTAACTGCACGTTATCCGTGGATATTTTGATTTCTTTTTGTCGCAACCTTTCCATTTCCGCGTTTACGGATTGTAATTTGTTTTCTAGAACTATGTGTTGATCAGACACCTATACACAAAGATATAATTTAGTTTGACGAATAAAATCCTTTAAATAAAATAACTCACCTGACTCCTATAATTTCTCTCTTCGGTTAATTGATCTTGTAAAGTAGCTACTTCTGTTTGTAGACTGTCTCTTTGGCTCTGTATGGATTGCAACAAGGTTTGGTATTCGGCAACTTTATGTTCGGAATTTGATTTAGTTATTGTTAATTCGTTGGCTTGCTTCCTTAATTTCTGACAATTTTCAGTCTCTCCTTTTAATTTTTCCTGCATTTCGTTCACCTGTTTTTCTAATAACTGTATCTTATCGTTGTGTTGTTGATTGTTATTCATCTCTCTAGTTCTTTTACTCTGTTCTTCTTCGTAGCGTTTTTTCAATTCGGATAAGTATTTTTCAGTATTTCTCCTTAAATCGCTTTCGTGTTCTGCTTTTCTTTGCAATTCCTTGTAACTGTGCCTCAAGATTGTTAGATCTTTTTCGTTTTTCGTCATTTCTTCTCTTATATCACTTTCTCTTTGAGCTATTGTCTCTAATTGCAACAATAATTGTCTATGTTTCGCCTCTAATGTTTCTACGTTCAATTTCTCTTGTTCTAACAATAATTCTAGTTTGTGGACGTGATTGCTGGAATCAGCACTAATGTTATTCGGTTTACTGTCCACTGAATCTGTCGAAAACAATAACTGGTAATCTGAGTTGTAAGTAAAACCTAAAACAGAAAAAATTAATAACAAATAAAAATTATATTAAACATTTTAATTACCTATAAAAGGTAGATGGTTGCCCACAAAACTATTAGGCACTGGAAAATTTTCTTCGGGCGTTTCATCTTTTTCGTAGTCCTCAAAATTGCTGGTGTCATCGTCACCTGTCAATTCGGGGACTACGGGTGGAGCCATTTCGCGCAAATTTTCGAAAGTCCAATTTTCGTTGTTTATAAAAAACGGATGGGATTTTATTTCTTCTACACTATTTCTTCCTAGAAAAAAAAGCAAATTTAATTAAAAAATTCAAATACATTATCTATAACTTACCTAATCGTTTATTTCTATCACAGAGTAGTCCCTGTATAAAGGATTTGGCTTCGTTGGATATTTCAACTTCATCAGGAAAGGATAAATTATTTTCGTGATACATGATTTTGTTGTAAGTACCAAGAAGGCTGTCTGCATAAAAAGGAGTTTCTCCTACCAGCATTTCATATACAAAAATTCCTACAGACCACCAATCACATTCTCTTCCATATATACCTTTTCCATGACTTTGCAACACTTCAGGTGAAATATAATCAGGAGTACCAACCACATTATTTGATCTAACCAGACCTCCGTCATCCATTCTCATACAAGTACCAAAATCAGCTAATTTTAGATGTCCATACTTGTCCAAGAGCATGTTATCAGGTTTAACGTCTCGATGAACAAACCCCATGGAATGAATAACGTCCAAAGCGAGCACTACTTCCATAGTATAAAATTTCGCCCAAGTTTCTGGTATGTCATAATTTGACATTAGATTGACTATATCACCACCAGGCATGTAATCCATTACCATGTAAAGATGTTTGGAATCCTAAAAGTAATCGTTAATTATCGATATAGTTTAAAAAGTAAGTTTTTTCATTTACCTGAAAGGCAAAATGCAATTGCACTATCCATTCGGATCTTGCATGTGCCATGATGTGCCTCTCTTCCCAAAAAAACGCAGAATCTGATCTTTTGATTAGATCCGCTTTACTTAATCTTTTCATAGCATATACTTTTCTAGTGTATTTATGCCTAACAAGTTGCACCTTTCCAAAAGCTCCCCGCCCTATCACTTTAATGTGTTCAAAATCATCTGTTTTCATGCGAAGATTGATGATGTCGCTAGCAAAATCATCATCTAAAAACAATAATCCAAATAATAATAATAATAGGGGAATACCAAACTACTATATCTCTGCTAATTAATAAATAAATAAAGAATGGTCAATACTTAAATTTCTTAATCTATTAATATTTACTTTGAAAAGTTACTGACTTACAAGTAAAGATAAAAATGTTTATTTAAATGTCTCATAAAGAATGTCATCATTTACAAAATGAAAAAGCATATTATAAATTGTAATTTGTTAATATAATCACTAATTTTATTGGTGCTTACATCTATTTAAGTAAACTTCTACATTTTTCAATTTTTTAATAGCTGGATGATCACAATCTGTATACAGTGCTTGTACTGTGTCCAATAATGAGTCAATATTTCCTTTCCCTCGAGGTTCTTTTATTCTTTCCTCGAGAAGTCTTAATCTTCTCCTACGATCCTCGTCGTTGATAATATCCATTTTTTGAATATATTAAGTAACACTACTCCTAACCACTAGAAAAATATCTGCAAATAAAAACATTTGCCAAATTTACACAAAGATAATGGATTGATGTAATTACTTCATTTGATCTAAATTATTGTATGATTGTTACTTATTGTTGAATTAGTAAAATCGTTAATAAGTTATGTTAATATCCAAATTCTAAGGGGACCAACCTGTCAAAAACATTGCTTTGTATAAAATATAGTGATATTCGCTTACCTGAACATTACACGTTCTTGGAAGATGCGTTTAATATTAAAAACGTTCTAAATATCACTAAATTACTATTATACACTTAACATAAAATTAAATAAATCATCGAAAAAAAATCATATTTATTTTATACGAAAGCAGCCATTTTAAAATTAATCATCACATCACTTTCCTTATCCCATTCGTTACAAGTGATTTTTGTGATCCGTTCAACAATCTACTCACCACACTTCAGTTTTAATTTTATGAATTTAGCACGTCAGGTTGTACTACTATTTGTTAAAGTAAGTATAATGCCGTCATTTATCAAGCAGTATTACAATTTTACCAATATATTATCAATTATTATTTATATTCATTTACCGGTACTGCTTACAAAAATAAAAATATTGACAGTCGTACCAACATGAACATGAAAGTTGATGTTCAGTGTTGTTGGTAAATAGAAACTGTCAAAACGAGTGTATGTATTTTCTTTATTTTCAAATTTTTTTAGGTTATTGTTATCATTTTACGTGTAACGTTCAATTTAAAACTACAGTTCAAATTAAAAATCCGATTATAGGATAATAATATGCAAGATGTAGTTTTTAAAATAAGTACCATAAAAAGATATGAAAGTTTTCTACAAAATTAGTGTTTCACGTGTATAACCTAAAAATTATGGATTCAAAGTACAATATCGGAAACGGTAAAAGCGTCGTTCAGAAGTTCCAAATGAAATTAAAACCTATTCCTGTCGTATTCAACAATAAAAATGGACCACCAAGCCCCAAAAAGATGAAATTAAACAACGAAAATCGGAACCCTTCATCGTCTAATGGTGTCTCTAGCAAACCTAAATTGAGTATACAAGACCAGAGAAGGAACTTACCAGTATTTGATAAGAGGAATAAATTATTGGAACTCATAAAGAGACACAAAACTCTAATAATTTTAGGTGAAACAGGTAGTGGTAAAACAACGCAGATTCCACAGTATATTTTGTCAGCTAGACTGCAAGATAATGGTAAACTAGCTATTTCACAACCTAGAAGAGTTGCTGCAATCAGTGTTGCAACTAGAGTAGCTCAGGAATATGGACATGGCGTAAATAGAATTTATATACAATAAAACATTTCCTAGCTAAGGTTTTTATTTTCAGTTGTCTGTAGGTGATGTAGTTGGATATTCAGTGAGATTTGAAGACTGTACATCAAGTAAAACAAAAATAAAATTCTTGACTGATGGTATGCTTCTTCGAGAAGCAATGTTCGATAGACTTCTTATGGAATATACTGTTGTTATCCTGGATGAAGCACATGAAAGAACAATACATACAGATGTTTTATTTGGTATTGTTAAAAAGGCTCAAAAAGTTAGAGAAGATAGAAACCTGCCTGCTTTAAAGGTACTAATTTACTTGTAAATTCAATTAAATAATAATTTTCATTGTAGATATTAATAATGTCCGCCACTATGGATGTAGACCATTTTTCACGATATTTTAATAACTGTCAAGCTGTATATTTAGAAGGTCGAACATTTCCTGTTAATATTTACTATACAATCAAACCACATGATGATTATCAAACAAGTTGTGTAGCAACATTTTTCAAAATTCATAAAGAAGCACCAGCAGAGTGAGTTTAAATTTATTTAAAAAATTCAACCTAATTTAATCAATTTTCAGTCATGATGTATTAATTTTTTTAACTGGCCAAGAAGAAATTGAAGCTTGCTCACAAAGAATAAGAATGCTTTCCAAAGATCCTGAAGTCCAAGGACCGGCTATTAGAGTTTTTACTTTGTACGCAGCTCAACCAAGTTCGCAACAATTAAGTGTCTTTCAACTTTCTCCTACAAATACTAGGAAAGTGGTGATCAGTACTAATATTGCTGAAACTAGTATTACCATACCAGGGATTAGATATGTTATCGACAGTGGTATGGTTAAAGTAAGGTAAAAATATGATAATTTTAAACTTTTTTATTTTATATAAAAGTTAAATTTTTTAGAACCTTCCATCCATCAACTGGGTTAGAATTGTTGAAGGTTCAAAAAATCTCCCATGAACAAGCTTGGCAAAGAGCAGGCAGAGCTGGTAGAGATTCAGAAGGTTATTGTTATCGAATATATACCAGATCTCAATTTGAATTGATGTGTAAAACAACTATACCGGAAATACAAAGAGCAAATTTAGGGACTGTTGCTTTGCAACTTTTAGCTCTCGGAGTCCATGCAAATTATTTTGATTTCATGGATAAGCCTCCCAAAGAGGCAATAACTTTCGCCTTTGAGCAGTTGAAACTTTTAGGTGCCATTGAAGATGTCAGTGCAGTCAATTTGACACCATTAGGAAAGAAAATGTCCAAATTTCCATTAGATCCACGGTAAGATTTTATTTAATAAAAAAACTTTCTAGTATTTTATCCACAAATATTTTCAGATTCTCTAGAATTCTTCTTTCGTCCCAACAATACGGGTGTGTTCAAGAAGCTCTTACAATAGTGTCTCTTTTAAGTGCCGAATCGATACTTATTAACCCAGTGTCAAAAATGACAGAAGCTCAAAATGTTCGACAAAAGTTTAGCTCAGGTTTCGGAGATTTAATTACCCTGTTAAATATCTACAGGGACTTTGAAACAGTCGGACAAAATAATAGGTGAATATATTATTATTGCTATTTTTTCTTAGTTCTTATTTTTTTTAAATTCATTTAATAGACGAAGTTGGTGCCACGAACATTTTATACACATGCGAAACATTTTGCATGCTAAAGAAATAAGAGTACAATTAGAAGAAATATACAAAAAATTAGATGTTGGAATCGGTTCTTCGTGTGGAGGAGATTTCGATAAACTCAGAAAGTGTCTGATCACAGGTTTATTCATGAATGTTGCTGAACTTGTCAGAGATCACCAATATGTGACTGTAAGCTTTTTTTTTTAATACAAAAATGAAATATTTTAAATAAATTTTCTTCTAGTTGGATAAAAAGCAACCTGTACAGTTTCATCCAAGTTCAAGCCTTCACAGACAACAACCTCATCTTGTGTTATTTACAGAAGTAGTTCAAACTAATAAATGTTATTTAAGAGGATTGACTACCATAGAATCTGATTGGCTGCATGATGCAGCTTCCGATTACATGAAAACTCATACTCTTAGATTTAACAGTAGTTGATAGTTTACAAACTGCTCAAGTTTTGATTTTTTTTTTATTGTACATATTTCAATTTTTGGATTCTATCGGGTAAATTATGTGACAGCTAACAAGTTGTTAACAAAGACTGTGGCAAATTAAAGTGAAAACCTGTTGTAATGTAATGTTGACTTAATTTTACGGATTTACTAACTGCAAAACAATTGTAGATACTTTTTGTAAATTAATTGTATGGTAGGTTAAGCTTTGATTATGATTATTTTTAATAAATATATAACGTGTATTTGATTTCCACAAAAATTATTGTCAGATAAGCTTAAACAAATTATACCAGTTGAAAATTACCTTGTTTAATGTTTTTCTCATCGAGATCGAACTCCATGTATTCCAATTTCTGGTCATGATAGAAGGCGACAGTTTGAAACCCGTACCATAACATCTGACGGACATTCTTTTTGACTGAGATCTCGGTTAATCTCGGCAATGTGCTTGTCCTTTTTTTATTCACTCACTTTGAATTGAGCTGTGACTTTTGCTTTCCCTTCGCCGATTAGAGGTAGCCAACTATCGATAGTTTTAAGTTTTAATTTACTATCGATGGTCCCATTCGATAGTTTTTGTCATACGTCAACTGTCAAAGTCATCATACAACGCATAACCTAACCATTAACCATAAAATAAAATAATTTTTCCAATTTTCCACTATTTTACTTACATAGCAGCACAGTAGACAAGGTAATCTACGCCCTAGTTTTTGGTTTTATTTTTGACTGGTAAAGTTTGAGGTTGATGGTTAAACGAAAATCATCGTTAATATGGAAGTATTTTTCAAAGGATGAGCTTGGTAGGCCACTAGCTACATGTATGAAATGTAGAAAGGAATACAAAACATCTGGAAATACGTCTAATTTAATGGACCATCTAAAAAGGGCACATGGCAAACGAATCAAGAAGGGTTCTTTAAATCGTTAACTGAAGTGAGCTGAGATCTCGGTCAAAAAGAACGCACCTCATAACACCCAATCATAAAACTAGAGTTCATGATGTTTTATAGGCCAACGGACACCCTATATAACCATAATTGTCGTCATCCCCTAAATCTTCCAGGGAGAACACAGATACGGCAGGAACGGACTGCTCCTCGTAAACCACTAAACTTTCCAGGGATAACGAAGAGACTTCAGGAAACAAAAGGGAGGATGCAGAGACTTTGGAAACAGTTTGCTCTTTGCCAACACCTAACATCAGAGAACAATCAGACTTTGAAAACAGTTTGGTCATTGTTAACCCCTAACACTGAAATATTCCATTCATTGCCATCTAAACATTTAGTCCATATTTCTTTCAAGTGAAATAATAATACACTTGCTGAGAAAAATAATAATCAAATGTTTTTAAAATACTCACTTGTACCAAGTTGGATATTCAGTTATAATAATATAATATTCACTGAAATTTTTCTGTTTTTAGCATATAAATAATTTGGTGAATTAAATAAACGGGTTTCTGGTTAAATTTTAATTTAGCCGTCAGCAACATAACTGAAAGGAAAAATATAGAGAAAGCAACCGTTTTAGTGATACAAAAATTATTATTAAAAATCCTGCTTACAAATACTTTTGAACTTGATTATCCGGAAACAATTTTAATTCAATCTCATTTCATTTTTTTGTTTTTATTTCCTTGGGACCCGGGTGCCTTCCTTTTCTTTTCAATCTCTTTCAATTCAAACTTTTCTTTGATATCCGTGATTAAATCCTCTAAGACACCATCTAATGCTTGACGATCTACTTGATTATCAAATACTGGTTCAATTGGTTCATCCAATAATTTTGATTTAATGTAAGCTTTTTTTTTCTGGAATGGTATGTCAACTATCAACTTTGGCTCAAAATCAAATGTCAACTTTTCAACCAATTTCTGGACAGTTTCTTTTCTTTCTTCGTTTACTTCTTCTGCGGGATAATTTAATTTTTGAGGAAGTACTATTTCATTTCCAAAAGGTAAGCGCTTTTCTGACAAAGAAATAAATTATTTTAGTAAAATAAAAGAATTTCTAAATTAAAAAAATATACCACTAATGTATTGTTAAAGTTGAATTCATATATTTTACAGAATTTTCACGATTTTACTTTTTGTTTGTAATGAAATTCAGCCTAATTCAAAAATTAATTAGCACAAGAAACATAACAGTCATATAACTTCTTTCAAGATAACGAGCCAGTCAATACTGAAAGTATGATCTGTGGGTGTATTTCAATACATGCAGTTCAAATTCAATCCAGTGTTATTGAAAATTATTATTTAATGGCCTAACCTAACCTAACTTATCAAATCACACAAACTGAATTTCTATAGAAAAAAATATTTGCTTATAACTAAAGTTAAGATAATATTAAACAAAAAAAAGACATTTCTTACCCAAGAACATTTGAATTCCATCCACCAACATAGGAATTAGTTCTACACATCTAATCTTATCTGGTTGCCTTACTTTTGAAATACAAACTAAGACCTTATTACTAGCAACACAGTTATCCCAAAATTTACTAAAATAGGGTAGTTCCTCCTTAGGATCTACCTTTATCAAGTTGGGACTAGTAAAAACGTGACCTATATCAACTTGTCTATCAGCTACATATAAGAGAGTCAGTCCTTTTGGTGTAGTAGAGTCCATCAGACTGTCTTTTTCAATTGGATCAAATCTGACGTTAGGTGCTTTATCTGTAATATTCTTTATGCGGTAATATGTTTGAGAGTCACTGGGTAAAGGAGTATTAGCTAATTTTTGACCATCTTTGGTCATAATACTATTATAAAGTTGTATGTTGGAATAAATAGACAGTCTTAAACATTGCAAATAGCGTGTAGTATCATCTCTAAAAGGATAGAAAATGACTTTACGTTGATTAATATTCATTAAGATTGTTGAACACAATTTTTGTGTTAAACCTTCTGAATCAGTACAAATTTCTTCTTGTCTTAAACCACCCAATATATTAAACAGTTCATTATAAAAGAGTTTATAATTGAATGAAAGTACTGTTGGTACAATCTGGAATTGTATCTGACTTCCAATATAAGTTTTGATTTCGTTTAAGGCAGTGAATTTAGAATTTTTATCACTTATTGGTTTATCGTCATTACTCAAATATAGAAGAGTTCTTTTGTAAAAATCCGTTTTTGCCGCAGCATGAAAAAGTTTTTTGCAAGTAAGAAGAAATGAGGATAAATCTAAATTGCCTTTTCTTTGAAATTCCTTGATTAGATCATCATCAGTTAACTTAGATTTTACTTTTAATAACTTAACCGACTCCAAAACGCTATCACTGAAGCTTATTATGGGTGTAGATGCACCTGCTACTACAACAGCAAAAGGGCTCCAGGACCTACTATCTTTTCTGAATAGTAAGGTCTCTGCTAAGTTATGGCATGCTTCTAAACACATACGAAATGGCATTGCTCCATCTGTATTGTTTTTAAACATTGATGGATGAGAATCAATGGCAACAACAACATAGGATGGTTTAAATGAAGGGCTGAATATTTCGTTATCGGGATCTTCGTAGTCACTATCACGATCGTCGTCCCCGTACATCTAAAAATTGACAATTTATAATGCACTTATGAGTGATTATAGTATTAATAGTTAGCTACCTTAAAAAATTAAATTTTTATTAAACACTGCGATAAACTACAAAAACTCTGCTAATACTTGACCAACAAAATACAAGATGCCGGTAAAAAGACGAAATTTTTGACATTTCCTTAATTACCACAGAATATCTCATTCACAGTAGTGAGCAGGTCTTTTTTAGTGAGTAGACAAGCACCGTGGGTTGTATTAGTGGAGTATTCTGTGGTTCCGAAAAATTGATGCCTACGAAGAGCGACGAGACCTAAAATTTCACCGCGAAATAGAAGATTGCTAATTTCACTTTTGTTTTCCTCAAAATTTTCAGTCAAGATATTATCTCTGTTTTCAGTCGCTTTTATTCAGTCTCATAAGTAGGTATTTAAAGAAAAAAAGTTGAAAACAGCGTAATATAATTGACGCAGTTGTCACAGAAAATTTCATTGTGTAAGTAAACTTCATCAATATTTAATTTTAAGATAATTTTCGTATATTTTCAACGTTTCAAAACATTACGTCATTATTGATCAGAGTGAAACCTTTAGCAAACCCATTGCAGTTTTCAGTTGAAATATGGCTCTGATGCTAGCCACCAGATTATGTAGGGCCTCTGTCCTTTCAAAAACGAATTTTGTAAAGCATCAACCCAACAAAATAACAGTATATCGAACATTCTCTGAAAGCAAAGATGCTGCTGCTCGAGCTGCGAGAAGAGAAGCCGGTGTTAAGGAAAAGCTAATGCGACCTGCAGGAGAAACTGGTAAAACATATTATATAAGAAATATTTTTAATATAACCTAAAACTTTTCCTTTTTAATAGCTTTCAACTTGGGAAAAGGAGCATTAGCTGGAGCTTCTGTTCTTGGAATTGGAGCCTTAGCTTTCTACGGATTAGGATTGGGAAAAGAAGCTGGAGCTCTTGAAAAACAACAGTAATATTTTAGTTTTTATTTTATTCAACTATAATATACTATACAATTTTTTAGTTTGTGGCCACAATATGTAAAAGATCGTATCAAAACAACATATATGTATTTTGGAAGTTCTATAGTAGTTACTGCAGCAAGTGCCTTGGCTGCAGTTAGATCTCCATTTATTATGAATATCGTGATGAAAAACGGATTTGTGGTAAATACTTTAAACATATATAATGTTTGAAATAACTCATATTTAATTTTTTAGGGACTAGCTATTAGTTTAGCCGCTATTATGGGTACAGGTATACTAGCACAAAGTTTACCCTATAAAGAAGGATTTGGAGCCAAACAAATGGCTTGGTTACTTCATGTAGGAACAATGGGTGCTATGGTAGCACCTCTGTGCTTCCTCGGAGGACCCTTATTAATTAAAGCAGCCTGGTATACAGCTGGTGTTGTCGGTGGACTTAGTACAATTGCTGTAAGTGAATATAACCTTAAATTTACTCTTCTAATCAATTATTTAACAGGTGTGTGCCCCAAGCGAGCAGTTTCTTTACATGGGTGGACCATTGGCAATGGGATTAGGAGTAGTGTTTGTATCATCGATAGGTTCAATGTTCTTTGCTCCTACAACAGCTTTAGGTGCTGGTTTATATTCAATTAGTTTATACGGTGGATTGGTACTGTTCTCGGGTTTCTTACTTTACGATACTCAGAGAATCATTGCTCAAGCTGAAAGATATCCTGCCTCACCTGGTTTATATGATGTCAGGCCTTATGATCCTATTAATGCGTAAGTAGAATATTATTATTCAAACTATTTATTATGCTTAGAAGATACATTTCTTTGTAGTTCGATTGGAATCTATTTGGATACGTTGAACATCTTCATCAGGATAGCGACTATTCTAGCAGGTGGAGGTCAAAATAAAAAAAGATAGATACGACTTACTAATGTAATTGCTATTTTTTTACTATTTTACGAAATAAACGTTCGAATGCTGTGACTATTATCTCCTGTGTGTAAATATAATGTAGATTTAAGGTAAAATTAAAAAACATTAAATTATATATTTAATGATATTTTATTTAAGCTTTTTTGTATTCACAATGATCGAGTTTTGTTTTTGTTTATAATTATTACAATAAATAACATTTTTTTTCAACACTAGTAGTTTTTTTTTTCATTTAAAGAGGAAAAATGGTTTTATAAAAACGAATCTTTGGATACCAGTGCAGACTTAATGGATAAATGTAATGAAGGAAAGTGATGTGGAGAAAAATGAACAACTTAAATATGGCACGTACAGATATTTCTTTATAATATGAATCAAACCCTGTTTTCCTTTGAAAACATTGGATGTGACGAATGTGTCCAATTCTATAAAATTGTTATAATTTTAACAATTTTTATGGCAAGAATGTAGCATCGGTAAGTAAAATATGATGCTTCAACATTAATTTCTTTCCAAGCTAACAGTACATTTTGAAGAGGTTACATAAACCTATAATTAGTAAAATTTTGTATGTACAGTCAAAAGCTTTCAGTCATTTGTATTTTACACAATTTGCGAGTGACGGAAATTTGCAAGACTGTTCAGAATGAATCAAAATTATCACTCCAAACATGGGTAGATAATTTCGATACATTTTAAAAGAAAAATATTTCATGCAAAAATTATCGATATTGTCCTAACATCTTACAGCTTACTAGATATATTCATGAGAAGCACAGAAAGTTGAAAAACGTTTCGCGTGTTTTAAATGTATCCTAAAATTTTCCCAGAACAATATGAGTTTTTTTTTTATTCATTTCACAGATTTAGAATATTTACAAGATAATTTTTTCTACGTAAAAAAAGACCAACTTACACTGTTAAAAATGAAAAACAAATATATATACATTTATCGTTATTTTCGATTTGGTTATTTCAGTTCTAAAAAAAAATAATCTTGATATGTAAACGGTAGAAAAAAAGAAGAAGAAGAAAATAAATACTTAAATTAATATCACCTACGTATCCATAAGAATTTACAACAAACTAAGCTAATCGCACAATACGATAAGATCCAGACGAATGTCTAAAAGCCTGCTTTATTTTTGACGTTCAAAGGGGTTTACAAAAATTTTTCCTCGATTTTAAATGCACCCGGTAAATTACAACGAATTCAGAGTAAAAGGAAGGATTTTTTATAGAAGTATATTTTGATAGAAGTAAGAACCAAAGGGAGGGTTTTCGATATTTTAATAGAAGTAAGAACCAAAGGGAGGGTTTTCGATATTTTAATAGAAGTAAGAACCAAAGGGAGGGTTTTTGATATTTTAATAGAAGTAAGAACCAAAGGGAGGGTTTTTGATATTTTAATAGAAGTAAGAACCAAAGGGAGGGTTTTTGATATTTTAATAGAAGTAAGAACCAAAGGGAGGGTTTTCGATATTTTAATAGAAGTAAGAACCAAAGGGAGGGTTTTTGATATTTTAATAGAAGTAAGAACCAAAGGGAGGGTTTTTGAGATTTTAATAGAAGTAAGAACCAAAGGGAGGGTTTTTGATATTTTAATAGAAGTAAGAACCAAAGGGAGGGTTTTTGAGATTTTACTAGAAGTAGGAACCAAAGGGAGGGTTTTCGATATTTTAATAGAAGTAAGAACCAAAGGGAGGGTTTTTGATATTTTAATAGAAGTAAGAACCAAAGGGAGGGTTTTTGAGATTTTAATAGAAGTAAGAACCAAAGGGAGGGTTTTCGATATTTTAATAGAAGTAAGAACCAAAGGGAGGGTTTTTGATATTTTAATAGAAGTAAGAACCAAAGGGAGGGTTTTTGAGATTTTAATAGAAGTAAGAACCAAAGGGAGGGTTTTCGTTATTTTAATAGAAGTAAGAACCAAAGGGAGGGTTTTCGTTATTTTAATAGAAGTAAGAACCAAAGGGAGGGTTTTCGATATTTTACTAGAAGTAGGAACCAAAGGGAGGGTTTTCGATATTTTAATAGAAGTAAGAACCAAAGGGAGGGTTTTCGATATTTTAATAGAAGTAAGAACCAAAGGGAGGGTTTTCGATATTTTAATAGAAGTAAGAACCAAAGGGAGGGTTTTTGACATTTTAATAGGAGTAAGAACCAAAGGGAGGGTTTTCGATAATTTAATAGGAGTAAGAACCAAAGGGAGGGTTTTTGAAATTTTAATAGGAGTAAGAACCAAAGGGAGGATTTTCGATATTTTACCTACTATCAATTTGTAATGTCAATAATAACGATACTGATATGATTTTCATTACGACACTGGAACATAAACATGATCAGTTAATAATGATTTTATTGAAATTGGCGTAATGTCAAATTTGGGCTATTTATAATCAAATAAAGAATTACATATCTTCATATCTCTGCATCGAGCTAAGAATTGAAGGAAGGTTTTTTGTTATTTTAATAAAAGTAAGAATCGCATAAAGGATTTTTTTTTTTTCTAATGTAATGCAGAGTGTAAAATTTAGATTATATTTTTACCGATAATAAACCAGTGAATGTTTTTTTATAAAATATTTCTTCACCAAAAATGGCACATCATCTAATAAAGTTGGTTTGGAACAGTTCCAGTGAATATCCTTGTGGTATATAAAAAATATTGTGGTTTAATTTCCCAATGAATAACAAAAATAATAATTCCAGTGAATTTTGAATGGACTTGCTAAAATTTCAAAGAACTAAGAACCAAAGGAAGGATTGTTGAAATTTTAATCAAAATAAGAGACAAAGGGAGGAGCGATTAAGTTTGAGAAAAAATAGTCCAGTACAGCACGGTTATAAAAATTACCTACCAGGTGTTTTTAAAAAATTCTGATTTGGGAGACAAAATTTTTGAAAACACCTTAATATTTATATATACCTCAATATGGCGGCGATTATTTGTTTCTTTGTTATCGTATTGTGTTTTTCTTTTATCTATTTTTTATAATTAAGTAGGAATATTTAAACTACGAAATGACAATTATCTTAAAAAACTGCCTAACCTCCATATTTCTTTTTTTCCAAAAAACCCCGATGGCACACACTCGTCAAATAATCACATTTGGATATTATTTCGTTCAATTACGTGAATCAGATGCTATAATATCAAAATGAGTGCTGGAGTAATTGATTTTTTTTTTAATCAAACATCTGATTCGATCTACCGCCATTTCCACATTCTCTAAACGTTCATCTACGAAGTGATATTTATATACACGTTTCGGAAGGATTTTATGCAACGTCGAATAGTTATTTTTTAACCAAACTTGCTATCCTGTGCAGATGTGGTTTTACGGTGCTGTTTAGTGTTTGTAGAGGAGACGACGGTGCCGGTGAAGGCGGAGTATTGTTGTTTTTGGTCGGTACCAGAATTTGTTCTTTAAAAACTTGCTCTTTGGCTCCCCTGAAAAATCAAAAAAATCTCAACACTTTAAATCGAGTATTTAGAAAATGGTGTAAAGTGATACTGTCGGTTTTAAAAAATCTCTTTTTATTTCCCAAAAAAGTACCGTTCAGGTTATACAGCGTCATCCCTAAATACCGCATCAAATAGAAAACTTTTTTATTATGGGTTTTTCGATAAAAAGTTATTCTTCATAAAAGTTTGTGCCTTCCCTAAAACCAAAAATGCAACAACAAAATGTGGCGAAAGACGCTTAGTATACGAGGTGCATTTGAAAATTTGATTTTGAGTAAAGAGTAAAGTGCCCTTATTTCAGTAAATATCAAAAAAATTTATTTGAAAAAGTTGTTTATCATTAAAAAATACATCAATATTTGAAGTCATGAAATTTTAATGTTTTCCAATTTTTTTTAAATGGTGACTACAAGAAAAAAGATTTGCTTTAAATCATAATTAAACGACATCCTGTATACAACAGTTTATTTAAAAGAGCTTGTAATTTACAAATTGCCCAATTATTGTGCTAATTATGGTCAATTTTCAATTTCAATTTTTCAATAGAAAAAAATTTTGAAGTTTTTTCATCAAAAAATTGAACATAATAATCACAATAATTGGGCAATTTGTTAGTTACAAGTTCTTTTAAATAAACTGTTGTGTACAAGATCTTTTTTCTTATATCCACCATTTAAAAAAAATTGGAAAAAACTAAAATTTCTCCTAGACGGCCATGACTTCAAATCTTCATGTATGTTTTAGTGATGAACAACTTTTTCAAATAAAATTTTTTGATATTTACTGAAATAAGAGCACTTTGCTCTTGACTCAAAATCAAATTTTCGTTTGCACCTCGTATACTACGCGTCTTTCGCCACATTTTCTTGTTGCCTTTTTGGTTTTAAGGGAGGTACAAACTTTTATGAGGAATAACTTTTATTCGAAAAACCCATAGTAAAAAAGTTTTCCATTTGGTGCGACTTTGGGGATGAGAAAAAGATTAAAAATGAATTTAGTGAATCGAAATATCCGAGAATTATCACATAAAAATGTTCTTTTGAGTGAAACTGAATAAAATTATCTATTTTCACACATTTGACACTTGTAGTTTCGACAGTACCACCTCAATTATGCAACTAGTGTGTAAAGTGGTCTATTATAATAAGAGTTGATTATGGTGTGTATTATTTTGTTAGGTGATCACCGAAATTGATGTCATTTTGACAGCACTTGGGTTCGATATCATCAAACAACTGAAATTTTTTCGTTTAAGAAATGGCACAAAAAAAAATTAAATAAATCATAGTGGAAACTTACCTCGTTGATAAAATTAAATTTTCTCCAAAATAGGATAATATTTAATTAAATAACCATAAATAAATGTCAGTTTGACAACACTTACATTTAAAATCGCAGGGAAAAAAAAATATGGAAATCCTTGTAGATTATTCAAAATCATTTTCGTTAGATTTTACAAGATATAATTGTACTTTGCAATAAAAAAACATGTAAAACTAGATAAAGTAACCTAATTTTTGTTTCTTTTAAAAAGTACCACCCTGTATTTTTAAAAAGCAACATTTTATTTTGAGTATTAAAAAAATTTTTGGTTGCCCCTCGTATTTTTTGATACATAAAATTCTGGAAATAGTAAAATATTTCTGGTACACTGTTAAAATAGGAAAATCTGGATTTTTTTGTCGATTAATTGGAAAGCAAACCTTCGGGATAATTATAAATATTTAAAATAAATATAGTTTAAAGGTTAGTTAAAGTTAATTTGAAAAATGGCAAAAACTTACAAGTATCTAGTCAAGTCCTCGATATCTACCAACATAGAATCCTGTTCCATATGCAAATCGTCTCTGGTCATTAAAAATTTAACTAAACTCTCGTTCAAATTTTCAATTTGCGTATGCAAATCATTCACAATAACCTGCAATTGTGCTACATTCATATCAGTTAAAATCTGTCTCGACAAACGACGTTTATCTTCCGGAAAAGGAATTCCCACTTTTTCCATACTTGTACGTATCATTTCAGTAATTGGACTTTTCTTCTGCCTTTGCTTTTCAATCTAAAACAAAAAAAATTACATTCAAACAAATATATCATAACCAATTTGTATATTAATTACCTCCATCTGCATCCTAGCCATTTCTTTAGCCTGCGCCAAAGCCATTCTAGCTTCGGTTTGTAATCTGGCTTGTCTAGCAAAGAAATCCAATTCTTGCAGAGGTTCTCTGATCAATTGTGGAGACTGTTGGGCTAGTGAAAGAGTTGCTGGTCTTGTAGGAGGCTGTTGGGGCTTTTCTATTGTAGATTTCATAGAGTTATTATTGATTTTGTGTTGTTTCGGGTTAGTCATGGGACATTCAGAATCTGAGCTGGGACTATCTGTATCCGAAAGAGATTCGTTCATGAAGCATATTTGGAGATTCATACCTATATACATATTATATATAAATATTTATCAGTAAAATTATTTCAATAATGTATAATTAGTGTATAAATTTATTTAATCAGGAAGTAGTGCTTATCAGCTAAATAATTATCAAGAGTGACTCATAGTATAACTTGGCTATTTTTGTTTTCAACTGAATAATTAGAAATACGAGGGTAGTACCAGAACACTTACCACTTTGTAATCTAGCCTGCAAACTGGGTTTCCTTCCAGGTCGGTCAGTGTAGTAATCGTCTTCAGTTCCCATTGCCAGTCTTCTTCTAATTTCCTCTCTATCTGTACGCCTCTGCAAATAAAAAAGTATTTATAGAGTTAGAAAAACATATTATAAGTATATTATGATCAAAATTTTTGTTTTTACTAAGAGATGTGCCAAAAATATCATTTTAATCAATAGGAATAGCTACTTCGAAACCTTCTCATAAGTTGTAAAATTTCAAGTTTCTATAAAACGAATAAATCCTTAATTACTGTTTAGATGTACCTATACAAGTTTTCAATTAAATTTATATACAAGAAAGTGCAACTGACTATTCTTACTTCCAGACTGTAATCGTCGTCAATAGTAATAACTCTAATAAATCTATCAACAATATTTTGTTCGTCATATGATGGAGGTACATAAGGAAACCATCCCATATTTTCGTTAACAGCATTATAATCCATGCTAAAAGTTGTCATAGAATAGGCTCTAGGAGCTAAATAATCGTTTTCCCAATTTTGATCTTCGTCAACTCTTCTACTTATTGTATAATAACTAGTTTTGTTGTTTCCAAAGCTATTTTTAAAAGTATTAATATTGTGCACTATCTTTCTCGATTTATTTTTTAATGCATCAGAAAGGTTATTCGTCCGATTTTTCAAATTAGAGAACCAGTTATCCAACATAGTTTTTTAATAATTTAATAACAACACCACAACAACATTCACCAAACCACACTGATTAACTTTTTGACCGAACAATAAACAACTAAAAACGTTATCTTTTCATTTGGCACATGGTTTTATAAAATTGTTTTGTTTTCTTTGTGTTGCTATGGCGTCAAATAGAAAAAGTGCGATAGGAAAGCCAAGTTGCGAAGAGTGGGAAGAGGATGCATACAAGTTTGTACACCTGTCACGCAGTCGTTACGTAAAAAGGGCGCTGATGTCGCCAGCAGGTCACTTAAAAAAGAATGGTAATTACCGGGGAATTACGAGAAATAATAATTTTTAAATTGTTTAAAATATACTTACGCTTTCGTCTAAACTCTCTAGGGTTTCGTTCTCGTCAAAAGTGAGTGTATATAAATCATACAGATAAGAAGTGTCCTTTTTATAATGTCTCTTTCGTTTTAATGTTGACATGTTTAAAGTATTTTTGTTTTTAGCCGGAAAATTGGAATAATTGTGCAAGACTGTTGCTAATTTTTGTGAAGGTTTTGTAATTATTTGTTAAGTAAATGGTAAAATAGTTCTTGTTGAATTTGTAAGGACGATGCGTGAAAAAATATATACGAGGTTCGGAAGTATTTAACTTTCTCAATACGAGGAGCATTGAAAATTTACGACTAAATAGTGATTTCTTGTGGGGAAAGATGGTGTAGGGGGTAAAATATTGTGTGAAATGAAATTTAACTTACAATACGAAAGAAAATCACTTAAAGAAAGTGTAAACAATTGTATTTTATAGAATAATAATGATAAATTTTGAAAATGTAGAAAAAAAAACGCACAAAATTAAACCCAGCTGAAAAAAATTTAACACAAAGAGTACCACCACGACTTTTAATCCAGTAGATACAAATGCAGGTACCAATAACACAACAATTTATAAAAGTAACAACTGTACACTAATTACACAATAATTGTTTTTACTTTGCCACGATACACTCTTTTAATTGTTTATATTATAATAATTATATTACACAAGCTCACGGTACTACCTTGGAGATAAATATTTACTCAGACGTAGTACATTTTAATTTGTCGTAGTATATACTATTTTGATGTAAATTATATAAAAAAAGAAGCAGTTATACACACTAAATGAGTACCTATAACAGTACCATCTACTACTGTTCGAATTGTTGAAGGAAATGGAGTTTTTTTTCGTAGTTTCTATTGTAGTGAGGTTAAAAATGATGGGAGATGTGGTGCGGAAACGACTGGTACGGTATTGTATAGTGTATGTTGAAAATAATGTAAAATACCGGGTGGACCACAGATATTTTAAAATTATTTTTTTTAATTCCACGAAGTCTAATATATATTTTTTTTTATTTTCTGCTTAACCCCTACTAATCTCGTAAAAAATGTGTATTCCATCATACAACAATTACTCAAGACCACATTCTCAGTTTCTTTGCCCTTTGCCGCTAGGTACTCTGTTATTTTTCGACACTCGGTCATTTTCGGCGGTGTTCTCGGGCGTTTTTGGCCGACTTTACATTATTTTAGTACAAATCGAAAATATATATTTTGTTGCTTCACATATATACTTTTCAAAACCGTTTTAAAATTTAAAATCGGACAATCTATAACGCATCTAGATACGTCGCATTAAAAAATTACAATTGCAATTGCGATAAAAGTAACCGTCGCCTAGCGTCTACTCTGAGCACATATAAAGTTCATATAAATAACTTCCTTTGTACCAAACTTCAGTTCTTACAATTGAAAAATGACGAAAATATGAATTTTCAAAAAAAACGATTAATTTTTCGGTTTTTCCAAATTTCCTTGGTTCCTAATTATCCGATTAATTTTCCCGATCCTTCATTTTGTTCGTATTTTAATTATCTACGATTTATCTGTACATACCATTGAGATTACATCAGTATTTTTCACGTTATATGGAAAAAACTAGAAAAAGGAGTTTTTTTTTTCGTTTTAAATGTTACTGAAAAACATTTCCTTGTCCAAAACATATCAAAAATCAAACTACATAATGTCTTTTATATGATGGCACCATCCGTTTTCTACTAAGGATTTTTGTCAAAAATATTTACCCCTTTGCCTGGCCTATTTATTCACAATCCCGACTTCTCGTTTGCTTCTGAATACCCTCGTACGTAATATGCAAGTTAAGAAAATAATAATTTAACCTCTTTACATACTCAAGTAAGTACCTTGTGTCTAATTTCATCCTGTATAGAAAGCCTCCTTTGCAGTACTTTATATAAGGGATCCTCCTCGTCAGCTGTTACTTCCCTCAACATTTTTTAAAATCCACCAAACACTTCATTAAAAAACACATAATGAATCGTTTATACAACAAATTAGGTATATTTCCCGCATAATATTTTTTTAATTTAATTACGAATTCACTCAACGCAATTGCAATTTACAATAATTAAAATTTTTTATGTTACGCGTGATTAACATTTTTAGGCGTGGAGCTGCAAATATTGTTTACAACTTTATAATATCTTGGAACTATTTTCAATTTGTTTAAACAATTGTCACCTGTACGATAACAGGAATGTAATTTAGACGTACGTTATCAATGTTGGTGATATGATGTAATTGGAACTGGTTTTTATATTAGTAAAGTTGATAGGTACAAAAGATACATTAATTGTTTTATAGGTATTTTATTTTTAGTGTGTTTTTGGCAGTTTTTTTAAATCGACGAGCTGTTTTTATCAAGTAAATAGAGTAAAAACGGAATTTCCCGAGTGAATCCAGTCGGACTACGTTCGTTTTTGAAGCCTAATGTTCGATCTCTCTTTATCGATACGAGATTTATTATTATTATGCCCTATTAACATTGAAAAAAACCATTTTTCTGTTCGAAAACATTTTGTGAATTAACTGAAAAGATATTTTCGGTTCTTAGAGGATAAAACATGTCAGAATAAACAAACAAAAGTAAAATTAATCATAAAATAAACTGGCTGTATCGAGATAAGTATAAACACATCCGGATTTTTGGACTCATGCCCGATAGTTCGATTAGAAATATTTTTAACCTAATTAAATTCATTGTACCATTTCTTGACGCGCAGTAAAAACTATAAGAAATATATAAGTCAATATAAATCGTGTTACGAGGGGCGTTTGGTGGTTTGCTTTGAACGTTTATCAATATTCTTAATATATAGATTGCTTTATTAGTTTTCGAGGGCTTGGAAGGTAATTTTATTTTAAACGAATTAATGTAACAGTTGTTATTACTTGTATGTTCTCCCCCAAGGAGCTGTGAGACCTGGTCGTTGGTGGGGGAGCCGAGTAGCTGTTCCTCTTCAAGAGGAATACGTGAAACCAAGGACAGCTCAACGGATCTCTGTGGAATGCGGAAATCCGATATCAGGATCTTCAGCGTGGAGAGTGGACTGTTGTCCTGATGAGTTTGTTGATAACCGGTCAGTTGCCGGAGTCAGCGGGGTCATCGGAGCAGCAGACTGCTTGTGGAAACCTGCCTGATATAAACCGTGTCTAGTGGAAGGTGGTTGATGAGGTATATTCACTAGATGTGGGGGCTTGCCTTAAACAGCTGGCCAAGTGGAAGGAGACCACAATAAAAACCCCCCAAGTCAAGGTGGAACAGCATATGCCGAGGACTGCGTGGTCAAGGGGAAGCTTGATCGCTAATATGCGGACTCTGGATACCTGGGGACATCCAGTTTAAATACCCTTACTCCTGCATGCGGGGCTCTGCAGGAGTGGACCTTATATTTCCCTAGCTACTCGTGGGATCAACCATGGATAAAGGGAAAAAAAAGAAGTCAAGCGGGCAAGCACCGCATTCGGGCACAAGTCGGAGCAATGTATCCACAGTGCCCAAAAATACAGCATCTTCCTCACATGCGAGCAAACCTCGTGTTGAGGAAGCTAGAAAAAAGCAGGAGAGGAGAAAGGCAGGGGCACCTATACCCTCAACCTCCTCAACTGGCGAAAGTCTCCGGGAAAACCCCTGGATAAAGAATAAGAAGACCCCCCTCCTTCCAGAACTGGGCAAGCCCGGAGGAAGGGACGATCCACTAAGGCGTGGACTTAGTGGGGCGGGGGTAAGATGGTATCTTCGCTTCCTTGAACAGGGACTTGCACCGGAGGAAGCAAAAAAGAAGGCCACAGAGCGGAAAAAACAAGGAGAGGAGAAAAACATCCCTCCTAAAGGAGGAAAACGTAAGCGGGAAGTGGCGACGGCCCAGTCACCGCAAGTACAGGTGAAGAAGAAAAAGGAGGACAGAATATCCATCCCTTCTTCAGCTGGCAGCTATGCAGCTGCAGCAAAGCTGATAAGAATGGCAGTTCTCCCTAGGGCGTACCCTGAGACTTCCCTCAGTGCGGACGACCAAACCTTGCTGGAGAACGCAATAATAGAAGAAATGTATGCTGGATGGGAGCATAAGCTCCAGTTTAGTGGCATACATTTCAGACCAGGAGTCGTTCTAATCGACTGTGAAACACCACAGACTGCAGAATGGCTCCGGCTGATAGTACCACAGCTGGAAAGCTGGAAGGGAGTAGAACTGACGGTGTGCCAGGGAGACGACATCCCAAAAATGCATACCGCCACGATCTTCCTCCCAAGAAGCAAAGGCGTAGAGGAAGGTAAGCTGCTTCGCTTGATCAAAGCGCAGAACGATGGTTTGGAAACAGACCAGTGGAAGGTCCTCAATCTCAAAGAAGAGGGCAAAGGCCTAGTCTTGAGGGCAGGAATAGACAATCTATCCTGCCAAAAATCAAGAACAACGGGTTCACCATCCATTACCGGTTTGGGAAAATCCCCGTACATGGCCTCAGAAAGGAAGAAGAAGGAGACCTGGAGAAGGCTTCCATTTCCTCCAAGGCCAGTTGCGACTCGGGTAGTGTAGAAAGTCTACACATTACCAAACTCCTTGGGGAGGAGTCGCCGCTGTCCGAGGAGGGAATGGAGAGTGTGTCGGAGGAAGGGGACAGTACTCCTACTGAAGGGGACATCACCCTGACGAAGGAGGGAAATACCCCAGAAGGAAACCAACAGGATGGCGGGAATTAACTTAGCTCAAGTTAATGCTCACCATGCCAAAGGAGCTTCGGCGGTGATCACAAGGTTGTTCACCAAGGACCAATGGGGGATGTGTTTGATCCAAGAACCTTGGGTCAATAATAACCAGGTAAGAGGATTAGCATGTAAAGATGCTAAAATAGTATATCACACTGGTAGTGATATACCAAGAACATGTATTATGATAAGGAAGAATATTAACTATTTTTGTCTTTCAGAATACATGACTCGGGACCTCGTTCCAGTTCGAGCACACCTCGAACATAAGAAGGAGGGCAAGGAGATAGTAATAGCATCATGCTACTTCGATGGAGATGGGCTAGCACCACCCCCAGAGGTACAAAGGCTGGTGGAGTACTGTGAAGAGAAGAGACTACCTCTACTTCTAGCATGTGATGCTAATGCACACAATACCGTTTGGGGCAGCAGCAACACCAACCAAAGAGGTGAGCAACTTTTAGAATATATCCTTAATAAAAACCTTGATATTCACAATATAGGGAATACCCCCACATTTGTAACAAGGGTAAGGCAAGAAGTTTTAGATGTCACACTGGCAACTCGTGATCTAAAACATATAGTAAAAGATTGGAGAGTATCGGGTGAACCATCTCTCTCCGATCATAGTATCATAACATTTAAGTTAGAGCTAGGTATACCTGAGGTAAGCCTCCGTAGAACACCAAGGAAAACAGACTGGGACAACTATAACACCTGTCTGAAAGGAACTCTAGCACATATCCAGAGGAAAGGAAGGGCTAAGCACCATCTCGACCTGGAAAATGAGCTTGAGGATCTGAACAGGGCAATAATCGATGCATTTGAATCGAGCTGCCCTCTTCAAGAACAACGAAGCAGCAAAGATGCACCCTGGTGGAACAAACATCTGTCAGAATTAAGATCTCAAACCCGGGACCTCTTTAATAGAGCAAAATTCACCGGGGACTGGCAGAGATACACCGAGGTGAGAAACACCTACTACAAGGAAATTAGAAAAGCTAAAAGAAATAGCTTCAGGAAATTCTGTGAAGATATAAACACAACACCTGCTGCGGCAAGACTTTACAAAGTCATGGCGAAAAGTAGGGTCAACACAGATATGGCTTTGAGGAAGCCAGACGGCAAATATACCGAAAATGAGGAGGAAAGAGTGCGACTCTTACTAGAAACTCATTTTCCTGGAAGCACCCCAAACAGAGGAGTTAATCCTCTCGAAGGTCATAACAGGCCTTCGAGAGAAAGTACTACAATGGCCAAGCACATTTGTAGTAACGATAGGTTGAAATGGGCTATGAACACCTTTTCACCTTTCAAAGCACCTGGAGCAGATGGGATTTTCCCAGCATTGCTCCAGCAAGGACAAGACGAAATTCTTCCACATCTGGTTAGAATTAGTCGAAGTAGTTTGGAACTGGGTTATATACCAGAAGCATGGAGAAGGGCAATAGTAACCTTCATCCCAAAAGCTGGAAAAAGGGACACAACAAACCCCAAATCCTTCAGACCAATTAGCCTAACATCGTTTGTGCTTAAAACGATGGAAAAAGCTATTGACAACTATATTAGAACGGAAATCCTAGAGAGACTACCTCTCCACCCGTATCAGCACGCCTACCGGGCAGGCAGATCTACGGAGACTGCACTGGTACAACTGACGGAGGATATCCGAGGTGCCTTAGACAACCAAGAAACTGTAGTATGTGCATTTTTGGACATAGAAGGAGCTTTTGACAACACTCCACATGAGGCTGTCAAGAGAGCATTAAATAGAAGAGGTGTAGACAGCACAACATCCAAATGGATGTCGGAACTGCTCACCACCAGAGTAGCAGAGACGAGAACGAGCAAAGACATTGTCTCCATCTGCACAACCAGAGGATGCCCACAGGGAGGAGTAGCATCCCCATTAATGTGGAGTCTGACGGTTGACGAACTCCTGTGTGGCTTGACGGACCTCGGAATATCCTGCCAAGGATATGCCGATGATATTGTCATAACAGCCAGGGGAAAATTTGAAAACACCCTTTGTGACATCGTACAAAAGGGTCTGAACTATACAAATAGCTGGTGTAGGCAAGTGGGACTCAGCATCAACCCCACCAAAACCATCTTGATAGCCTTCACTAAGAAAAGAAAACTCAACCTCAAAACCATTAAACTTGATGGGAACGACGTTGAATGGAGACAAGAAGTCAAGTATCTAGGTTTGACTCTAGACAGCAAACTCCTGTGGAACAAACACGAGAAGGAGATTACATACAAAGCAAAAATGGCTCTAATGGTGTGCAGGAATCTGGCAGGGAGAAACTGGGGTTGTAACCCAAAAATCCTGAGCTGGATGTACACTGCCATAGTGAGACCAATTATCACTTATGGAGCCATTGCGTGGAGTAGTAGAACTAGCCTCTTGACGACGAGAGAAAACCTCTCTAAAATTCAAAGACTAGCCTGTATATGCATAACAGGAGGAATGAGTACATGCCCAACGGCAGCAATGGAAGTGATTCTCAACCTCACACCATTACATATGGTGGTGGAGAGTGTTGCAGAAAGAACAAGATACAGACTAAGTAGAGAGGGAATCATTAAAAAGAAAACCACCTCTTCACTTCTTAGAAATCAGACAACCTGGGACATGCCACAAGATGGTATGATGAAAAAGTATAACTTTTCAAAGAAATTCGTTACGGAATTAAGCAACAAGAAGGAATGGGATCCAAATACCATTACCAGACTTGGAAAGAATGCCATTCAATGGTACACAGACGGCTCAAAAGCAATAGAAGGAACTGGGATAGGAGTGTACGGGCCCGGCACCAAACACTCTGAAAGCTTGGGAAAAACCCCAAGTATCTTTCAAGCGGAAATTCACGCAATAAGAAAGTGTGCCCAGTTCAATATTGACAAAGGATATAGAAGGCAAAGGATTATCATAATGTCTGATAGTCAAGCAGCCATTAAAGCGCTGAGTTCCTGTGTAATCAGTTCCAAAATGGTGTGGGAATGCCTAGGCAAACTTAATGAACTAGGCGAGAACAATATAGTCACCTTACTGTGGATTCCAGGACACACTGGAATAGAAGGAAACGAAATAGCAGATGAACTAGCAAAGAGGGGGAGTGAAATACCCTTTTGGGGGCCGGAACCTTTTTGCGGAATCAGCTCCAATGTAATATTGGAAGAAATAGGTAAAGCCGAAGAAAAGAGAAGATCTGACAATTGGAAAGATCTAGTAGGGCTTAGGCAATCAAAGATTCTTCTGGGTGACTACAACCTGTTGAGATCAAATGAATGCATAAGTCAAAGCAAAACTGCACTAAGAGTTTTAACAGGAATCCTAACGGGACATTGTCGCCTGAATGGACACCTTAAAAAGCTCAAAATAGTGGAGGAAGAAGATTGTAGATTTTGTGGAATGGAAGAAGAAACCTCCATCCACATACTAGCGAACTGCACAGTATTTCAGAATCCTAGGGCACAGTACCTGGGAGACTACTGGATAGAAGAGGGACAGTTACCTAAGTTGAGGCCTGCAGATATCCTAAAATTCCTCCGGGAAATAGGACTAAAGGAGCTACTAGTATCTGAGACTCTCCTCAGAAACTAAGTAGAAGTAAGGGGGCACAATAGATCTTTTAGGTCTAAGTGAATGTTACCCCAAAATACATACATACATACATACATACTTGTATGTTATTTTAAGTGGAGTTGCCTTGGGTAAATTACAGTTTTAAAAATATGCTGATACATTTTTTTTTCACTTTAGTCTAATTAACCTTGGAAAATTGAATTGGATTCGTGTCATTAAACAAATTTGCAGATAAACTTACACAAATATTTTTCTTATTCATTGCATTTCTGATATCATGAAGTAAACAACATTTTTGGAATAATTGTTAATTATAAATGGAAAGTTATCGAATTGAAATGTCAAAATTAAATGATAGGTTGGCATCAGAAGAGAAGAAATAAGACGTGGGTAGTATTTTACGTTACGAGGGTAGGCCGAAAATACGAATGTAAGAGCTTTACAGTTAAAAATGGGAATTTTATAAAAATTTGCAGTTAAAAATTGGCTTTTCACACAAATTGTGAGTAAAAAATTGAAATAACACTAAAATTTGAAGTATAAAATTGAAATTTCAGCAAAATTTACAGTTAAAATGGGAATTTTACTGAAATTTACAGTTTATAATTGAAATGGAATATTGAAATTTTGCTCCAGAATAAGAAAAATTTGGGAGAGTACTTGAAGAGACTAAATAATGTGATGAGGAGTATTTTAGGTTACGAGGGATGGCCGAGAATACAAATCTAAGAGGTAGACAGTTAAAAATGAGAGTCTTATGAAAATTTACTGCTAAAAATGGGAGTTTCACCAAAATTTACAATCAAAATGGGACTTTTACTAAAATTTACGGAATAAATTTGAACTTAAACAAAATTTTGCTTTAAAATGATAAGATAAATTTGGGAAAGTGCTTAAAGAGCCAAAAAAATTTGATAGGGACTATTTTAGGTTACGAGGTAGGGTAGAAAATACGAATTTAAGGGAAACAAAGTTGTAGGAGAAAATGACTTTATAAAAACGCAGTCACATAAAAAAAACAACTCACTTTACTCCTTGTACACCTCGTTTGATCCATAATTTAAATAAATCCTTAATATTTTTCAGCAATCACCACAAATTAATCTTCTAACCTCAAAAACACAAACACTTTGCGGACCATTCATCGTTGTGCGCGAATTTTTTTTTAATAAAGAATTTCCAAATGTAATTGAATGATGTCAGTCTACGAAATAATATTTAACACAGAAAAGCCGGTACCAGGAAGATGTGCTCTACGAAATCGTCTACTAGGTTTATTTTCGCTCTTCCAAAACTTTTTAATCATTAGTGTAGGAGATGAGATGTCAGTAGTGATTCAACATCTGTGCGCTTATAAGCGAACTGATGCTATTATTTGTTATAGTTTTGATAATGTGATAATGGCAGTGGCAGAGAGAAGGATTTTGAATAAATTATTTTATTTTAAATTGTTTTGATATTATTATTTGTAGTAATATCACAAGAGAGTGGGAATAAGTGGAAAATAATTTGACAGATTTTAGAAAACTTATTGCCAGGCAACAGTAAGATATTCGAATGGCAGCAAGTTTGAGAAAAGGATTGGAGAAACAACTTTTTTACGAATTTCCTGAAAATTTATGACAGAAAATATACCGGGTGGCCAACTAAAAACGGCCGTCGGCCATATCTCAGGAATGGATTATAGCACAGGTTCGGGAAAAAAATATTTATAACAAAAGTGGCCTCGGGAACCGCTTGGAAATTATTTTCAGAATTGTAGGTCTACCGCTAGAGGGCGGATTTGATAGTTAAAATTTTAAAATGCAAAATTTTACAATTAAGGAGCATATCAAATATTATAATCAGATTCCTCGACAAATTTTGCATATTTTAGTCTACTTTTTAAAGACCTACTTAAATTTTTATGCTTCCATTTAAAATTGTAACGGGAAAACACAATATTTAAAATTTAAATTAAACAGCGCCCTCTAGCATTTATGTTTTTAATCAGATTGCTTTAAATTTACAAATTTTCGATTGTTTAACAAAAGCTCTTTCAAACAAAATCAAGTTTATTGAAATCGGTCGAGCAGAAACGGAATTAAAGGCGTTTTTTCGCAACAAGATTCCCACTCTCCCCCACTCCTTATTTGAAAAGATAGACTAAAACTTGTCGTATAAAAAATATGCAGAATTTGTCGAGGAATCTGATTATAATATTTGATGTGCTCCTTAATTGAGTAAAATTTGAAAAATTTTGCATTTTAAAATTTCAACTTTCAAATACACGCCCTCTAGCGGTGGACCTACAGTTCTGAAAATAATTTCCAGGTTTTTCTCGAGGCCACTTTTGTTATAAACATTTTTTTCCCGCACCTGTGCTATAATCCATTCCTGAGATAATATGGACGACGGCCGTTTTTAGTTGGACACTCGGTACACTGAATAATTTTCGCTAGAATAATTTTTTGATTGGCTAGAACGTATTTGAATGAATGAAATTGAAAATTTCGAGTAGCGTCAAAAAAATAATCGATGAAAATTTTTTTTTGTGGGGTTAGGCACGAAAAAATTAGAATTTTCAGTATTTTTTTTTGCTATTAAATCGTGTTATTTTACAAAAGTAGTAATATGGCATTATTATACAATGTTTTGACTTGAAGTCACGAAAATTTCAAAAAAAAAAAATTAATTTCCAAAGTTATAGCTGTCTGTGTTGACTCAGTTCCAAAAAAAGGTCCTTGCGGTGACAATCATAGGTCCTTGGAGATTCATCAAAAATCAATCGGATAAAAAAATTGGTTTTATAAATAGATAATCCTGGGCCTGATCGAAGGATTTTTTTCTTCAAAAATTAACAAAATGACGGCCTCAGGAAATTTTTGCCTAGATTTTTGGGAAAATATCACCAGTTAATTGGTCTTAAAAAATCGTTATTTTTGAAAAAAAAAAAATCCTTCGATCAGGCCCGAGTTTATTATGTATTCTAAAAGCTGTATAAATTTCATTAAAATCTACTGAGCGGTTTTCGAGTTACAGTTGTCACCATTTCAAAAAACATAGTTTTGAGAAAAACGCTCCTGCTCCCGAGCACTTTGAAGTGCCCGAGCTCTCTTTGTTATTTGTCGAATAACTCAAAAACTAATGATCGGATCAACTTGAAATTTTCAGAGAATATTTTTAAGATATTACACTTAACGAAAATGCAAAAAAAAAAAATTGATTTTTTGAAAATTTTGACTACCCCTAACCCCTTAATTAGGACACTATTTTTTGAGATAAATTTTAAGAAAAATCGTCGATTACTACCGCTTGTCTGCGCTTATGTATACCATTGTCCAAATGACCGATAATCTCGCAAACATTTCAGTTGGCGATTTATTTATGGGTCAAAGTTTATGGGGCAACACATCAAGCGAACGCATCTCTTTTTATAACTGCTATCGATACACTCGAAATGTACACTAGAGATGGGAACGGATCGTTTCTAATCACAATCGATACTCAAATTACTACAGCCTCGTTATTTTTCAAATAGTGGAATCTGTCGTTGTTTTTTGTTTGTTTTAATGTATTTTAGATATAGGAGGTGGTTAGATGAAGGCTAAGGATAATATACTAACCAGGTTATTTAGAATTATGATCTAATTCCGTAATTCAAGGAAAAATGTTTTCAACTAGGTACCGTCGATTGAAATATATAAAATTACAAATTTTATTATCGTCATGAACTCGTTTCGAGCGAATTCGATCATGAAACAAAAATATTTCGTGACTCGATGTTTTTTTTAAACTTAAATTTAATACTATACGGTCCAACTACGACTCCTTCTCCATTTTATTTAATGTTTTTATCACACACCATCATTACAGTTGAAAATTGGAATTTCACCAAAATTGTGAGTAAAAAAAAAGAAATTACACTAAAATTTTAAGTAAAAAATTGAAATTTTAGCAAAATTTACAGTTAAAATTGGGAGTTTTACTGAAATTTACAGTTTAAAATTCAAATAGAATATTGAAATTTTGCTCCAGAATAAGAAAAATTTGGGAGAGTGCTTGAAGAGACTAAATAATGTGGTAGGGAGTATTTTAGGTTACGAGGGATGGCCGTGAATACAAATCTAAGAGATAGACAGTTAAAAATGAGAATTTCATAAAAATTTACAGTTAAAAATTGGAATTTTACCCGAATTGTGAGTAAAAAATGGAAATTACACTAAAATTTTAAAAATTGAAATTTCAGCAAAAATTTACAGTTAAAATGGGAATTTTACAGAAAGTTTACTGAAATTTGTAGTTTAAAATTGAACTTCAACAAAATTTTGCTTTAAAAGATAATTTTGGGAAAATACTTAAAGAGACTAAAAATGTAATGGGGAGTATTTTAGGTTACGAGGGGTGGCCGAGAATACAAATCTAAGAGGTAGACAGTTAAAAATGAGAATTTCATAAAAATTTACAGTTGAAATAGGAATTTTACTGAAATTTGTAGTTTAAAATTGAACTTCAACAAAATTTTGCTTTAAAAGATAATTTTTGGAAAGTACTTAAAGAGACTAAAAAATGTGGTGGGGAGTATTTTAGGTTACGAGGTAGGGTCGAAAATACGAATTTAAGGAAAACAACACTTTACTCCTTCACCTTTTTATTTCAAGTGTTTATCACCAACGATCCTTTTATAATTTACTGAAGATCAAATATTTAAATAGATTTTGATTTTATTTCGGCCACTCTGTATACGGAAATTATTGAAGTGAAATTTTCGTCGATTAAGAAACGTACGTAAAAAAAGTGTCGAAATGAACGTTTTGGTACTTACCCTTCTATCTTCCTCTCTGGCTGCTCGCAGGTGACATTCTATCGCCTCGAGATCGATCTTCGGCATGGCCGTTTCGATATTGTATACGTCGAAACTGCCTGTAAAATGAATTATGTAAATAGGAGTTGCAAGAACGACGAATTCATCCAGAATGTTGAAATCAAGGAAAGAAAGAAGTTTTTGATTTTAACTATTAGCAACGATCAGGAGTCGAGTGGGATTTTTTTAAGGGATCGGGTTTTCGATATCGAGTTAAATGGTGGGTGGTGATGAGAATTTTACAAAAATTTGCAGTTAAATATATGAAATTTACTGAGATTTACGGTTAAAAATGGGAATTTCAATAAAAATTTCAATTAAATATGGGATTTTTACTGAAATTTTCAATTAAAAATGGGAATTTCAATGAAAATTTCAGTTAAAAATGAGAATTTTACTGAAATTTGTATTTAAAAATATGAATTTTCAATAAAAAATGGAAATTTTTATAAAAATTTCGGTTAAAAATGAGAATTTTACTGAAATTTGTAGTGAAAAATATGAATTTTCAATTAAAAATGGGAATTTCAATGAAAATTTCGGTTAAAATGGGAATTTTACTGAAATTTGTAGCGAAAAATATGAATTGGTTTGAGAAAATTTATTTTTGGTACAGCACTGGTCCATGGAAATATTTTATCATACTCAATCGGTGACAGCGGATGCGGAGTTCAAAATTCAACCAAAACATATGCGGGATTATTCAAGTGAGATTTGATTTGATGAAACTTTCAATATTTTACAAATTTATTTTACCTTTCGAATAAAAAATCCGAATTTTTATAAAATTTATACCTTTAGATAAATTTTAAATGAAAATTTATATAAAAACGATTCTAAAACAACAAAAAGTCGTTTTATCCTCGACGATTCTGTATTTTCGTTACTTTATAATAAAGCGAATACGATTCACCCCCTTTTGAGGTAAATTCCCCGAGGATCGGCTAAATAATGTGTCTAGCGATGGTGGCGGTCCCTAAAACAAGCGACAATGTCACAATTGTCACGTCGACCATTATAAAGCCCTTATCTTGACCGAGTGCATGCCCAAAATAACCCCATCGAATTAAATGTTACCTCAAAATAACGACAATTATTATGAGCTGATTTGTGAGCGTAACGAAAATAGAGATAATGCGTTATCTCTAGAGAATCTATTGTACGAAGTTAATTAATAAAAAATAAATAAACATATTTTTTTTAAAGAAATTGAAATAATCATATTTTCTTAAAATAATTTTCCACGGCGATTAAATATCTGTGAAATAATTAAGAAGTCACTGCGATCTGGGCTCGACCACTTTAAATTAGGTAACCTAAATTTTCTGTTAAAAATAAGAATTTTGTAGTTCAAATTAGGAATTTTACTGAAATTTGTAGTTAATAATAGAAATTTCACTGAAATTTACAGTTAAAAATGAGAATTTAACTGAAATTGTATATAAAAATGGGAATTTTACTGAAATTTACAGTTAAAAATGGGAATTTTACTAATATTTGTTGTTAAAAATAGAAATTTTACTGAAATTTACAGTTGAAAATGGGAATTTTACTGAAATTTGTAGTTAAAAACGGGAATTTTACTGAAATTTTGCAGTGTAAAATGAGAATTTTTTCAGAAATTTGTAGTCAAAATGTAAATTTTACTGAAATTTGTAGTTAAAAATGAGAATTTTACTGAAATTTGTAGTTAAAAATAGGAATTTTACTGAAATTTCCAGTTGAAATTAGGAATTTGACAGAAATTCGTTGTTTTTAATGAGAATTTGACTGAAATTTGCAGTTAGAAATGGGAATTTTACTGAAATTTGTAGTTAAAAATGAGAATTTTACTGAAATTTGTAGTTAAAAATAGGAATTTTACTGAAATTTCCAGTTAAAATTAGAATTTGACAGAAATTCGTTGTTTTTAATGAGAATTTTACTGAAAATTGTAGTTAAAAATAGGAATTTTACTGAAATTTCCAGTTAAAATTAGGAATTTGACAGAAATTCGTTGTTTTTAATGAGAATTTGACTGAAATTTGCAGTTAAAAATGGGAATTTTACTGAAATTTGTAGTTAAAAATGAGAATTTTACTGAAATTTGTAGTTAAAAATAGGAATTTTACTGAAATTTCCAGTTAAAATTAGGAATTTGACAGAAATTCGTTGTTTTTAATGAGAATTTGACTGAAATTTGCAGTTAAAAATGGGAATTTTACTGAAATTTGTAGTTAAAAATGAGAATTTTACTGAAATTTGTAGTTAAAAATAGGAATTTTACTGAAATTTCCAGTTAAAATTAGAATTTGACAGAAATTCGTTGTTTAAAATGAGAATTTGACTGAAATTTGTAGTTAAAAATAGGAATTTTACTGAAATTTCCAGTTAAAATTAGAATTTGACAGAAATTCGTTGTTTAAAATGAGAATTTGACTGAAATTTGTAGTTAAAAATATGAATTTTACTGAAATTTCTAGTCAAAAATGGGAATTTTGCTGAAATTTTCCGTTAAAATTAAAAATTTTACTGAAATTTATAGTCAAAAATGGGAATTTTGCTGAAATTTACCGTTAAAATTGAAAATTTTACTGAAATTTATAGTCAAAAATGGGAATTTTACTGAAATTTATAGTTAAAATGCGAATTTTACTGAAATTTATAGTTAAAATGTGAATTTTACTGAAATTTACAGCAAAAAATTAGAATTTGACTGAAATTTGCAGTTTAAAATAAGAAATGAAAATTTCTCAAATATTTAACAAAAATGTTGAGTTAAAAATGGAAATTTCTATTTTCTTTACAAAAAATTCATTTAAAAATGGAAAATTAACACTTACCAAAGGCTTCAGTATTGGAATTCTTCTTCTCTCTTACAATGGGCACGGATCTTCTGTTTAAAGTCTCCCTGCTTCTAGCTCCACCTTCTCTTCGAGCAAAACTAATCAAACTTCCGGTTTGTTGATTGCCATCCTTCCTTTTCTTGACGGGAGCTTCAACTTTTTCTTTTTTCCTCGGCACATCTTCTTTGCAAAACTTTTCTTCGTTGTCGTTTTCCAAAAGACGAGTATCTGACTTGATTTTCTTGATTTGGCATTCGAGCTCCTTCAACACTCGAAGATTAGAGTCTTTTTTTTTCAAGCAATCGTCGATCTGTAATAGAAGAAAATATTTAAAGAGGAATTTCGTGGGATTTTATCGAGTTTACCTCCATTTTGGACTCTTGGAAGTTGAGGTTATCGTCTGGAACCTGGAGATTTTCTTTGGCGTCGGATAAAAACGCATCTTCTATTTTCATCTGTAACGTATCTTCCATTTTTTTCAATTGGAGATCTCCTTCACCATTAGAAAGCTTCAAGTCTTCTCCTTCCTCAACCTTTTCTTCTTTATTGCTAACTTTTACTTCCGTCTTCAAGTACTCTTCTACTAATCTTTCTTGTGGAGCCAATTTAGTTCCTTTAATAACTTCGGAATCCTGCAGGACCTGGTGTAAAGGTAGTAGCTTCGTGGGGGATAATTTATTGAAGGGTTCTTCTATATTTGGTTCGATGTTGTACTTGATGGCTGTCGGTGAGAAATCTTTCAAGACTTGGAGTTTTTCGGCGGCTTCTTCCAATTTTTGTTCGACTGCTTTTTCGATTTTAGGAAGGTGGTAAAAGTCTTCGTAGGTGTCTTCGTTTTTTAATGTAACTTTACAGAGTTCGTCTTCTACTTCTTGTCGAAAGTCACCTGGAGTATAAAAAATGTATCGCTAATGTGCAAAATTTGCAGTTAAAAATTGGAATTTCACTGAAATTTACAGTTAAAAATGGGAATTTCACGAAATTTTTAGATGAAAATGGGAATTTTACTGAAATTTGTAGTTTAGAATGAAAATTTGACAGAAATTTGTTGATAAAAATGGGAATTTTTTTGAAATTTACAGTTAAAAATGGAAATTTGACTGAAATTTGCAGTTTAAAATGAAAATTTGACTGAAATTTGTAGTATAAAATGGGAATTTTACTGAAATTTGTCCGAAATTTATAGTTAAGAATGGGAATTTGACTAAAATTTGCAGTTTAAAATGAAAATTTGAGTGAAATTTGTTGTTAAAAATGGGAATTTATCTGAAATTTACAGTTAAAAATGTGAATTTGACTGAAATTTGCAGTTTAAAATGAAAATTTGACTGAAATTTACAGTTAAAAATGGGAATTTGACTGAAATTTGCAGTTTAAAATGAAAATTTGACTGAAATTTACAGTTAAAAATGGGAATTTGACTGAAATTTGCAGTTTAAAATGAACATTTGACTGAAATTTATAGTTTAAAATGGGAATTTTACTGAAATTTGTATTTAAAAATAGGAATTTTACTGAAATTTATAGTTAAAAATTGGAATTTTGCTGAAATTTACAGTTACAAATCGAAATAAAAAAAAATGTACAGTCAAACGCGTTAATTTCCATTTAACATGAACGTACGATTATATTTTTGAAAGGGGTCAATTTGTTTTTGAAAATTTCCATCCACCATGGGCGCACGATAAAATTTTCAAAAGGGATCAATTTATTTATAAAAAACTGTCAATATAAATGCGAATTTTGTTAAATATTCTTACCGACAATATCTTCGACTCTTATATTCAAATTCACTACAATTTCGGCGTCTTCGTCGCCACTGTTAACGGAATTACCGCTGCTAGATTCACTATTTTGATTAAATTCACTGTCTTCTTCTATATTAAAGGCCGGTTTGTCATGAAACACTTTTTGGATATTTTCGACACTATCCAAACGGTTAACACTGTCTATTTTATAATCGATGTCGATTTCTTCAATGTTGTTGTTATTGTTGGCTTCAGCTTCGAGTTTCGCCGTCAAAGAATCGCTAAACAAAAATAAAAAGAATATATCGAAACATCACCCTTGTACATGTGAATTTTCTTACCCTAAAGTTTCGACGTTTAGAGATTCACACTCTAAATCGTCATCGGTGTATTCGGCGTCGGAAGCTAGAGTGTGTGCCAAGTGCTGGAACCCGGGGTAGTTAGGATTTACTATGCCTCTTCTTTGGACGGTACCGCGATTACTCAAATTGCCGTCTTCTGATGATTCAGAGTCCGAAATGTCGAAACCACGATCTTCATCTTGTGGCGACGTGTCGGCCGACGAACAGCTTTGGTGTGCTTCTATATATCAATTAAAATTTGGTATATAAATAGAAAAATGTATCAAAATAACTGTAATAGCGGTGGTGGTACGTTTCAAAAGAACTTTTTGTACGATCCGATATGGTCTAGTGGCTAGGATACCTGGCTTTCACCCAGGAGGCTCGGGTTCGATTCCCGGTATCGGAATTTTTTTTAATTTAAATTTGCAAATTGAAATTCAATAATTTTGCTGTTTTAAATGTCAATTTTACCAGAATTTTCAGTTACAAATGAACATTTCATGTTAAAAATGGGAATTTCACAAAAACTTGTAGGTAAAAATAGAAATATTAGTTTTCAGCTGGGAATTCAACAGAATTTTCATTTTCAATTAAAAATGGGAATTTCACTGAAATTTTTAGTGAAATTAACAAATTTAGGCAAAAATTTTACAGTTGAAGTTGCAAATTTAAATTAAAAAAATTCCGATACCGGGAATCGAACCCGAGCCTCCTGGGTGAAAGCCAGGTATCCTAGCCACTAGACCATATCGGATGTTGGGTATTAAGATGACGTTAGCACAGATAATATCTTACATAAGTAGTTTGTTCATTTTTGAAAGCTATCTTAGATTATCCTGGCCAAAGATTACACAACAACAAGAAGTGAAGCCCTCCGAAAATCCTTTGATGTTGAAGGGGAAAAAATAAATAACCTTGAAGGTACACTAAGAATACACTAAGAATCATAATAAATGCTTAGAGCTTTACTCGAATCACACTGAGAAAAAGTATTTTAGCATAAAGTTTTTTTTTCCGAAGTGTATTCTTCGTCCTGGCTGAAATTAGAAGGACATTTTATGTTCTAATTACCTTCGTAATCTATAAACGAAGTATCATCTGGAGATGAGCGCTGTGAGCAAATGGAATTGCTGGAAACAGACTTGGTAGCAGTGTTTTTGAGGAGGGTAGGTGTATCGGACACCCCCTGCCGTTGTCGGTTTCTCAGGGTGGCAGCCAGCGTGTTGGTATTGGTATTGTTGATATTGACGTTTACTAAATGTAACCTCCGATGTGTGTTGTTCTTCGCGTTGTTTTGCGCCTCTTCTAATGAGGCCTGGCACCATTGCACCTAATACAAAAAAAACATACGTCGTTGCCAGATTTAACAAAAAAAAAGAATATTTCTTACCTTATCTTTGACGCCGTTGTTGAGTGTGTTCAAGTCGGCGGTAGTTTGTAGGTCCGTAATAACATTATTTATGGTATTGTTAGTGTTGTAGTTCAAATTGGTGGTGGTGGTTATATAATCTGTGGTTATGTTGTGGTAACCTGTAGTGGAGACGTTGCTGTTTTGCAAGGTGTTTATCCTTTTCGGCGAGTTTAGGATGTCGTTGTTACCATTATGAACGGCCAAAGGACCGTCGATGGTCTTCAGACGCATCTTTCAACAAATCTGAAATAATAAAAGATGCATATAAATATTTAACGAATGGAGTTTTGATGAATCGCTTAGAATCTCTAAACTCAATAGATAGTTTTATTGGTATTTTATCACAGTAGCTCCAGATTTTGGCAAATAAATACAATTCTTTTAATTGAAGAGACAGAGACGGACTTTTAATTTTTAACAATACAAAAATTTCTACATACAATTCTATTTTTGAAAAAATAGACACGTATTTGGGTGACTGTTCCAATACATATTTTTTTTTATAATTAAAATAAATTTGACATACAACTTTAACAAAAAAGCAGTTCAAGTGTTAATTACATACAAGGTGTGCACTGAAAATAAGTTTCGGTCCATCCCTGTGTGCAGTTTTCAATTCGACTCGAGTGGTAGTGTTGAAAATGCCTCTCCGCCATTTTTAATTCGTTACATCCGATTAGTAAGTGCATTGGAATGAATACAAGCACGTTTCCACCACCGGCAAACTAATTCAATTAACTTTATGTTATTTTCATTAAAAAACCACTAAAAAGGGTAAGATGGTGGTTGGAATTCACTGTTTGACTTTTTAAACCAATTAAGGTTTCTTGCGCTTAATGTACTGGGCGAGAAAATTTGTAATTTTAATTGTTATTTTAACATTTAGTATTCACAAAAAAAGGAAATATATGAAATTTTAATTGATAGCACCTATCTTTTTTTAAATTAATTAGTTAAATAGGAATTTTACAAGAATTTAAGTTGAGGTTTAAGGGGAATTTAAACAAATTTTGTACTTAAAAAATGGAATTTTTTTAAAATTTACAGATAAAAATTGAAATGTCATAGTTAAAAATGCATATTTCACTAAAATTAACAGTAGAAAATGATAATTTCACAAAAGTTGAGGTTAAATTGTCTGAAAAATGGAAATTTTTCAAAAATATGTAAATTTCACAAAATTTTGCATTTAAAAACAGGAATTTCTCAAATTTTTATGGTTAAATACAGGAACTGCATCAAATTTCACAGTTATAAATGGAAATTTCACCAGAATTTCAGCAAAAGCTGGAAATTTCACCAAATTTACCAATAGGAATGTTACCAGTTTGAATAGAGATATGGAGATCTACGAAAATTTACAGGTAAAAATGGGAATTTTACGAAATTTTTAGATAAAAATGGGAATTTTACTGAAATTTACAGTTAAAAATAGAAATTTTACTAAAATTTTTAGTTAAAAATAGGAATTTTACTGAAATCTACAGTTAAAAATGGGAATTTGATGAAATTTTTATATAAAAATGGAAATTTTACTGAAATTTACAGTTAAAAATAGAAATTTTACTGAAATATGTTGTTAAAAATGGGAATTTCACAAAAATTTACAGTTAAAAATAGAAATTTTACTGAAATATGTAGTTGAAAATGGGAATTTTACGAAATTCTTGGATAAAAATATGAATTTTACTGAAATTTACAGTTAAAAATAGAAATTTTACTGAAATATGAAGTTAAAAATGGGAATTTTACTAAAATTTGTAGCTAAAAATGGGCATTTTACTGAAATTTACAGTTAAACAGGAATTTTACTGAAATTTGTAGATACAAAAGAGAATTTTTCTGAAATTTGTATTTAAAATGGTTAAATACAGGAACTGCATCAAGTTTCACAGTTTAAAAATAGAAATTTCACCCAATTCACCAATAGGAATGTTACCAAAATTTGAAATGATCTACCAAAACGTCTTTCAACTCGTTTTTTCAATGACTTTAAAAGTATCCAATTTAAATGTAATTTTAACACACGCAAACATAAGAAATATTTATTTCAGTTGGTAGCATTTGAGATAATTTACCGTTCTTATAAATTATCGATGTTAATGGTTAAAAAAAAAGCGAAGGACTGAAAATGGTTACAAATTGTGTTTTTGTTCATTGTATATTGAAACAAATTGCTAGTTTGCATGATTTCCTATGCATTTATAATAAAATGTTGATTGTGGTAGCTTTAAAAGTATATTCTTGTACATAATGGTCGTTAAGTTTGATGTTTATTCATATATATATATATATAAAACACCAAGACCTGAAGTACGATTGAATATTTAGTTTAAGTAGGTTATATTATTTATCTAAGGGCGGGTCTACACTATGCGTATTTTCGACAAGATGACAAAATACCGGTAACCGTTCACTAGGATTGCCTTCAATATGATAATGATGAATCCAATACTTTTTGCGGGTGAGTCGTCGAAGTAATCCCGGGGTTTCCAAAGCGCAAACAAATTTTCTGCTTCGTTGTTTGAAACAAACTGGGAAACGACCTTAAATCGCTAACCACGGTACGCTTCCGCACATAGACGTCGAAAATCTGCACAATGTGTACGCAACAAAAAAATACGCAGCTGAATACACTATAGCCATTTTTCTTTGAACTTGACCACACAAACCATGACGTAACAGTTAACCAACCACACAAACCAGCTCATTGAGATAGTTTGACAGAGTAGTTATCTTATTTGAGGTTAGGTGTTTGTTTATTTCAGGGTTTCCACAAACCGTTACGTCATAAAAGTTATGTATGTATGTATGTATGTATTTTGGGGTAACATTCACTGAGACCTAAAAGATCTATTGTGCCCCCTTACTTCTACTTAGTTTCTGAGGAGAGTCTCAGGTACTAGTAGCTCCTTTAGTCCTATTTCCCGGAGGAATTTTAGGATATCTGCACGCCTCAACTTAGGTAACTGTCCCTCTTCTATCCAGTAGTCTCCCAGGTACTGTGCCCTAGGATTCTGAAATACTGTGCAGTTCGCAAGTATGTGGATGGAGGTTTCTTCTTCCATTCCACAAAATCTACAATCTTCTTCCTCCACTATTTTGAGCTTTTTAAGGTGTCCATTCAGGCGACAATGTCCCGTTAGGATTCCTGTTAAAACTCTTAGTGCAGTTTTGCTTTGACTTATGCATTCATTTGATCTCAACAGGTTGTAGTCACCCAGAAGAATCTTTGATTGCCTAAGCCCTACTAGATCTTTCCAATTGTCAGATCTTCTCTTTTCTTCGGCTTTACCTATTTCTTCCAATATTACATTGGAGCTGATTCCGCAAAAAGGTTCCGGCCCCCAAAAGGGTATTTCACTCCCCCTCTTTGCTAGTTCATCTGCTATTTCGTTTCCTTCTATTCCAGTGTGTCCTGGAATCCACAGTAAGGTGACTATATTGTTCTCGCCTAGTTCATTAAGTTTGCCTAGGCATTCTCACACCATTTTGGAACTGATTACACAGGAACTCAGCGCTTTAATGGCTGCTTGACTATCAGACATTATGATAATCCTTTGCCTTCTATATCCTTTGTCAATATTGAACTGGGCACACTTTCTTATTGCGTGAATTTCCGCTTGAAAGATACTTGGGGTTTTTCCCAAGCTTTCGGAGTGTTTGGTTCCTGGCCCGTACACTCCTATCCCAGTTCCTTCTATTGCTTTTGAGCCGTCTGTGTACCATTGAATGGCATTCTTTCCAAGTCATAAAAGTTAACCGTGACGTCATGGTATTGTTCAGCTGGTTTGCGTGGTTAAGTTCAAAGAAAAATGGTTATAGTGTAGACCCGCCCTAACGCGTATCGATTCATAATCTTATCAGAACAACGGCATTTTTATTTTTTGTTTCCAACTGAGATTGTACAAACTATTAAATAACTCTTCAAAAAAACCCTTTTAGGTTAAAATGAAATTGCCAATGCAATGATATTGAAATTCTTGTAAGAACCATTCGAACATAATTTTTAATTTTATATGCATATGTCGACCTAAAAACGATATCACGAAAGAAAGTGACTGCTTTTTTTACATAAAAATGGCCGAATTTGGGGCAATAACATACGGTTGAGGGCGCGTAGGCAAAACCTACTGTCCGGGCGCTACTTTTTTATTAAGTTTTTTTTTTCAGGAAGAGTAAAAAAAAACAAACGCATCGATTCGATATTGTTATTAGATATATAAATTGCTATATCGAACATATAATATGGTGTTTCCATGCATAGAAAACGATTCGGAAAAAAAACGATACAATTTTTTCTGCTTTTTATATATTTTTTTTTCTGGAAAGGTGACTAGTAACTAGACTGTAACATGGCAGTGGCGTTACTATACAGGGTTGGGATAAAGCATGGAACCAAGTAAATATCTTTTAGACGAAAAGAACGATATTTATGAAAATTTGCAGGTAAGCGCAATGGAACAAAAAGCATCTGATGTACATTTTTTGTTAAATAATACACTAATGCCATCAACTTCTTTAAGAGCTTGTTATTTTGAATTCATACATACTGAGTTTAGTGTAAAAAAATTTGTAAAAACGAGGAATAACTCACTGTTAGTTGTACAATAGGTGTACATTTCATTATTTTAGAATAATGAGAAACAAAATTACTTCAAATGTTCAAAATACTCGCCGTTTACTTGCTGACAATATGCCATCCTATTAACAAATTCTTGAGTCACTCTTTCCAAGACTTCTCCACGTATTAGTTCACATTCATCAATAATTCTTTGTCTCAATTCCTGTTAGTTTGTTGGTCGTCTTACGTAAACACGTGATTGTAGATAACCCCATAGAAAAAAATCTAACGGGCTAAGATCCGGAGAACGAGCAGGCCACTCTATGAATACTCTACGTCCAATTTAACGATTTGGAAAATTCGCATCCAGAAAATCCCTAACCCGTCTATCATAGTGGGGAACTGCTTCATCTTGTTGAAACCAAACATTTTGTGGTAATTGCTCATTCTGTTGAAGTGCAGGAATAATTTCGTTATTTCGTAGATCCAAATACTTGTCACCATTCAAGTTTCCGTCGATAAAAAAAGGGCCTATAAGCCTATTTTCGACAATTTCCATCTAAACATTGAACTTCTGTGCTTCATGAATCCAATGAGGATTCTCATTTGACCAATACCTTGAGTTATGGCGATTAACTGTTCCATTTAAACAAAAAGTTGCCTCATCGAAAAAAACTATGTTAGAAGCAAAATTGTCGTCGACATTACAGATGTCCATTAGCCGTTCGCAAAATTCCAGCCGTCGGTCAAAATAATCGTCTGACAATTCTTGAACCAACTGTACCTTATATACAGATGATACTTTTCACTTTTTAATATCTTTCCTACAGAACGTCGACTGATACCATGGTTTAGTGGCAAATTTGTGGTGGAAGTTTGAGGTGATTCTTCAAAATCGATTGCAATATTTTGTTTAACAGTTTCGTTCGTTGCAGTCCGCGGTCTTCCAGGATTTAGCAAATTTTTTACTATCCCAGTTGTATTAAAACGTTGTAATGTTTTAGTTACAGTTGAGCGTGATATACGATTTCTCTCCGGATCCAAAATTATTAAAAATATGACACACTTCTTCATGATCTATAATCGATCATCATTAAAATTTCAATACGCTTTTTTTCACTTAATTGAACCATTCTAAATTGTAAAATTTATTTGCGTCATTTAGAATTTGACACTTGGAGAACAAAAGACGTACTAAGCAGTACTCGTTTATTTATTACTATGCATACAAACAACATCACTTAGTTTATCTAAATAGTTTTTTGCTCTAATGCAAAAAACTTGAAGGAGGTTGATTAAAGTGCTATATTCCTCGTTTTTACAAATTTTTTTTACACTAAACTCGGTATGTATGAATTCAAAATAACAAGCTCTAAAAATATATAGGGTGTCCCATTTAAATTAAAGAAGTTGATGGCATTTTCGGTTAAACCAGTAGTATATTAATAACAAAAAAATGTACATCAGATGCATTTTGTTCCATTGCACTTTTTGCAAATTTTCATAAATATCGTTCTTTTCGTTTAAAAGATATCTACTTGGTTCCATACTTTATCCCAACCCCGTATAGATAGTACTACAGAGACCACGTATAGTTTCAGGGCCAGTATTGGAATGTCTATAGAAATAAAAAAAAATAGAATAAAATCTACTAAGATAGTTTTTTGTCCGCTAGATGTAGATGGAAACTTGAACGTGTAATAAAGAAAGCAAAAGGAAAATTGTAAACTACAATAATATATTTATGTACAGTATCCGTATCGCTACGGAAACAAATCTCTATTATAACAAAATTTGAAATAAAATCGGTTATAAAATCGTCCAATAAAGTGCAATGACAGCTTTTCCAAGTGATTTATTCCCATCGAGTACATCAATAACGCTACCAAATCCATAAATGATTGAATTTCATATTTAGGAGAGAGAAAAAAAAAGCACGAAACGATAAAACAAGTGACGTAGTGAAAGTTATTTTAATAAAGAGGGTTTTACCTAAATTTTAGTTGAAAATACTTTTTACCTTATCGTATGTACAAAATTGTAAGTTTTTTATTTTATTTTAATGCCGGTTTCAATTGTTTGTATCTTTTCATTTAAAAAGTTTCCGAGATATTGAACTGTCAAAATGACATGGATTTTAATATACAGTGTGACCCATTTTGTTTGGAAGCACCCCTATAAAATCCGCATTTTTCAACCGATTTTGATTTAGTCTTTTTTGTTAGATTCAGTATTAAAAACAGAATTTGAGCACAAATTTTCATACCATAATAGCTATTTTCAAGGCCCTCTACGTTAATTTTTCTTTGCCAAAAAAGACGAAAGTATATTAGGCATTTTTTTCCCTCAAATTTGACTACACCACTGGATTCAGAATCATCACAAATGTAAACTATCAAAATTTTATAAAAAAAGTTTTATTAACAACAAAGTTATCACTACATGAATTTGGAAAAAGTTGTTTTTTAATTAATTTTTTACTAAGAATGTAGACACATTTTAAAAATGGCAACATGGTAAACAAAAACTAGGACTCAAACATATTGCACTGTAAAAATTCGAAGCCGAAATTTTAAGAGACATGATAATAGGTCCATTCTTTTTTGAGGGTAACATGAATGCCAATAACTTCATGGAATTCTTGGAAGGTGAGTTATCCGCATTGATTGACGAACTGCCACTAGCAGAAAGAAGAAATTTGATATTTCAGTAGTAAGATGGTTGTTCTGTACACTATTCTAGGATTGTCAGGCAGTGGCTTAACGAAAAATTTCCAAATGGTTGGATAGGTCGCGATAGCGAGTTAATCGAATGGCCTCCTAGATCGCCCGATTTAACTATATTGGATTTTTATCTGTGGGGTCTTTTGACACAAAAAGTGTAAAAGTGTATTGGTGTTAATTTGTATTTTCGTCACATCAGCACAATTTTACATTACTCTCAGAAGCTATAACTCCAGAACGGGTTAAGGTATCGGCTTCGAATTTTTACAGTGCAATATGTTTGAGTCCTAGTTTTTGTTTACCATGTTGCCATTTTTAAAATGTGTCTACATTCTTAGTAAAAAATTAATTAAAAAACAACTTTTTCCAAATTCATGTAGTGATTACTTTGTTGTTAATAAAACTTTTTTTATAAAATTTTTATAGTTCACATTTGTGATGATTCTAAATCCAGTGGTGTAGTCATATTTGAGAAAAAAAAATGCCTAATATACTTTCGTCTTTTTTGGCAAAGAAAAATTAACGTAGAGAGCCTTGAAAATAGCTATTATGGTATGAAAATTTGTGACCAAATTCTGTTTTTGATACTGAATCTAACAAAAAAGACTAAATCAAAATCGGTTGAAAAATGCGGATTTTATAGGGGTGCTTCCAAACAAAATGGGTCACACTGTATATGGCTTCAGCTCAAAACTGATCCCAATTGTTTAGAAACTCTTATAATATTACATGGGGTATTATTTGTTGATGATAGAAAAGGTTATGGAAATATTGTGACTAGTTTTGAGCATATTTACCGATTACAAAAAAATGTAGGTATATTAGAAATTTTTTTTTTAAATAAATCGAGCAAAAGATGTTCAGAATAAGAAACATCTGGTATTTAGGTGGAAAGATATTTGTTTTTATAAGCTTAGCAGGTTTTCTCGAGACGTTAATTTAAAAGTAAATAAAGGATGAAATGGTTGTACGAACATGTTAATTGTATATTTTCGAGTATAAAATCTTGTGTCTGGTATATTTCTAGTTGAACGGTGAGATTTTCGAATATAAAATTTAACGTTTAAACAGGATAGGACCTTAAAATTTCTACTCCTTTTATACACTAAGCCCGAAAAAAAAGTGTATTATAGATAAAACCCCTAAATGGGTTAAGAGGAAAAATATTTCTCATCTTTTTGTAACTTTTATAGATCCATAAAATTGGAAAAGTTTCGTGTATATATATATATATATATCTAGTGACGTTCAAGATATTGGTAAAAGGGCTTGACAGGACAGGAACGTTATAAGTTTCGGAGTTTTTTTTACTTTGAAAATTGAGTCGCTTTACGAAAAATCGATGATTGAAATGAACATTTGCCGATAAAAATGAGATACTTTTAGTTGTAGCACACTTTTAATACCCCTGGTATAGTATTGTGATGCCTTTTGGCATTAAATAGAAAACCAGAATTAAATTCATTCGGATGCCTACCAACTTATTTCATATTATTGTCTATACCATTTTATCCAGGTTTTCTTATGATTTAACTTTGGAATGGTTGTTAATCGATACACACTTCAATACACAAAATCACCAAACTGAGTTATACATATTTCGAAAACAAAAATAATCATACACAAAAAAGTAACAACAAACGCGTTTTTATTAACAAAATTTCCAAAATAAGCGGAAAAAAGCGCTATCCCAATAAAAACCGTTCCTGGAACGTGCACTTCACTGGATTCCACTTCTAGTGGACTACATATCGTTAGAATGTCATGAAATAAAATATTTTATTTCTCATTTTACCAGAGGTGTGATATACTATGAATGGACCTTAATAAAATTTGACAAATTTGTAGTCTTAAACTTCAAAATATGTCTAGTTGTCAAATTTTTTCGTTGTGTCAGATAGGGACCAAAAAAATTATTTCTATACTAGTTAATCTTGACAACGGTAGCTGGAACGCTACCGAAACGTCGAAATAAAAATTAAAAAACATTATTGTGGTTTATTGATTCCCAAAAAAATAAGAAAAAAGAATAAGTAATGCCACAAGGAACTTACAGAAGATAAAAATAAAATTGTTTTCCCTCTTTTCCTTTGGGTATTTAGAGAAGATACCATTGGAATGTTGTAGTGATAAAAATCGCCATAGCGATCCCATAATATTACCATACAATTAATTATTTATTAACAAACATAAATGTAAAAATAAATGATCACTTTTGCCGGATAGAAGCAGAAAAAGGAGATAAACACATAAAATTCCCGAATAACTGCAAACTTTTCGAGATAAACTCATAAAAGTTGAAGAAGTTGGTATATTAGTTTTTTTATTTAAAGACTATATTCGTCAACAAGAAATATAGGACTCGTGAAAATTTTATTACTTGAAAATTATTATGTAGGATCTATTAATGAAAACTTGTTTGTTTTTAATAAGTTAAGTCTACTTTTTACAATAATCGCTTAATTTTGAGAAATTTTAAGTATCCACCTAGAAATTCATGAATGTTTCTAATTATTGTTTGCCCTCTTGATTATTTTAATGTAAAGATAACAATACAATCTGGTTAAAAATTGGATTTTCTTTCATAATCTAGATCCTTGTAAACCCTGAATTTGAAATTCGTTCATATGACTTGTTTTTTTTATAACCATTCCGATATTTAATTTCTGTTTCATCTTTTTTAAACCTAAGCTACATTGGAGTCCAACATATTTTCCATAACTATTAAACACGAAATAATTTGCCAGCTTTTGAACTACGAACACTTCACTATCGGTATGAACATACTATACCTGTCTTTTAAAAATTCAAACTATAATTTTTCATAATTTTAACCAAAAAGAAGCATTTTTATAGTTGTTTACAATATTCAACTGTTTAAAATCGATATTACAATGTGAATACGTATTTTTTTTTTAGGAAACCGTGCGTCACTAAGAAAATTGTTGTTTACACAAAAGGTATAAGTAGGCGAAAAAATGTAATCAATTTTCTAAATGAATGAACCGAAGCGGACGTGGACAAAACCGAGGATGGAATTGCGTTACAGAACGGAGTGGAACAGGGGCTCGTCGTGGATGTGGGGCGCAAGGGTTTTAAAGGGGGTCATGAATACAGCGACTCTTAAACAATATTCAGTGGAACGGAAAATGAAATAGGGTTAAGAAAAGATACTTTTATTTATTACGAATATAAAATTAGTAATAGAGGTTTTCCCCCTTGAATACCGTCCTGATTATAGGGGTTATAGTGAATTGAGAACAGCCACGCAAAAATATTACATGAATATGTAGTCTACGGGATCAATGCGAAACGGGTTATGTAAACAAGGGACGTAGCAGCTTTACTTTTGAAAATATTGAAAATAGAGAAACATTTATTTCAGAATTTGTATATGTGGAGGGTTGGAAAACACATTTTCAAAAGCTGAGTTAATAGAGAATGGAATGAAATATTATTATCGTTTCTAGGAAAAATTTAGTTATTTTTCTATATATACAGTGTGTACATAAAGTAAAGTGACTTGCTAATATTTCGATTTCTGTTAGGTTTACAAAAGTTTTAGGTTTCTAGGCAAAAATTCCAAGTTTCCCGCCAAAAATTCAGGTTTCACGCTAAAAATTTCAGTTTTCCCGTCAATAATTCCAAGTTTTCCGCCAAAATTTCAGATTTCCGCTAAAAATTTCAGGTTTTCCGTTAAGAATTTCAAGTTTACCGCCTGAATTTCAGGTTTTCTTCCAAAAATTTCACGTTTCCCGCCGAAATTCCAGGTTTCCCGTTAAGAATTCCAAGTTTAACACCAAAATTCCAGGTTTCGCATTAAAAATTTCAGGTTTCACGCTAAAAATTCCAGGTCTCCCGTTAAGAATTCCAAGTTTCCCGTCAAAATTTCAGGTTTCACGCTAAAAATTTCAGATTTCCCGTTAAGCTTTTCTAGCTTACCGCCCAAATTTCAGGTTTTCCGCCAAAAATTTCAAGGCTCCCGCCGAAATTCCAGGTTTACCACTGAAAATTTCAGGTTTCACGCTAAAAATTTCAGGTTTCTCGCTAAAAATTTCTAGTTTACCGCCCAAATTTCAGGTTTTCCGCCAAAAATTTCAAAGTTCCAGATTTACCACTGAAAATTTCAGGTTTTACGCTAAAAATGTCAGGTTTCCCGTTAAGAATTCCAAGTTTCCCGTAGAAATTCCAGTTTTGCGCTAAAAATTTCAGGTTTCCCGTCAAAATTTCAGGTTTCATGCTAAAAATTTCAGGTTTCCCGTTAAGAATTCCAAGTATACCGCTAGAATTTCAGGTCTCACGCTAATAATTTCAGGTTTCCTGTTAAGAATTCCAAGTTTCCCGCTCAAATTTCAGGTTTCCCGGCCAAATTTCAGTTTTTCCGCAAAAATTTCAAGTTTCTCGTCGAAGCTTGGTTTTTTTGGCGAGACACCTCAAATTTTGGGCATACTAGGTACAGGCGAATAAAAAAGAAGAGCTGTCACATTGACTGTTCCAGCTTCCTTTGAATAAAGAAAAAATCTACAATGTGGCAACATCACAAAATTTTGTTTTGCATCGTCATCGTATTTTTATCGTAAATAAACCATAGCATCCTGCAATTACTCTACCGAAACACCAACACTCTCAACAAATCTAATAACTCAAATTGTATTATTAAATGCACCACTGATTGCATTTTTAACGAAGCTCAGCTCTTAGAAACGTTACGAAATTTTATTAAAGAATGCTCCTAGCGTGACTCACAAATAAATTCTCCCTATGCAACGATATATCTATTTAATATAGCGCTTTCTGTACATTATTCAGCTTACTATTCTCTCTAGTGCATACTTTATATAGAAAACCTGGACGGTGAATTGTCTTATAAAAGCAAACAGAGCTGGAAAATAAGTTACCGGCATGTACAAGCAATTTGTCTTTGAATAAATTATAGGATACACGTTGGGCGCTAATTAGAACCATTGAAAAGCTGATCTGTCACTTGTCTGGCATGAATCTTCAAGGGTATTTAGTTTATATCACAAGATGCTTAAGAGCCACAAAAAATTATGGAAATTTCAGAACTTGGCATCAGCTTTGTGTCGTCAAGTAGCCAACGACCTTGAAAACGATAGACCGGTGTTTCAGTAGGATTTTTTTTATTCAAGAGAGCAAGGACTGGGAAGCAGGGCCTCCTAAAACAGCGAGTCTCAACTGGTACACTGATGGCTCAGAAACAGACTCTGGGGTTGGATCTGGAATATATGGGGTACAAGAGAAGATCACGATCTCTCTAAACCTAGGGAAATATGCCACTGTCTTTCAGGCAGAGGTCTAGTAAGGGAGCGGTTTTACCTATTCGGAGAAGAAAAACCAAGGGCAGAGAGCTACGCAAGTGAGGCGGTATCCAGGCTAATGGGTCTAACAAAAAGAAAGAATAAAGCTAGATATCGAGCTCTAAAAATAGGGAGGACCACAATAGATCTGCAAAGGTCGCAGTGGGATAGGAAAAAGAGCCATTCTTCGTTATTGTTGTTATTTGTATTAATATCTGTTTCTGTTTCTTTCTGAAATAATTTCAGGTTACTTCGGGAATTAGACTTCTTGGGTGCCTTAGAGCTGTATTTCGAAAGAGTCGTAGGATTGTCCTAGAGTTGAATATTGATTGAATTTAAAAAATATCCTAGTGTTGGACTCATCAAAGCAATTAATTGAAAATTAAAATAAAAATTGTGATAATGAACGTCTTATCTGTGGAAAGTGTGCGTTGTGTTCGTGGCTCTAAAAGGGAATTAAGATAATTGACAATGGACTGTAAGAGACTAATATGACGTGGTAAAGAAGATTTTGTGAAATTAATTGTATTTTTTAATATGTAGGTGTTCATAAGGAAAAAATTGAATAAAAAAAATTAATATTCAATAAAAATCTTAAACGGAACATTTATATAAAGTAAAAAGACTGCAAATATTGTTATAAGAAAGTCTATAAGAAAACAACAACAAAAACTTTGTGAAAGTTTCTAACTGAAGTACACAACATTTCATCAACACTTTTAATTCAATTTCTGCCTTTGATGTTTGCATTCTACCGCTCCGTATCTCCTAAACTTTTCTTCGAAAATTCTCGTGAGAGGAAAATTTCACGATGTGCCTTGAATTTGAGAGTGTTCGAAGTAAGAAAAAAAACTTTTTAAAGGAAAGGTTAACTAAAGTAACCCGAACTGTGATTCAGCTTCATTGATTAACTAATTTCAAGTTATTTAACTTTTTAATGGGGAAAGTGTTCTCATTACCGGGGATTTTACTGAGGTAAGAGGTTTCGTTAACTTTTCTTGTTAGGTCATTATATTATATATATGTATAAAGTGGATTTAAATTAGTTAATATTGGATATAAAAACCGTTTACACTTTCTTTGTAAAAGTAAACTTCTAATATTCTTTAAAATATTATACAGGATGATTGGAAAAAAGAGAAAGGCGTTGAAATACAATTTTTGCTGTACAGGGTGATTATACATACATATAACCTTAATATATAGCAGATTACTTTACACATTCTGTATATTATATAAAATGGTAAGCCAAAAAAAGGGAACTTCCCTAAATAAATTGACGGCCTTCAGCAACCCTTACTGTCTAGTCATATAACCTCAAGAATCATAGAATGAGAAAAATAGGTCACTAGGAAACAGGCCCGTCCTCCAAATTCCCAAAGAAGAATAAATTAAAAAATTTCTGGAATATATATAAATATATAAAATTAAGAAGAGTACGGAAAAATATCAAATCTAGATCGTTTTTTCATATTAAATCGGAAAAGATCTCACTAAGCCGCTTCCAAAAGATTAGAATTCATCAATTTTTTCAACTTTGATTTATCTGCAAAGATATAGTCGCCGATCCTGTTGAATCTCGAGCTTATTTTGCGGGAAGAAAAAAGGAAAGGACCCTTTTTATCCTCCATTCTTTTCTATGACGTGTTCTTTACACTTCTTTCGAGGAAAATATGGATTTAATTGACTGTGTGATATAATAGTGAAAATTGCGAACAATGCAAAATTCTAACAAAAGGTAAACCCACTACAGCATTTGCGGGTCTTAATCAGTTTGTGCTTTTTTTGTGTGTGAAATATTATGGAGCTAAAAAACTGGTGAATATCCCACAAAATCAACACAATAATATTGGTTTTCGTCAAAAAAGCTTAATGCAACAATTTCAGATATTTTTTTGTCAAAAAACACGGTAATTTTTTAATAACTCACGTTTTTCGCGTAGTCCCTGTGAAACTTTTTTTAAAAACAGATTCCTAACAATTTTCTGGAAGATTTTTTGCTTATTCGGTATAAAAAAAGCTATAAGAACCAGAATATTATTAGAGGTTATCAACAAATTAATACATTCATATTTTTAAATTTTCTACAAAAATATTTACCTACGTAGCAAACCGTGAAAAACCAACCATTTCTCATATCTTTCAACCCCCAACCTTTCTCGATTGAAAACCAAAGTATTTGAAAAAATCATGCTCATAACTCGAATATACCTAAAGCAAAAAAACATCCTTTTTATATGTATCCTTATTGTATTTATATAAATTACTATTTTTTTATAAAAAACGTTTTGCTATAACTAACCAAATTTTAAAACACCTCGTATGACACAAAGAAAGTCGTTTTGGCAGCAGACTACCTTTTTATTCCGTATCAGACAGCGCCATTCTTGCCTTAAGGCCATTATAGCCCATCTAAACGCAGACAAGAAACTTCTGGTGCATCTCAGAAGCGCCTTCGGGAAATTTTGTTTAAAGGTCTACTCAAAATAAACAAAAATATTTATCAAATCGAAAAATAAAAGAATTTGAAAGTAATAAATTACAAATCAAATTACTAATGTTTGGAAACAGATGTTGAACATGTTCATTAAGACAACAACCCCATACAGTGTGAGTTTTAAGTACAGAACGATGGATTTCACGAATTTTTATAGAATTTGGTGTGGCTAATATTATGGTGTTATTGACATGGTAGTCAGACATTTTTTTGGAATAATAATGAACTTTGAAAAGCGTATAGCTTCGTAAAGAAACGAGCGAAGAAGGACAGGGCAGAAGCGTTAGACAGTCCAAGACCACCGATTCAACTACTCAAGGACACGAGAAGAAATGGAGCGACAGAAGCGATTGCTTCATTTCGCTACAGCTCAGGCCAAAAATAAACAAGAAAAGAACAAGAGAGATCCTAGAATATAGAAAGAACAATATAGAAGAACATCAGAGTGATCACTGGACTCCGGATAATCAAGGTAAAACTGGATGACCTGTGCAATGTGTCATGCTCATGTGTCTGTGCCCTGTCCTGGCAGGTAAGCGCCAGAGGTATTTGGGGAGTAGACGACCTGAGGGTCTAGTAAGACAAGGAATTAGAGGAAATATATAAAGGACTAAGGATAGGTAAAAAAAGGATGGAAAATGTATCCAAATCAGGGCGCAGAAAAACTGAAAACAAGTCTTTAGATGTCTGTGTCCTGTTGATCGACACTTGGGTACTAGACAAATATACAGAAAACTTGATATTTCGCACATACGTACCTAATGAAAATTTTACGTAAAAATAAATTCCATCCATACAAAATAAGATTAGTTGTGGAATAGTCAAATGATGATTTCGATAAACGTTAAGAATTTGCAGACATAATGATGGAAAAATGTTACAATCGAAACGATCCAAATTCCATCCATACTTTTAACTCACTCTGTATATAAATATTGGAAAATATTTCAATTTTAATTACCTTAAAAGAAAATTCTTGGTGTACCATCCGAAGACGCGAGCAATGTTTTCCATGCTGCGGAAAGGGATTTCGGGGGGGGAGTGGGTTATACGTGCTACGCTTCGAAAATGGCGGCCCAGTTTCCGGAAAACTTATAACACAGAAAATAACTGAATTTATACTTGTGTCTTCCGGAAAAACGTTAAATATTGTGTAGCGTTCTCTAAATAAATTGCTGTTGAAGTGTAACGTCATTTAATGTTAACGTAAAGAATATGTTGAAATATATTTTTTTTTATAAACAGGCTGTTGAATTAGGGAACCTAATGATAACTGGTCTTTAGACTGATATAATCGATTCATAATAAATACATCAATCTGTCACAGTCTAAACAGCCTTAGGCTCAGGGCTTCCCACACTTTCTATAGTAAAGTTCTTCCAAAGTTAATGTGATGACCCATATTTTTAATCCCTTTGAAGGAAAAAGCCGCCCAATGGCGTGCATATATATTTTTTATAAATTCGAATATTGTGAAATAATGTTAACCTACTATATCAATTTGAATGAAAAAAATTAGCCTGCATACAAATTTTGTAATACAATAATAACGCGCTTTCCTCTAGAACACGGAGTATCTAAAGAACAGTTTTTTGTATCGTCAAAGAATTTTTTCTGCCAAAAACGTCAAACGGAGTATACTTCGGTTATTTCGTTATATTGCGATGAATACTGCAGTTGATGATTGGTTGTTTCGAAGTCTTGACTGCACGTGCTACTACGTTGCCAACTCTTCAAAATTTTCTTAAATATAGTAACATATAAAAAGTGGTTTTAATTAATTTTTCTTTTTTCAGTAATTTCAAGCGACTTATTTTAATGTTTACTAATAAATTTACATTATGTATTTTTTAAAAAATATTTCCAAACTAGCTTTCTTATAACATCACGAACTAACAGTTTACTGAAGTAAGAGGAACATTTGTGTAGCGAGCCTAACAATTTTAGAAAGTATATCTGACAACATTGCTTTATTTTATGGTCATCACACTGACTTTAGTTAGAGTATAACTATCAAAACTATCCTTTTTATACACTCAGTTTTTTTTACAGTGTACTACGTATTTGCCTTTGTATTTAATTTTGTAACTTGTTGTGATAAAGTGAATGTGGTGGCTTGTTTTTAGGATATACTTATATCGACCCGAGCCTTATTACTTTTGGGGACATATTCATTTTAAATTCTACCTTTCATTGGACACTTTTTCACGGAAATTTTCTTTATTTTGTAATAGAACAGCGAACATTTTAAAGATCTACCAGCCCATTTCAATTTAATCTCTTTTGAAATACCAATAATAAATCTTGATTCTTCAACGTTTCAACCCTATTCCATTCCCTCTTCATTCAACCAAAGTTTAATAAAGGCTGAGTGCAGGCATGAAGGAAGAATGCCCTTGTGTTCGCAATCAGCCCTTGTTAAGGACGCAATTTATAGGGCCATTAGGTTTAGAGAGTAGACGTAATTCGGTCGGTGCATGATAACCACGTGACCTCGTATTTAATTTCGGAACCTTTTTGAGGTTACACAGCTAAAATATATAACATACTATTTGGGTATCAGGAATTTCTATCTGAGATTAAATATAAATGGTTTATTTACAATAAAAAGACGATGATGTCATTTTTAGTTACTTTCCTGGCATATCGGAGTAAATATTAATTTACCAGCCGTAAATACAATTTATACTTAATGGCCAGGGGAATTTTCAGCTTACGGGTTGGCAAAACTTCAAGACGTTGTCAAGTTTTGACACAATTGAGGTTAGGTTCAGTATGTCATTCCTTGTTAATTGACATCGATCATCGTATATTTACAAGTTTTTCGGGTGCTCCTGAGATTATTATAAAAGCCTTTTATTTATAAATAAACACCTTCAATTTATGCCTTACGAGGTACAGGCGAATAAAAAAGGAATGTAACATTGACTGTTCCAGCTTTTTTTGAATAAAGAAAAAATCTACATGCTGGCAACATCAGAAAATTTTGTTTTGCAACGTCATCGTCTTTTCATCGTAAATAAACTGTACAAAGTATTATTTTACAGTTTTTAACATTGGCAAATGTCTAATTCTCTAAAAGCTAGACGTCTTTTTGCTGAAAAATTTCCGCACCGTTTTCAAATTGTTTTTTTCAGTTAATGTGTGGATTGGAATTTATAGGGAACAACTTAATTGGACCATATTTTCTATCTCAGCCATTAAATGGAATTTCTTACACCAGCTTTCTCCAAAATCTCCCAGAACTACTTTAGGATATCCTACTCAATATTAGACAAAACATGTGTTTCGTGTTCCCATATATTTTAGTCAGATTTATAAGCAATACTTAGATGCAACTTATCCCAAATGTTGTAATGGTGCTGCTGGTGTCACTTTGGCAATTTAATCGTGTCTAATTAATGTTTATATAAGTTTTAGTTGTAGTTTTCTGCAATTTTCCGAAAAATCGTCGAGTGAAAATTTTTGTTTTTGTTTTTTTCGCTCTAATTGTTTAAATAATAAATATACAGAAAAACTTCCAAATCAAAATTTGTAGCTGATGCATTTATCTACAAATGTTGTCTAAAAAGTTTTTCTGTAAATTAAAAAGTTTACGAGATAAAATTAATTTGAGTGGTATTCAATTCGTGGTTACGCGCGAACGGCCAAATTTATTAACCGCTCGACTTAAAAATTAATAATTTTGGGATTATAATATTCTGAAAAAATGAATAAACTCAAGTAAAATGTAAAGAAAGATCTCAGCTTTTAGATAGAAATACTTTCAAATTTGAAAAAGTAGATTTTCTGACTGTAATCTCAGTTTATTATAATTTCTATTTAATTAATACTTATCCCAGCGAAAATTTATTTTGCAAATGAGCATTAAACATTATTATTATAAAAGCAAATCCATCAATATTTAGAATTTTAAACGAATGCTTCTTAAAAATATGTTAATTTTACTTGTTTTTTTTTAGACTTCATTCAATTATATTTTTTTTCGAAATTAATATAATTCAATGAAACTTTACTACTAAACACTTTGAAGCATCTACTTTCGAAAGTACTATACAGTTTTTCTATAAATATCAAATTTTTTAAATAATAGACAATTATTTAAAATAAATACTTAAATCAGAGGTCTGTCAGCAAACCTTCTATAACTTTTTATACCGTTTATGATATTATCTAAAAATTTGTGAACTTTATAATGAACCTATTAAGAAGTGATCGCGATACAAAAGAACACACCTATGGCTCAGGTAAGAAAGAGAAGGGAGCAGAAATAAGGGTGAAAAAGCAGGTGAGAGATACAAAAAAAATGTTCAAACAAACTTTCTAGAAAAATGTACTAGCTACAATTTTTGATTTGAACATTTTTCTGTGTTTTCATTATTTAAACAATTAGAGCGAAAAAACAAAAAATTTTCATTCGACGATTTTCCGGAAAATCGTATGCCTAGCATTGTAAAGTTTTTCTCATGTTAATCACAACTCTTTTAAATACTCAATTTTAAATTTCCAAGTTTTTTGTGTTTTTTGCGGCATTTTACAGATATTTGAGCACAACCCAATTGAATGAATGACCGATAGACTGTATGATTTGGAGAATACTAATTTTGTAGAAGCTAGACGTTTTTATGCTGAAAAATATTCGCAACGAGTGACGCGTCATCAACGTTGTATTAAAAGTTTACAATTGTAGAGGAAAAATTTCGGGAGGGAAAAAATCAAATTTAGGTTAGAATCGAGTCGAGCACACGTGAGGGAAATGCAGCGACATAATATGTAGTTTGAAATAGTTGAACAATATTTGGAATTTATATTTTAGATACGTTCCGATCACAGTCGAAGAAATGGTAGTAACTGTAACTAGTTTCAGCTGAAATTGCTAAATGTAACATGAAACGTTCATTCCAGTTTAAATTACGTCCGAAAGCGGAGGTATTCTTTTTATCTCAACTTTTGAACTTATTCGATGAAGTTGGCGATTTTGTTATTGATATGAAGTATGTTTGGAATAAAGATTTGATCGTTTTAAAGTTGAAACTTTATGAACACTGCAACAAAATATGGATTTTTTTGTCGATTGGTGAGTTTTTTCTTCAGTTTCTTCAGTCTTCATAAAAATGAATCCAGGATTTTTATATACTTAGGTTGTCTTCATAAAAATGAATCCAGGATTTTTCACCACTGACAATACTATATACATTTTTTAGTTTTTTTGACACTAATTGACTCGAGAAACGAGAAATTGTGGATCTTTACCGAAAACAGAATCCAAATCGACAGGATATTCGCATAAACTCTAAATATTCAGTTTAGGTAACAAGGAGACTATGTAAGGTCCATTTATTTCAATTTTTGGTGATGGTAAAGGCCGCTAGAGTCAATTCCATACCAAAAACGTCTGACTTCAGAACAATAACAGCCAAACACGAGCCTTGCATGCACTTTCAGTTCATGGTATTTTATAGGTTACTAGCTCATTTGACAGTGTGTTAGGTAAGTGAGGTTAGGAAACAGAGTATGAGTAACATTTTTGGTTCGTACTTTTAGTTTTTATCATTCACTAACACTAAGTAATGCAAGGTATTGTTTACAATTTGGCTACCGTCATTTATAAAAATTAAGGTTACTTATTTTGGATGGTATCGTATTTGCAATGCTTAGATAGACGATTTTGAGGAAAGGTTTTGTCAATTTTTCCGTGAGTTAGTTCTAGTTAGGTTTTTGACATTTGAAATTTATTGCACTATGTTGTTATATGAAACACTTAACAGACGTCCCTGGTAAGTTTGCCTAACATAAAAATATGATTTTACTTTAATTGACATTTTTAAAAAATAGAATTTCCCAGGCTAAAAATTTCTCATTTTCTAAAGTTGTTTATTTAATAGAAACGAACAAATAAATAATACATACATCTCTCTAGCGGCAGTTCGGCTCCTCCGTAAATAGGTATACGGTTGATTCATATCTAGGGATAGAATCCGAAAAAGATATGAGGTTCTATTCCCAAAAGAACAACTTTCATTTCCTAATTTTCTTTCCAGAACAGATTGAAACTCACTCCGTACTATACTTATATTCCCGAGTGATCTTATGTAAAATATTTTATTCCCATCGCTGACTCGGGAATATTTTCCAATACAACCGAAATACAGAAAAATCTCCACGACTATATATTAATGCACAAATTATTTTTACATATTTAGCTGAATAGCCATCGAGATTCGATTCCCAATGGAATAGTCGTGGAGAAAATATAGTCTTTTACTTCTGTAGAATGGATGATTCCAAAACTCACTCGCTGCTTTCGCTAGTTTTTAAAACTTCATCCGCGTGAATAATAGCCATCATTCTACACTTGTTGAAGAATATACCAATAAGTCCATAATTTTTGGAAGCGTCATTTATCAGAGGAAAACCGAATTCGCTTTGTAGGTCAATATTGCTAATTGTTTGGGTTTCTCCAAGTAGGCACTTAACGCCTCCTCAATTACTTTCCATCTAGTCGTTCCGCCTTCTCTACTGTCAATCTGTATCGAAAATTTGTCTCCTGAGGATCTACAAAAGCGATTTCACGCGACTAATGGACCTTCTTTAACGCGTTAGAGAACTACAAGTGGACTTTTCAAAGTAATTAGATCAATATTTTGGTATAGAATACGAAAATTGCTTTTGGAATTGTTAAAATAATGCTTAAAGATACGTATTTGTTGTATTTTAGTACTGCGAAGTCTTGCGGCTATAATTTTCCCTCTTTTTCCGAAAATAAACTCATGGATAGTGCCATAAATTCAACACCTGAGCCATCGGTCAGCCGTTAAACGTATTAAGAGGCCGTAAATGGCGACATTCTCCGTATTTCAAATAAAAAATTCAAGAGGTAGCTGCTATGGACTTTACCGACTCCCCAGTTCTACGTTTCCTAGACAACCAATAACCAATATTAAAAAAAACGAACCCGAATGAAGAAATTTTGAAATACAAACGATATAAGGTTGTTAGGACTAAGATCGGGACTTTATGGAGGATGATCCCACAAGTTTTGTTGCTTTAAAAACTCAATAGTTTTCGAGCTGTGTGGGCACTTGCATTGTCTATATTTTTTTTTGAATTTGAAATACTCAATGATGTGCAATCGAAAATTGTGAGCATTTATTTCTCGAAAATTTAATTTGTTACTTTACAAACCCCAATTATCATTTTAGCTAATATAACAGGGAATTCTACCCGTTTTTTAGCTGTAGAAGAGACAATTGAATTACAAGATACCTAGAAGCACAAAATCAATTTGGAAAAGGTCCAAATTCATTTAGAAAAGAAAAAAACATCTTTAGCTTTTTTTATTCCGAGATGCAGGAAGGAAGTATTGAAAATCATACAAATACCAATTTTCCAAAAAGAAAAAAACTGTCGGAAGTTGGAATTAAAAAATTCCAGTGATTTGTAAAATAATTCAAATTGAATCGAACGTATATATCACTCTGTGATTAAACTTGGCATTTATTGCATTCCGCGTTTATTCGGAAATATATCTTGATGATGGTGCTTAACGATTACTAAGAGTCAAAGTTGACTTGCATTCAATCGATATTCCATTAAGGTGGGTTAAAAAAAGGTTACGGAACTCAAACAAAACCGCAACGGTGGCGTTAAGCTTTCGTTATCGACGTTGAATATACGACAATGTTGGCGATACTTTGTCTATATATAGTTTTTACAGGGTGTAGATGCGCGATAAAAAATATCAAAATTTTAAAAACTGGCGAATGCCACCCACATTTGTCATATATTTAAATTTTAAAAAATGGTGAACGCGACCCACATATATTTAAATTATAAAAAATGGTGAATGCGACTTAGACTAACAAATATTTGAATTTTAAAAAATGGTGAGCGCGACTCGCTAAAAAATATTTAAATTTTAAAAACTGGCGAATGCCACCCACATTTGTCATATATTTAAATTTTAAAAAATGGTGAACGCGACCCACATATATTTAAATTATAAAAAATGGTGAATGCGACGTAGACTAACAAATATTTGAATTTTAAAAAATGGTGAGCGCGACTCACTAAAAAATATTTAAATTTTGAAAAATGGTGAATGCGGCTTAGATTCTCCAAATATTAAAATATTGCATATTATTAGAAAAAACTGTACTATCGAGTGTTTTTAGAAGGTTATAATAAATGTATTGGCCTACATCATTGTTAGGAATGAAAGACCGAATGGAATGGAAAAGGATATTTATTAAAATTCCGTATATGACATGATTTATTATATAATATGGACATTCAAAACTCAAACTGAACAACTGGCACTTGACCAAAAATTTATTTTTGTGACTTTCTAACACCTTTCCATCCAGTATACGTACGACGCTGTCTTTGTCCATAAAAAAAACTCGATAAAACCATCTTACAGTCGGAATACACCGAAAAAATATCAACTCTTCATTTTCCCTCAAGGAAATTCCAACCACATTTAGTTTTCTCCGAGTCAATCGACAGCTACGCCTGACCTTTTTTAAAAATAAATAAAGCCTATAACCATTAAGACAATAACTCTGTTTTAAGTATTTTTCAGGTGGTCCTCAAGGGAAAACTAGGGCTTCCCGGCGAAAACTCATTTCTATATTTAATTCGGTAGCTTTCGACTTCTACCGTCGCCAGGGTCGAACTCATACGGAAATATAACATCAGAAAAATATAGCAAAATAAACTGTTGAAAATACGACATATTTAGTCGTTTATTTTTGGTGAGCGTTAGATTCGTCAAATATATACAATACCCTGATAAGTATGTAGGTTAGGTTAGGTTTCAGCTTCTTAACAAAGCCGATTAGTTTATTTGGTGAATGATATTTCAGGTCCGAGAGCGAGAGAGAATCCCTGCCAAACATCAGATACCTGATTCGAGCCGTGGCGGGGCAGGCACAAATTATATGCTCTGCTGAATCATCTTCCAGACAAAGACGGCAGGTCGGATCTTCCGACAGTCCAAGTTTTAGCATATGATGATTCAGATGACAGTGGTCTGTTAAAAGTCCAGTTAGACAGCGTAGGTCATGCTTGCTATAGTCTAACATTTGTTTGGAGACATTGTTGAAGGATGTATGAAAGCCTTTGAATGAACCAATCCTGGTAAATTATGCTCTTCTTGCCGTTCAGGTATTTAGTGTTTGTTTGGCAAAACTTATTGCGATGACAATTGTAGGTAACACGTGCGGCACCCTCCCTTGCAAGAGAGTCTGCCTTCTCGTTTTCTTCCATGCCAGAATGGCCTGGGATCCAGACCAGCAATACTTTATTGAATATTTTTAGTTGTCATTCAAAAAAATACTATTCGTCCAATAACTGAATTCAACGTTTGGCGATAAGACACCATCAACAACTTCATTTATTATGAAAAATGAACATCCAATTTCGTACCAAAATCCATTTCTGTGTAACAATTATTTCGACAATGTCTAAAATCACGTTGAGAGACCCTAAGGGATGAAAATAGAGGAAGAGGAGATGGAGGCATTCAAATCAACTTGTAGATTCCGGATTTTCGGTCCGGTAGGAGAAAGCACGTTTCCCGACAAGTTTACTATAAAGTTACTGTAGACAATTCTCTCGAACTTCGGGAATAAAATACTATGAGCCGCGAATTCTTCTCATTCCCTTGATACGTCAATTTGCATGTCCTTTATCTTATTTATTACGTGATAGACATGGATATGCATATTTATATAATTTAAGAAGAAATATTTGTATATTAGGGATTTTTCATGGAGATGTGGCCACAATACCATATAGTATTGTTTAATTTCATCTATATGATTTACTTAACTTTATACACTGTTTTTTAGGAACCAAACACTCTGAAAGGAAAAAACCCCATGTATCTTTCAAGCGGAAATTCACGACAAGAAAGTGTGCCCAGTTCATTATTGACATATATATAGATGGCGATAGATTATCACAATGTCGGGTAGTCAAAAAATCCCTAATATATAATATAATATATATTGTATACTCAATGAACCCTTCTACAATTATTGGTATTGCGTCAAAAACAGTCTCGAACTCTAAAAATGCACACTTACCTAGCGAGAAAATTATTATTATAAAAGAAAAGAGTGTATCAGAGATAAAATCATTATTCGGAAAGAATGAGCAAAAAAGTGCCGTCGTCTGAGGGCGGGGGCATATCCGCATTGGCTTTTGTTTGCTGAACATGTCACAAGAGACGAATGGTGGCTGTGATACTCTCGACTCGACAAATATTTGCAAGACGAAACAAGAAAAACAACCTTCATCCATCGAAAACGATACAAAAGTGGTTGTTCTGAATGTTTTAGATTAGCTAGTTTTTATTGGTTTCGAATACCAACATTGTAGGGGAGAATGGGATCATTTTCAACAAACATAATATACAGATTGCGAAAAGTATATTCGAGCCGTACGATTTACACCAGTACGACAAGGAAAATATGAGCAAAACTACTTGAAAGAGAGAGAAGAATAATTGTGCGCTCAGCGATAGGCGTGTAAAGGTTTAAAAGTGACACTGTTGCCGGATGAAAGTGTTTAGGTTTACCTAATAGTGCATGAGCTCGAAAAAAGTTAACGATAACGAGACAAAAATATCATTTGTACAGATTAATCTGTGCTTTTGGCAACAGTGGTTAAAGTAGGGGTCACTGAACACACACCTAACTGTTTTTGGTAGCTGGAACTGAACACACGCCCATCGCGAGCAATTGATGAAAAATGCTTTTTTCAATGTAAAATTCATAAAACTGCTATTTTAAACATGAAAATTGATAAAAAATGTTTTTTCAATCTAAAATTCATAAAAATTGCTATTTTAAACATGAAAATTGATAAAAAATGTTTTTTCAATCTAGAATTCATAAAAATTGCTATTTTAAACATGAAAATTGATGAGAAATGCAATTTTTTAATGAAAAATTAATAAAAACTGCTATTTTAAACATGAAAATTAATGGAAAAGGTTTTTTTTTAATGAAAAACTAACAAAAGTTGATGAAAAACGGATTTTTTCACTAAAAAATTAATAAAAACTGCTATTTTAAACATGAAAATTTATACGCACAATTATTCTTCTCTCTTTTTCAAGTAGTTTTACTCATATTTTCCTTGTCATACTTGTGTAAATCGTATGGCTCGAACAGATATTTCGCAATCTATATATTCATATTTAAGCTGTTACGAACAAAATTGAAATTATTCGAATAATGTCAGCTTGTGCTGACGGTATTAAAATATCTTTTATACTTGAATAGAACTATTGGTAACAAGTTTCAATAAACCGTGGCCCAGTATAGCGTATGCGGGCTTAGCCAAGTTTGGCGAAGCCCCGTTTGTTCAGATTTATTTTGAAAATGTTTCCCCAAAGTTCAAACGGATTTATTCCTCTAATAACAATAATAATTCGAATACATTTTCATTGCGTAGACCTTTTCGATTGTAGACCTTCATTTGTAAACTTAACAAATGGTTTTTGGTAAATTTGTTGCTCTAGCTCCCTCTTGTGAGAAAACCGAGTTGTAAATATGTTCTCAGCGATCACCTTGCCGCCGGCGTCGGTGTCGGTATCCAACACCCAATTAGCTCCCAAACTATATATCACCCAACAACATGCCACCCTTACAACGGATGCTTCGCACCAACTCAGTGGCGTTACACAATTTTTTTTTCTATAAAGCTTTAATCGTCCACAATAGAAATTGGGGTATTAAAAATATTTTTTTTGTTCTTCAATTCTTTGTTTGGATTCAGTTTAGCTCATTAGGATTAGACCTTTAGATAAATCAGAAAAACAATGAAAATCAAATAGAAAACGCAATGAAAAATAAATGTCTGTCAACACTTCAGTGATATTTTTATATCTGACGTAAAAAAATTGTTTCCCACTTGTTTACCGTTCAAATTTCCAATGAAATAATGGCTATTGAATATTTTGTACTCCTTATTCGATATTTTCTACGTCTCTGTTCTCTATATTCCCATCCCCCGAAATAATTAAAACTAATTACCCTGTTGAGATCAGGGAAAGAAAAGCCTTGGAAAATTAGGGAAAATTCGTGGAAATTCGGGAAAATTGTGTATCGGGTAACGACGCCACACCAGACTTTATTAAAACTCTACTGTGACATTTTATAGACCGTGAAAAATTCATTTTCTAGCAGTTAGATGGCAGTTTAGTAGTTTTGGTAAATATCGGAAAATTAGAGGTTGACGACAATAGAAAAGGGTGGGAGTTTGGTTAAAGTGTAACTAGAGAGATGTCTTTTCAATTCACACTAATAAGAATGAGAAAATTTTAATTTTAAGTATGAAAAAAAGGCCAAACCACACGAGTTATTACGAAGCAATAAAAATAAGATATTAATTTTTCTAGAATAGCTTAACCCTCTTGTTTATAATTACCACTAATACCGATTTGAAGCCCTATTGTGGAGTTTTGACAATGATTGCGTGTTTTCTCGCTATTAAGGTAGGTACGTAGAAAAAAATTAGTTTGTGTTGGGTTTAATTTTGTTGTTCTTTTTCGGACAAACGATAGATTAAAGTGCTCACTGATGGAATTCGAGTACAGACTTTTCATCTAATGATGACATTATTATTATTAAAAAAAAAACATAATAGTTTCCGGTACCGCCCACTCTAATACCATTTAATACGTCGATGAAGGGAGAATTTTTTTGGTCAAAAGATAAGAGAAAATACTAAACAAATTTTTAAAAATGAATCCTTCAATAAGTCATAAATTTGGATAATTCAATAAATGCATTAGACAAATTATTAATTCATCATCAAATCGTTATTAGCGAACACCATTTGGTCCTTCGCTTATTTAATACCAGGATTAATGGAAAATATATAACATTTTGCAGGATTCTATTTCCTCTATTTTCGTTTTTCACACTAAGTATAAAATCAAAACCGATTGTTTCCGAAATATACAGGAACAAGGTATTTTGTGCCATCGTATCTCTTGATAAGCATGGAGAAACTCCAGGACTAAGAAATTTCGTCCTAGCGACTTTCGAATCAGTGAAAAAGTGAACCTTACTAGTTATTTTAGCTAAATTTTAATCCCCCATTTATATAAATCATTTTTAGAGCTCGATAGCTTCAATCTTTTTGTTAGACCTATTAGCCTGGATATCGCCTCCCTTGGGCACCCTAACAAAGCCTTCGCACTCACAGAGTTCGTGATCCGCGGTTTCGCTCCCTGCTTGGCTAATTCATCGGCCTTATCATTGCCTTTTATTCCTTGGTGACCTGACACCCAGGCTAGGGTCACTCTCTTATGACTACCTAGTCTATTGAGTGCCTTGCGACATTCCCACACCAGATTGTCCTATATGAGATTATCGCCTTTAGTGCTACTAGGCTGTCCAAGTAGATGACTATTCTTTGGTTATCCACCTACCGTCTCATCACCTCTTCTGCACAACATTGTACCGCCATTACCTCTGCCTGAAAGATAGTGGCGTGTTTCACTAGGCTTAGAGAGATCGTGATCCAGCGTCTGTTTTAGAGCCATCAGTGTACCAGTTCCTGCTTCCCAGTCCTTTATCTCCGGAATTACTACTACGTATTCATTTTTAAAGCTATATTGTGAGGCAATCTGATCTCCAAGAGACTTTCTTAGTGCGGAAAAATTTCAATTTGAATTTTACTAGCTGCTTCTGAAAGATTTTCAGTAGTAACAACCCAAGGAAATTGATAATTGTTCGAAAAAATCAGATTTCGAAAGCTTGTTGTTTGGAAACATATACAGATTGCGTAAATTACATCCGAACCGTCCGGATTACACAAGTACGACAGAAAAACAGCTGAAAGAGAGAGAAAGAATAATTATGCGCGGTCATTAAAGCGTGTACTTTGTTTCACCTTAGGGGTGTATACTTATTTCCCGAGACTGGCCGAATGGTCATTGCCCCCCTATTTTAACCGCTGTTGCCAGAAGCGCAGATTAATTTGTACAAATGATATTTTTGTCTTTTTTTTTCGAGGGTGAAAATACAGCACGTTTGTGCCAGCATTACGCCAAATAATCTTAGAGATATGAGATCAAATCTTTATCACAGATTTGGTTATTGTCTGGCACAGGAAGGTGGTTAATTTGAGCACGTAATTCATTAAAATTTTGTTTACCTTTAGAATGGATTTTTATTTTTTCAGTAAGTTTATATTTTATATTTAGAATAGGTGTAGGTACCTACCTACTTATTTTATTTTTTCAATTTAATTTATTAGTGGAAAGGATTTTTAGTTTATTAATTGAAGAGTGGAAATTAAAAAGGGCTTAAGTGCCAAAAAAAAAGTTTTGAGATAATAGAGAAAAACTAAATAAAAGAGAATTTTTTTAAGGAAAGGTTTATTAAGTATTATGCATTTAAACTGAAACGGAAAACCTACTTCTTAACAAAAATTTGCAAACTAAACTTCTTACTCCAAAATAAGAATGTTTAAACAAGTAAAATTAGGAAAAGGCCTAAGTGCCATAACTGATTTTAAGTATAGAAATATTCATAAAATACATTTTACTTATTTTTTTGTTCTAAACCATTGTCTTCAATCTGAAGTAGCTGTTTATAAAAACGTTGGTGTTCTGGATTTTGAAGATAAGGAATCATGCTTCGAAGAGATACCTTTTTATTTTCCGACACCTTGCTTTCTGATGGCAGCTTCATTATATTAGCCTGTCTGAGTCCAGCTAAAGTTTTCCCTTTCTTTAAAACATTAACTTGCACCCCTTCTTCAATATCAGAATATGAAGTTTTTATCTTAATAAGTGTAGGATTCGTAGCTTCGATCGTTATTACTGTAGCTTTACTGATATTTAACTTGGTAGTGTTAATATGCTCATCCGCCGCTTGTTTTAGGTCCCAGAAGCCGCATGGAGTCATGTCAACAACATTAAAAGGTGGAGCGTACCTTGCTGATTTTACTATTGCTTGGAGGTCTGAGGGTACAAATGCTTTAGATACTTTCTTCCGTTTTTCTACTAAAGCGAAATCTCTATCGCAGGGCATGAAACTATGGCCACTTACAAGAAATTTCTGTTCAATAGTGTGGAAAACACCATTGGCCACCAAAAATATCAATGTAAACAATAAAATTCTATTCTTATTTTGGCCCCCGCAATTATCACACCATATTACCAAATAAATATATGGGACTTAGGACCTTTCTAAGGAAAATGCTTGCGCACATAAAACTATCGAAATTTACGAGGGGCTCTTATAAAGGTAAACATTTAATTTTGGCGCTTAGAACCTTTCATAGGACATAAAGCATGGCACATAGAACGTTTCTATGTAAAAAAAACGAATTGCGGAAAAATGGCACTTAGGCCCTTTCTAATTTCCACTCTTCAATTATGGTTCTCTCTAGAAATACTGTTTTATTTTCAAGTTACGATGGCTAAAATAATATCCTATTGTAGTTAGAAATTGTCAACTTGGTCTGAGATGAAATGAATTTTAAGATGTACAGGTGACGTAATAACGATTGTATTTTTTTATTTCTTCAACACCCTCACTCCTTCCATGTTGGGAGCATACTGAATACCACCAACTAGTGAATTCTCTCTGTAAAGGACCATTCGGCCAGTCTCGGGAAATAAGTATACACCCCTAAGATGAAACAAAGTGATGACCGCGCACAATTATTCTTTCTCTCTCTTTAATATATCCTTGTCGTACTTGTGTAATCCAAGGCCAGGGTTCCAAAGTAATTTACGCAATCTGTATATAGGTAAGCAACAAGCTTTTTCTCACAAAGTTCTTACTATTGTTCTTATTCCTTCTGAAATATCCAGCTTTGTATTAATACTCATTTTATGTGAAATTTTCACTACATATTTGTTACACCTCTGTCTGTACACGGGGATCTATCTATTTTCAATACGTATTTCCATATTGACATTATATACAATACAAATCCAAATTGGATAACGAGCTAATTTCTATAGTTCAATAATCGGTATTCCAAAATCAACGACGTATTTGGCTAATTTGTATATAAATAATTAGGTGAAATCTGATGATCAAAAGCAATTAGCGTTTTTTTTGTTGAATTTTGTAATCGAGCAAGGTTAAGTATCAATCATTAGAGCTATCAAGCTTCTGAAAGAACATTCAAAAGTCCTGCTCCAAGATAAGCATAAAAATGGGATAAAAAAAAATATCTAAGTAACATCGAAAAGTATTTAATGTTGTTGGAAAAAAATTATCCCGATTTACAGAAATCTTTGTTGTTACATTCGAATGTCTGCCAACCGATAGTGAGCAAATCATCAATAATGTTACTTTGTTCGTTTGCGTCGTCCAATATTTCATCTGTCTCTTTTCCAAGTTCTTTAAGTACTTCTAAGATCGAGTTGTAAGTATGTTCTTGATCTGAAAGACCTTGAAGCAGAGCTTGTTGAAGCACCAATATCGTTGCCAAATCGTTTTCGATGGTGTTCAAATGATTACCTTGACCTTCAACTTCGCTTAAAAGATCTTTCAATTCATTTTGTACTTCTGTAACTTCTTCATTGAGCTTAATAAGTCGATTTTGCTCATCAATGACTTCCTTTAGGATTTGGTTCAAGAGATCTTTGCAAGAACATTCTCCGCGGGTGTTTGAGAGCAAAACTGGAAAACAAAAAATATAGTTTGAGATACTGCACTGTTCTCTAAACTCAATTTATCAATAATAGGACTATAGAAAACGACATTGGGTTTAGAATATAGGAAAAATATATTTTTTTCTTACCGTCTTCAGCAGCGGAAACGTAGGTGCTGGCAACGACGAATACTATAAAGTAAATGTAGATGTATTTCATTTTTGATGTTTTTCGTTGCTCGATGAAGATGAAGTATACACTGGAGTATTAACGCACTGAGTATTTATACCATTTTTTTTTGTTTTTATTTTTATTTTGTTATTGTAAGGTACTACTATTTTTTTTAATTGAAAAAAATAACTTTTGTGTATGAAAAGATATGCAGGATTACTTGAAATGTCAACAACGATGTTTTTAATTGTAATTTGTTCAAATATTATTGTTAACGTTGTTTATTTTAACATTAATTCGATAACGTTCAATTTTTCCTCTTCCTTACAATATCTATACAGGGTGTACTAGAAAGAAAAAAGTAGACGAGGAATATAATTAATTTTGGACAGACCTTTTACATTATTTGAACTTCAGAACTAAGATTTTCTTTTTTCGGTGGAAAAGAATTGTTGAGAATCAAACACGTTTTTTTAAATTAAACTGGTGACTCAGGGATATAAAAAATGTTTGCAATTAGAGTAATTTAAGCTCCGAATTACGGGGATAAGTATATATGGGATTGGAATCCTATGGAAGTTGGATATACTGATGAATCTACAGGATGTTATCTACAATTCAAAAAATTTGTGGTTGATTCAGGGTAAGCCATACAGAAATCTTTCAAACGGTTATTCTATATTTCTCTAGGTAGTTTCTAATGACTCTTCCTGTATAATCCATCATGTCTTATCAATTATGTATGTATGTATGTATGTATGTATTTTGGGGTAACATTCACTGAGACCTAAAAGATCTATTGTGCCCCCTTACTTCTACTTAGTTTCTGAGGAGAGTCTCAGATACTAGTAGCTCCTTTAGTCCTATTTCCCGGAGGAATTTTAGGATATCTGCAGGCCTCAACTTAGGTAACTGTCCCTCTTCTATCCAGTAGTCTCCCAGGTACTGTGCCCTAGGATTCTGAAATACTGTGCAGTTCGCAAGTATGTGGATGGAGGTTTCTTCTTCCATTCCACAAAATCTACAATCTTCTTCCTCCACTATTTTGAGCTTTTTAAGGTGTCCATTCAGGCGACAATGTCCCGTTAGGATTCCTGTTAAAACTCTTAGTGCAGTTTTGCTTTGACTTATGCATTCATTTGATCTCAACAGGTTGTAGTCACCCAGAAGAATCTTTGATTGCCTAAGCCCTACTAGATCTTTCTAATTGTCAGATCTTCTCTTTTCTTCGGCTTTACCTATTTCCGGCCCCCAAAAGGGTATTTCAGTACCCCTCTTCGCTAGTTCATCTGCTATTTCGTTTCCTTCTATTCCAGTGTGTCCTGGAATCCACAGTAAGGTGACTATATTGTTCTCGCCTAGTTCATTAAGTTTGCCTAGGCATTCCCACACCATTTTGGAACTGATTACACAAGAGCTCAGCGCTTTAATGGCTGCTTGACTATCAGACATTATGATAATCCTTTGCCTTCTATATCCTTTGTCAATATTGAACTGGGCACACTTTCTTATTGCGTGAATTTCCGCTTGAAAGATACTTGGGGTTTTTCCCAAGCTTTCAGAGTGTTTGGTTCCTGGCCCGTACACTCCTATCCCAGTTCCTTCTATTGCTTTTGAGCCGTCTGTGTACCATTGAATGGCATTCTTTCCAAGTCTGGAAATGGTATTTGGATCCCATTCCTTCTTGTTGCTTAATTCCGTAACGAATTTCTTTGAAAAATTATACTTTTTCATCATACCATCTTGTGGCATGTCCCAGGCTGTCCGATTTCTAAGAAGTGAAGAGGTGGTTTTTTTTTAATGATTCCCTCTCTACTTAGTCTGTATCTTGTTCTTTCTGCAACACTCTCCACCACCATATGTAATGGTGTGAGGTTGAGAATCACTTCCATTGCTGCCGTTGGGCATGTACTCATTCCTCCTGTTATGCATATACAGGCTAGTCTTTGAATTTTGGAGAGGTTTTCTCTCGTCGTCAAGAGGCTAGTTCTACTACTCCACGCAATGGCTCCATAAGTGATGATTGGTCTATGGCAGTGTACATCCAGCTCAGGATTTTTGGGCTACAACCCCAATTTCTCCCTGCCAGATTCCTGCACACCATTAGAGCCATTTTTGCTTTGTATGTAATCTCCTTCTCGTGTTTGTTCCACAGGAGTTTGCTGTCTAGCCTAACTTATCAATTATACAGTGTCAAGATTAAATTGAATATCAAGAAAATGTTTTATAGTATATTTTCATAATAAATAAAGCTTGTATTAAAACGGCTGGCGAAGACTTAATAAAATTCGTGCCTTGATGCCGAGATCGATTGTGATTAACATATTTATATTTGGAACAAAGGAATGGAATCTAATAAGAAATTAAGCGTCGTATTTTGCATAATCTCTCTCACAACAAAAACGTTTATTTAGTCAAAATATTCAAATTACCAATTTAAAACTGATCAGACCTTGTTTTCACATATTTACAGACAGCCAACAACAATTAATAGACGATGATATATTTTGGAACAAACAATTTTCTCACCATCACTGCTAAACTAGCATTTTAATCGATTATAAAACAAGGATAGAAACAGCAGAAATTCTGTATATGTTTACAGTAAAAGAAAAAAAAACTGAACTTTGGATTTATTTATAAAATTAAACATAAATAACCCAGCGAACTGGTTTGTGGTCCGAAGTTAGCTCATGCTGAACTTAACTTTAACTAACTTCACCGGTCCTGGGTAGATAAAAGGACATATCCCACCATTTATTGCTTCCAAAGTGAACATCTATTCAAAACAGCAGACGTAACTGTGGTAGATACTAAATATAATGCAATGTAGACATGCAAAAGTCAGCAGATAAATAGAAATTGCTAGTCAACTCACATTAACGTAACCTAAAGTTAGGCTAATAAAAGTTCCAGTTACCGAAAATACGTGTGAAACTCCATTGTAGTAGTAATTTTATTTTGTAGGCCAGTTCCTTAGCTGATACGCAAAAAAAATATTTATATAGGTACGACCACACAAAAAAATTACATTATAATAAAAATTGTTACAGTTCCCTGTAATATTGTCGTATTTAATAAAGCGTTTAACCAACAGATGTCGAAGAATAATTAGATAACTAATAACATATACCTTGTACTGATTAAAATATCTTGTAGATATACCAACCCCGTTTGACTTTGAAGTGTAATTCAATATCTGTCGGTGCGTATAGCCCGGGAAGTAGTTGTTGCTTCTTAGTTTTATTCTTTAGTAACATACAAAGTGTCCTGAAATGCTCTTCACAGAAACGAACTACAAAATTTGTTACTTTGGGTGTAGATATCCTCATCCTATCTAAAGGTGCGTCCGCACCGAAACGATACTGTGTACGTTGGTGTGTACGATCGACTTTAGTGTGTGGACGTGTTTTCGACGTTCGACATTCGACAAATTGAGTACTCAGTGACGTCTTGACGTTTACATTGACATCGTAGTCGTGTATTTTCTTAGAAAATGGAATCAGAACAAGACAAAATCATAGCTTTTATTGAGGCATATCTTCACATCTTCGTCAGACATGTTGATTAGACTGATTGACAACATTTCTGTCAACTCTGATGTGGACGGATGCAGTTTTGTCGACTTGTTGATCGACCATGTCGATCGACTGTCGACTTGGTAAGGACGCACCTTAATAGTATGGAAAACGGTTATTTAAACACACCCGTGCGATTACAGCAAAGTGTGGAGGAGCTCCGATTTGACATAGCGAATGTCAAAATTCCAAAGTCCACTTATACACCATTCCAGAATGACGTTTCTGATAGGTAGACCATATTGCTATATGGAGGACTTATATCATATTATTCTATTTACTTTTCATTGCTTACAGGTAAAAATATCTAAAATGCCATCGTTTTGTAGTGTTTATAAGTATGGAGTGCGGGGAGCAAGAGATAAGATATCTTTTTTCGAAATCCGGCGGTTTTAACCACGAGAGTTGACTATTTAAATGCACCTGAATCAGCTGCTTTTGACTTTCGTTGGAATCACATAACTCTTCTGTTGATTACTTTTTTTGTAGTCTGATATTTTGATTATTATTTAATTCAATTGAGGGATAGTTTACTGACTGCGCCATGTGTTTTATTATTTAAATTATAGGAATTTAACAGATGATTATGAAAGTATATGAATATGGAATAAAAAACAAGGTTGAAAGTCTTAGGCTTACATTGAAAGGAAGGAGATCCTTATTGAAAATTTTCTTTGTCATATATTTGGTTTATTTTCAGGATCGGCCTAAGAAGACGTGTGAGGTATTCCTAAAAATAGCGTGACACTTTCGATGTCAAGGGTCGTAGTCCTTAACTTTGTTCTAGTATGAAAAGAGGTGCTAATGAAGTGAACCTTTTTTGTTATGTCCCCATATTGAAAGCCTTACTTGGCTCAACCATTATCTTGCGTATCGAATACATAGGCGGAGACTGTAACCACAAAATAATTTTCTATTCTCTAATAATCAATTTCCTAATGAAATACAATATAGCAATCTTCAATGGAATGCTTAGGCATACTCAATGAACTAGGTGAGAATATAGTAACCTAAGGATCTAAGTAGAAGAAAGGGGGCACAATACATCTTGTAGGTCTCAGTGAATGTCACTCCATCATACATACAAACATCTCCAAGGTTAAATAACAATCTACATGAGTTATTAACCATATAGTCCTGATTTAGACCCAAATTATTTAGAATTGGGACATTTTTTGAAAATATCTGAATTTACGTGGAAAAAATCTTCTAAAATTGGACCAAACTCTTGCAAAATTCCAGGAGACTATTTTGAAAAGTAATAATGCCATTTTCTGTTATTCCCTTCTGTTTTTCCGAAGTATTAAGCACAATATGTGTCAGAAAACAGAAACTGTGACAGTTTTCCCACGTTAAATTATTTCATACCCTTTATCTACGCTACTGTTAATACCCGACGTCAATTCCATATTGAAAGCCATGCTTGTCGACCCATTATCATACGCTATCTCAATTTCCATTATATTTGGAAAATGAGGTTTCCTCACCGTTGAAGCAAAGAGGAAAAAATTGTTATGACTGTCATTTGTATTTGGTAAACGGGCTGGTAAGGGATATTAGTCGGGCAAATTATGTGTTCGGGAACGTTTTACGTTGAAATTGTTAATTAAATCGATCAAATAATCAAATTCTTAATAAAAAGCGTTTATAAAAGGCAAGGGAAGATTTTAGTGTAAAATATAAAATATCTGTGGGCTTAGATGTGGTGGAGTTGAAAAGCTGGAAAAGCCTGGCTGTCATGGAATAAGTACAACGCTAACAGCTGCATTAGAAGTAATGCTGAACCCAAGCCAAAAACAAGAGTCTAACTGTGCTTAGGCAAACATGAGACGATATTCCTGGAAGAAATTGCAGCGATACAGCACTGTGCAGGAAAGCTATTAAGATAATATTTTGAGGAAAAGAACATTACTATGTAGATAAACTCCAACGTTGCTTGGGACTGATTGGATACGCTACAAGAGCTGGGAAGTAATGATAGATTGATTTTAGCCTGGATTCCAGGTCACTCAGATCACAAGGGCAATGAAAAAGAAGACTCCTTGCCCGAGAATGGGCATAATGTGTTCCCATTGGACCAGAACCTTTCTGTGGCTTGAAAAAAAACAAGAAGATTAGGAAACCTCAGCAAACACACTGTGCTACTGCGAAGGTCTGACTAGGGTGAGGTTTTCGACTATTGGGGAGGAAAAACTAGAACTCCTCCCAATATATGGAGGTTCTTAGGTTTGGAATTCGATGTCTGGACAAGGAGGACAAACACAATAGATCTGTAAAGGTTATAGTGACTCTTAGAAGGACATAAGTTGAAAATGAGGTTTTAGAAATCCAAGCTGTAACTTTTTTTATACTGAATCTACAACTTGAGATTTTCTTGAAATATGGCTCTATAAATTTGACAAAAAAAACTCAAAAATGTCATTAGTAGTCTCCAAATTGTCCATAAAATAGGCAATCCTATTTGTAAATAATATTTGGTGGAATAAAAGAAGGAATTCTTAACCTATTTTGGTAAAATTTACCCTTTTTACAAACATTCTTGATGAAAATTTATTTAATTTTTTCTAATAAATATCGATACCTGCAATTTTGTTATTTATAAATAAAAATATATATTTGAGGTTTCCAGAAATATGAAAAAACATATTTTCGAAACAATATTTCATACCTGGCGTAAATTTTACGTTAAATTCATTCAACTACCACCATACAAACACAATAAACCTTAACCTAGGCCACATAAAACAAATTGTAACTTACCGCTTTCCATTTTGACCCTCATACTCAAACCGACTTTAATAATATTATTGAAAACACTACAACTCCCGAAAAATTCTAAACACAATCAATGTCCATAACCCAGCAACTATAACTTGTGTCGTGTATGTTTGTGTCGCAACCTGTAGTTCCCAATTACTTTCAGGTGGTTGGGAGCAGCGGTGTTGGAGACGCCCTGGCTTCGACTCCACGTTTGACAGAAGCGTCGAGACGAGGCGAATTGGCGGCGACGCTTGTAAATGCCTCTCCGACGTCTCGTCATCCCCCGAACGCCTACGAATTTTCGGCGCCCGCGTGTACAGACTTTCTGGTACGCGAAGATAATATACACAGTGGGTAGTTTGTATGTATGACGATATAAATAAACTAGATTTAGTGATTTTTACTTAAAAATGCCTTTTTTAATAAAAAAATTTCAACCCACGTTGAAAAATGGGTAAAATGTACTTCTTACTCGTTGTTAAGTACATGTGGCAACGCTGTAAAGAGTTAAAGATGTGCGTAATATCCGAACATACACGGAATGCAGTATGTGAATCTGAATAGCCAAGAATGATGGCACAAACTAGTGTAAGTTACTAGATTTAGATGATTATCGGCAAAAGCTAAGACTATATACTTTGAGACAAACTATAACTATAATTATAACATTATCTCTTTTTACTTTACGCAGCATTTTAATACAAGAGAATGAGATAAAAAACACTTACTTTGAAAGACTTCACTGCAAATCCTGAAATTGGCTGCGTATGTCTGAAACAATTAAAAATAAAACTTCAGTACAAAGTTTTTTTCTGACACTCTTACGTAGATTATAAAAAAATTTTAAGGACCATCTTTGAAATCTTTGTTTTTTCACATTCTTCACTATAGCCTACCTCTGTATACAAAATTATGGATTCTTTAAGTTGTAGCTTCTGTATTCTGGATTAGTCCCAAAACATTTTTAATATAGCTATACTCTAACTAAAGTCAGTGTGATGACCATAAAATAAAGCAATGTTGTCAGATATATTTTCTAAAATTGTTAGGCTCGCTACGCAAATGTTCCTCTTACTTCAGTAAACTGTTAGTTCGTGATGTTATAAGAAAGCTAGTTTGGAAATATTTTTAAAAAAATACATAATGTAAATTTATTAGTAAACATTAAAATAAGTTTCTTGAAATTACTGAAAAAAGAAAAATTAATTAAAACCACTTTTTATATGTTACTATATATTTAAGAAAATTTTGAAGAGTTGGCAACGTAGTAGCACGTGCAGTCAAGACTTCGAAACAACCAATCATCAACTGCAGTATTCATCGCAATATAACGAAATAACCGAAGTATATTCCGTTTGACGTTTTTGGCAGAAAAAATTCTACGGTTTTGAGGGTGTTCTGGGGGGTTGTGTTGTGGTTCGGCTTATAATCTATTAGTATCATTCAGTGTCGGATGTGAATTTTGTTTTAAAGAAATATTTAATATAATATCTATTTTTTGGTTGAGTGAGTTTAGTGAATTGTTATAGGTATTTATAGGAAAGTGTAGGTGATTAATATAAAACCTTTTTGATGGTGTAGTGGTTAGGTCGCGTCAGAGAATTGATATTAATATAATATTCATTTGTTCGTAGACGTTGGGGTGAGTTTTATAATATAATTAATTAGAATGGCATTTTGGAGACCATTTGAAACAACAGTCCAAGATGATGCGCGGGATTATTGAATTGTGGATTTAAATATAAGAAGTTAGATAATCGAATGGTAATAATGGAATCTCGGCGTATCGCTGAACTTAGACAGGAGTATTTGCGCAAAATAAAAGGGTACCGTGATTCAAATAGAACTATAAATTATTTAGACGAAACTTGGTTTGATACGCATGATGTTGTCAAGTGTTTATTCATTTATTTGTTATTCAAACAATCCTTACGGTTTTATTACATGAATAAATATATAAAATAAAATACATTTTAACTTAATATGTAAGAAAATAGTAGTAATGGTAACTATATTATAATTAAAACTGTATGAGGATATACACCCACCTTTAAAATATGGTTGGGTTGACGATACAAAAAACTGTTCTTTAGATACTCCGTGTTCTAGAGGAAAGCGCTTTATTATTGTATTACAAATTTTGTATTTTTTTCATTCAAATTGATATAGTAGATTAACATTATTTCACAATATTCGAATTTATAAAACATTTATATGCACGCCATTGGGCGGCTTTTTCCTTCAAGGGGATTAAAAATATGGGTCATCACATTAACTTTGGGAGAACTTTACTATTTTTAACAATTTCATTATTTTTGCAGGTATAATAAATCCCTTGGGAATAAATCGGGACTGTGTGGAGAGCGATATTTTGGTTTGTCAAATAAAAATCTTAAAAATTGCCATATTTATATAATTTTGGTTCGAAACCTGGCCTATAATCCTTTTCTTTCGTTTAATGGCCCATATCGGCTAGTTAATATTTGAGGAAAGCTTTTTAATGTCTACTTAATTTAACGAAAGAACGCCGGCATTCGGAAGTTTATGTCATCGTTAATGCTCGGCGCGTTATGCTACTGTTTCAAACAGTATTTACAAGAAATTTATGAAACTTGGCGTTTGTTTGTATATTTTCTACGAGAGCTTACTAAGGACTGTGTCGCTAATTGAGACTAAGGAACTGTTTACACCAACGGAAATTATAATTATCTTATTACACCAAGAAAACAGTAAAAAATGTTATGTTTTCCTCTGTTTTAGCAGGATTTCTTTTTTTTTAATGTCCAGTTGCGGCTGGAAAAACAAAATGCGTGGTTAGGCTAGTTTCGCCGGCCACACGAAGCTAGTACCCAAGACAGGATAATAAAATTAGTGGTGGGGGCGCTACTAGCTCAAAAAATAGAACGCCGACCTATTAAACTAACCTAACTTGCTATATTAGCTTCAAAAACTAGCTTCGAGTAGCTCGGGCATAAGTGATGATAGGTCTTACTATGGCAGTGTACATCCAGGACAGGATTTTTGGGTTGCAGCTCCAATTTCTCCCTGCCAGTGTCCTGCACACCATTAGACCTATTTTTGCTTTGCATGTAATCTTATTTTTGCTCACATTTCAGTTACTAAGTATTGCCTTGTGAGTCAGAAATAGAAGGCCGTTTTGGCCTACTAGGCGATAGTTAAAAAAAGGAAATTTCTTTCTTTTTTTTACATAAAATGATCGGGATTTCTTTTTAAAAATTAAAATTATATGTGAAACAATAAGTTGTGAATTAAATGCAAATATTTATACAGGAATTATGTTCAGTATCGCTGTTAACACAACAATTAAGATTATTAAATATCTACTTGATATGCGTCGCAAATATTGAAATGTGGAAACAAATTTCATGACTTCAATTGTTGTTCTTTGTGAAGAAGAAGGAAAGGTAGGAATTTTTTTCTTGGAAAACTCCCCCTCGTACATAGTTTGCTTTAGAAAATTGACTTTTTAAAAATTTAAAAAGTAGAACATTGTAACAAAAAAATTTTGTGTAATCGGAATGATTTTTTGAAAAGTACCTCGAGAAATTTTCAAATAAAATGAGGATGAGAAGAAACCGAGTGAAGTTAAGGAGTTTGGGGGTTGAAATTTATTAGGTGAGTTGGTATGCAGAGCAGAAACATCGCAGGAAGTATTAGTGAATTTCATCTAGAATTATCAAACTTTGCAAAGTTTTTAGCCGTTTTATTTCTTGAAAGAATAACGAGAAAAACTAATTTTTTTAATATTTTTAATAAAAATATTAAATAAAAAATATTTATTGAAATGTATTTGGCGCAGTCAACCGGATAACAATTATTTTTATATCCCTACAAAATAAATAGCAATAAAACGGTAACGCAATTTTCCATTTTCCTAAATAAATAGATCATTTTCAGCCCGGCAAACGTTCTGTATTTGCGTAGCAATAGCAACATATTCCATTAAGTGTTAGGAAAACATATAGTAAATCGATAGAGTAGCTTTATTGAAATTTTTATTTGTCTGTTCCACGAAGGAAGTGTTGTCGGTGGTCTAATAAAATGGAAAAAAGAGCCTCGAGCTTTTAAGGTTACACAGAAAAAATGGCGTATTTTTATGGAGGGTAAAAGGGATAAACGACGTTATCACAAAAATAAAAAAGTAACTGGAAAAAACATTATTTTCCTAACTAGTATTTTGCGTCGTTCGAAGACACTTTCCGCGTGTGTTAAAAACAACATTTTTTTTTACAATCCAGCGGAAAATAGAAATATTTAATGTATTGTTCTATTATTTAAAATATGGCTGAGGCATAGAGGGACTTCGAAGGTGGTGAAAATCTATAGACCTCATTGATCAATCAAGTGGTAGTGTCTTATTAGGTGAAAATATGTAATAAAAATGTTTTCCTTTTAAAAAAAAACATTTCTCCTCCTTTTGGAAAGAAAGAACTAGGAGAATCTAAAAAGGCGGTAAGCCAGAGGCATTAACTTTCAATTTAGGAATAATCGTATAGGATGTGGATATATGTGAGATGCGGTTTTCATGTCTCCGTCTTTTCTAACTTTGATTGTGTCCGTAAATTTTAAAAAAGTTTTCAACAAACGCTCTATCCGATTTGAGGTTGGTATTACTTTGAAATTACTTTAATGTGATATATACAATAAACAAGTTTTTTTATTAAATACTGTATAGAAGCAAACTCTTCGAGTGAAAAATTCATCTTGAAGATATCCAATTCATTTACTTTCTAGAAAAATAAAATGTTTGCTTATAAAACTTTTCGAATTATGCGGTGCTCTTTGTTAGTTTTTCCTTATCTTGTTTTATCTTGGAAATCTTCCAGTATAATAGTCCTTATTTTCATCTGGCAAAGAGAAAACAACTTTATTTTGGATAAAATGAAAGTAGCTGCCAAACTATAGTTGTTTAAATAGAGATGGCACAAAAGTTACCAAAGTCTAAAAAGGTGCACCGAAAACAGTGTACAAAAAGCAATTTTTAGTGCAAAATCACGACAGCACTTTTCAGCTCAATAAACAATTTTCGTGACTTATAGGAACTCATATTTTTATAGCGTATTCATAAAGGTTACACAATTATATAAGGAAATGCTTTGTAGTTTTATTGCAACACTTATAGTAAATTAGGTTTATTAGGGTGTTATGCCATTACTGTAAGTTCTAGATTTATAATGAAGTGTTGTAACTATTTATATGACTGGGTTATAAAACTTGAAGAAAACGTTACCTCAATTTATATAACAACGTTACTTCCGTAATAAAACTAATAGTTTCTGAGTTTAATAATAGCATCGTTGTTTACCTTTTTTAAAACTTTAGATACTTAAGTTCTTCTATAAATACGTTATGAAACTTTTAGTAACAAGTTCTTTTATAAATACGTTATGAAACTTTGGGTAACTGATGTTTTTTCTTTGTGTTTCAGTAAAAAGTTAACCTGAAATAGGAGTGGTTATTAACTGTGTAAGAAAACTATGATTAATAGCTGGAAAAAAATCAAGTACAGCAGTACATTTTGCCGAAAAGTTTCTAGGCGTTTTACCAGAATAACACAAGTAGTGCCAGCATCTTCTGGTAAACCAAGTCAGTAATAAAACTAAATATCATTACATCCTCTTCCTAGATGAAGTTTTATAAAGGTACGGGAAATATTTCCGTTACTTTTAGTTATAGACTTATGGGTTTTATAACGTTACTAAATAAAGGTGTTCGCAACTCTTATAAATTGCTCCATTTAAGTGTTGTAAAGGGTTTATAAGAGTTACAGAAATATTACTATGCTTAGCTTATATAAATTGCAGTTTTATAAAATAGTGATGGTAAGTTTACGGTTACTATTATATAAACGAAAGTGTTTATTGGGAGTGTATTGTTTCGGCTACTTGTGAGCATCCAAAATAAAGAGTTTTCTGTATATTTATTTTACCATTTCTCTGCATCTTAATTTCCTATTTGAATTCGTAAAAAATCCATTTTAATTTTTTATATTTTTGGCGTTCAATATCATTAATAATTCTAGTATCTGTAATTTGAGTTTTTGGACACCACATATAATATAATTCTAGTATTTAATAATAATAATAAAGTCCATCGGATCAGCTAATCTGTTATGATTTTGTTTTTAATAAAACATATTCCTTTATCCTTTGGTATTATTTTAAGTTTCACACAAAATTGATAAAATGTACAAAAACTATTCCGCGCTGCTCGCTTTCAAATTCGAAAAAGATACTAGTAACATCTGTGAGTGGTTGTTGAGATATAGAAGAAGAGGGAGCATATGGTACGACAAAAACAGGGTTGTAATCCTTTTTCCCAAACACAAATTTTTCGACAAAACAATAACAAACTAAATGTAATCTTTGAGTGCATCTACCTCGCACTGACGATGCTAAACAAAATAATCTGATTTTAAAATCTATAAAAACAAACACTAGCAGGTTGAATTTCGTCGTCCATCCCTTTTCAATCTTAATTAAGATCCTGGACAATTCTAAGAAAATATTTACAGAATATTTCTTTGATGCGTTTCACCTTGTCCGTAGGATATACTAATTAGTTTATAGTTAACAGGTCGGGATTAATTTAAGGGATGTTTAGGGAGTTCTCTTAGTATATACGTGTTTCGGTTCGGTGGCTTCTTGTTGATTTTCAGAAGTGGGAACTTTGTTTCTATTGTTAGTTGGAACATGTTTAGTCGTTTGTCGTTATTATTTTTTAATATACTGGGTGATAACGATTTCACGACTTTATTTATCAATATATCAATATATTTATCAATTATGTTTGATATAAAGTCCGTTAATTAACTTTTTCCTAAAATTATTACTGTTGGAAGATGACACACATAGAAAAATCCTAATATATATTTACAAAATAAGGTCCTGATTCCTGTAGTCAGCCGGCCGGCGCACCATACCACACGGTGACGTCACGCATCGATCTTAGAGTCGTCGTTTCTAAAGTCGGGTATTGAGGAAAACATTGTAGTAGAAAAAAAGGTACAAAAATTCAGATGATTTTAACAAATATTTAGCTAATAAATTTAAAATTATTTTTTTAACAATAAAATTGATTTTGAATAAACTGGGTGGTCTTAGTGCGTCCCTGCTTTGATCAAAGTAATCGTCATAATCCTAATTACTTCAATCACTATACATTTCCCGTTTGATTGTTTTCTTTGTGTATCTTCGAGGATCAAGGTACTAGAGTCCGACCACAATAACTTTGGGACACCAAGTGATTCAACGTAGCGCCGTCTCGAATGCGAGGCCGATCTCTGACTGGCTGCGGCTTCGAAACAGCGGCGGAGCAACGGGCGCTTTATTTCATGTAACTTCTTCGTTTTCATTTCAGTGTTGACAGCAGACCAGAGTACTTTGCTTTCGGTCTTCTTGTGCGATTTTGTTGTTGCGAATAATGAATTTTACATGTTTTGGAACTTTTCGTGTGAATGAAACAAGGAAAAGCTTTGCATAGTCAAGCAAAGGAAATTATAGATCGGGTTGCTGCATTTATGCAAGAAGAAGCAGAGGAAAATTTTCAAATTCTTCTTAAAAACCATAGGCAAGTGATAAAAATATGGGCATCAGTCAAAAATTGGGTAGCAGCTCATAATACTACATTGATTTTAAAGGATGTTGAAGCATTATCCCGAAAAAGATTCGACGAGTTGCCACTTGGTGAATGGACGAATATTTGTCGACACTTCAAAGAATATGAAAACTCACAAAAAGAACAAGAACACATCCTCGATAATATGTTGGATCATTTATGTTTTAACATTAATACTGGCTCTTCTGATGACAGCGACAGTAGTACAACCATTACAATCAGCTGATTTTTGGAATCTATTAACTTTAGATTAGGTAAGTCAGTAACGCCACTGGCTGATACGCCACACCCGCAACCACGTGGTGCCCCAAAGTTATTGTGATCGGACCCTACCTTCGACCTATTACACTAGTACGTTCTTTCAGTATATTTCACTCATTTTATATGAAAACTTATTACATATTATGAAATAACCAAAACCAATTTCTCCCTCGCTAGACCACCTGCTGCTTTTTCTCTTCAATGACGTTTCTTACAAAAATCTACAGCTACCACTGGAGAAAAATACCGGCAACTCGTATCGGGGTCACATTCCCGTATTCCCTTCCGTTGAATGCGTCCCCTGACATACCACAATTCCCATCCTACTTCAGTTCACTTCATTTCGTCGCTGTTCCATAAGGATAACGTGAACCTAAACCTACCCCACAATATCTCGTATATGAGATGTTGTTGTTCGGTTTTAAGGAAGAAAGCTGTGGAAATAATACAATGCTTTTTTTTATTGGAAACTGTAGCATCGACTGACATATGAACGAAAGATTCGAATTTGCTTATGTGGGATTTTGGTATAAATAATCGAAGTTTGTTGTTGAGGAACCATCAAAACCTCTCAATAAGTATTGCATATAATAGCATTTTTATAAAATGTAAAAATTGACTTTCACGGTAATAGAGAGTTATCGAAAAGTATCTTTTTTTCTTCTTTTAATAAAGTTTCGTTTATTTTGACAGCTTTTCTGTCATTCTGACATATTTGCTACCATATATATGACATATTCCTTCATCTCCAACACCCATCAAAACTTACGTTCCGTCATACTTCCCTGAATGTATCAAAGACACTCTAGTTTTATGTGGATATCACTGACTGCGTATGTCCAATTAATACAAATGAAAAAGGTACATATGTCTTTTGTGCCTGAATTAAGCTACGCCATTACGTCTTATCGGTTTGTCACTCTGTTTTTCTATATTAAAAGCAGCCATTTTTTAATGTTTCGATAACTCTCTAATGAATTCTGGATTTACTCTGGTTCCAATAAGATGAATCTTAGTTTTCAAAAAAAAAATTCAAAACTTCAAAAGGTTCAGACGGTATTTTAGTATATCCTGCGTATATTCACAAAGGACATCTGTGAAAATACATTTGTACCCATAACATAATTGCAAAATGACATATGGTTGATATCCCTTTCTATTTAAATCACAATTTGAAGCTTTCAGCTTCATCCAATGCCATTTAACGCGAAACCATCCAAATCTATTTCAGAAGGGTTTTATTACCATCACTGAATGGAAGTTTAAGTATGGAAATGTTCATTTTAACTGGACAAATTTTATTGATCTTTAACTGAAGTTATATTTGTCAAAGGAACTGTATTTTTACGAAAAACAAACCTACTTGAGAAGTATAACAATAGACAGGTACGCAATATTCAATTTTAGAGAAACGTGAAAAGAAGCAAAACTGTTTATTCCCATTCCCATTCCCATTAATAATTTTCACTCCACCCTGTATATCACCGATTTCAGAATCAAAATAGGTTTGTGAATGATTCAACTTTACATATTCAATGCAAGAAATATCTTTATGGTGGCTATAAATCGTTGAAAATGCAATAGATTACTCACAAATTGCCGATACACGTTTCGAGCAATTTGACTGGCTTTATTTCGTTAAAATTTTTTGGAATTCGTCGATACATTTTCTGAAGTCATTTTATATATTTATTATGAGAAAAAAATGTTTTTTCAGTCCCTTAATATACAAGGTGTCCAAAAAACAGGTTCTTTAAGCATATCAGTAAACCCTTTAAAGAGCTCTAACTCTGCAATTTCTTTTGGACTCCTTGTATAAAGATGATACGAAGGGCCAAGTTAAGAAAATCCTTTTCTATATTTTTTTGGATAGTCTTTTCTGGATGACAGTGTTTCTTCTAATGTAGCCCTTAGGCGCTTTTAAACGTATATGTGAATTGAAAACATCGCTGGAAAAAAAACTTTTTCGTTATCGATATCTATACGACTCTACCAGGAATACGACCCAAGTTTTGCTACTCCTTTGTAGCCTTTGTTGACACAGGTTTTTGTGTGTATTTAACATGTTTGAATTTTGATATTCACGAAAAACAAAGCATGTAATATCGAGCAGATATTTCAAAAATAGAAAATAACAACCAATGTTTATTATTAAAATCACTGTTGTATAAATTGAACAAACAAAGTGAAATTAAACAGAAAATTAACAAAATATGTTACGTATAAAAACAAGGATTAATTAATCTATTTCATACAAAAATTGCATAACGTATAAAAATATAATCTTAAAACATTTGGAACACCCCCCGTATACATCTTGAAGTATCTACTACAGCCATCTATGGAATCAAGGAGTAACTTACAAAATGTTAGGTCTGTAGAAATCTCGATTGGGACCGTACAAACTACGAAAGCTTCAGCTACTCACCTCTAGATGGAGCACAATGCTCGATTATTGATTTTTGTATTCGCCATTTTTAATCCACGTAGAATACAACTGGAATGTGGGGAAATGGATTAATAATAATTAAAAAGATAACTTTTCGTATTGTTTATTTTAAATTTCATTGGTTATTGTTAAAATCAGTCTTTTTTTCATCCTCAAAATTTTCATTGTCGACAGATTCCATCTCCAAATTCTTTAATTTTTTCAAATAAATCTTTATGTAAATATTTCGGTAGATCTTTAGCTATCAAAAAGTCTAAATGATTCCATTTTTTGTATGGTATCACTTGCAGCCCACACCTTAAGGACGGTCGAATCCTAGCAAAAATATCTTTCGCATTCTAAAAAAAAAATACTAAATATCCTTGGAAAAAAAAAAAAAAATACGTACTGTAACAGTAGACAACCAGTCATTTTCCCCGACGAAAATAGCAACAGGAACTGGAATTTTAAGCAGATCATACGAGGGGGCGGTAGAAGTACCGTAAATTTCCCAATTTTTTTTATAACCATAATCGTATTTTTTAAATTCGCTGGTTTCAAGAAATTGATAAAAATGGGAGAAAACTTCGACGCCCCCGGTATCTAATAGCTGAGTGGCAAATATTGGATACGTCAACTAAAAGAAAATAATTAAAGAAGCAGTCTACTTTTTTATTTTTAATGCACTCACTGGGTCCATTTGATCGAAATCGTCTCCGAAAATGTAATTGGCAAAGGACTGTATCAAATAAATGCCGGCGCTAGTACGAATGAGAGGTCTGAGAAAAATAGAAAAGCCAGGAAGTACTTCTCCGTTCCAAAAAGTGTAAACTAAACGCTGGAAAAAAATTATTTTTAAAGGGTTATTTTAAGTCCAATAAGGCTTATGTTAACACACCAAACAGCTAACTAGAAAAAGATTTAGAGAATTAATAGGTACTCAATGTTAAAACATTTTATACAGGATATATTGAAAAATTCTCAGCCTACTATAGAACCAAACAAAATTTCAATATTTAAATATGTTATTACCCAACATATTCTCCTCTTAATTGGATACATTTATTACAGCGAACCTGCAAAGTCTCTAGACCTTTCAAAAAAAAATGTTTCTTCTTGCTCTGCAAACCAGACCTACACAGCTTTTATTACCTCCTCGTTGGAAGAAAATTTACGACCTTTTAAACTTTTTTTCAGTTGAGGAAAGAGATGATAGTCGGACGGAGCCAAATCTGGTGAATAAGGGGTGTTCTAGTAATTCAAACCCTAAATCACGAATTTTTTGCATGGCAACATGAGATTTGTGTGCAGGGGCGTTGTCCTGCAAAAACAAAATACCTTTGGATAGCTTTCCGCGTCTTTTCTCTCCAATTTTTTCCCGTAGGGTGGTCAGTAATGTCGAATAGTAATCTCCAGTTATTGTTCTACCCTTATCCAAAAAATCAATCATGATTACTCCATGGCAATCCCAAAAAACTGAAGCAAGAACTTTTCCAGCAGATTTTTGGACACGAAACTTCTTAGGTCTTGGAGAACCAGAGTGTCGCCATGCCATCGATTGTTGCTTTGTTTCTGGATCGTAGAAATGTACCCAAGTCGAATCCATAGTAACAATCCGGTTTAAGAAGTCTACATCGTTTTCAAATCGAGCACAGATCGAACGCGATGCTTCTACCCTTGCACGCTTTTGGTCAACATTCAAACATTTGGGGATCCATTTTGCAGCAATTTTTCTCATGTCCAAATTGACGTGAACTATATGATGAACGCGTTCGTATGAAATATTCAGTGCTTCAGATATCCGTTTTAGCCCAATTCGACGGTGTGATAAAATCATGTCATGAACTGCATCGATATTTTCAGGGACTGACACAGAAACTGGCCTTCCCGATCGGTCATCATCTTCAATGGAAAATTTACCTCTTTTGAAGCTTGCAGTCCAATTTTTCACGGTCGCATACGAAGGACATTGATCACCAATGGTATTAAGCATATATTCGTAAATCTGCTTATCTCTTAACCCTTTTAAATACAGGTACTTGATGACGGCTCGATACTCCAATTTTTCGATTTTCACAATTTACAAGTTTACTTTTTTGACGTCAAACTTCACACTGACACTTCTAATAAGTTATTGTTCGTTGCTATGGTAACGCAATATTTTGTTTATGCATGAAACTGGTCTAGGCTAACTAGATATCAATACAACCTCGAATTATATAAAGATTAATTTCTGACATCTCACTTTATTTTTAGTATGAACAGACTTTACTTGAAGAAACTTACTTTAACCAAAGGCCATACAGGTAATAAGAGTCTAGCTATACTTCTAGCGCCTTTGTAATTAAGAACTGGAGCCATGGATATCATCCCTTTGATATATTTTTTAGCTTCTTCGGGGTAAGTAGAAGAATACATAAAAAAAGTGGTAGTGCCTAGAGAGTATCCTATATAAATAGCTTGACGATTGGTGTGTTTATTCACTAATTTAATGGTAGATCGAACGTCGTGTAGACTTATTTTATCTATCCTAAAAAAATGAATGATTTTATGAAGGTTGTGGGGTTTTTGCATTGAATATCGAAATACCTAAGTCTTTTAACTTACGTGAATTCCCAGTATTTTACGTCACTAGTAGTAAGATTTACGTGACCCTTACTATACCACGTTCCACGAATATTCAACATCCACACGTCATATCCCAAGTCGCCTAATAATCTTGCTGAAATATAGAAAGAAAATATTCAAGATAAGTTTTCATAAATTTACAAATGATTGAATAGGAACTTTGTAGATGTAAAGAAGGCATTCGATAAAGTACTGTTTGTTAAAATAAAGAAAAATATACCTAAAGATACGTTTCCTCTATTAACCCATCCAAGAGCATTTGCACCAAGACCATGCACCATAATAATTGGATTTTTTTGTGTAATTTTTGAATAAGCCCTTTCAACCAGAACAATGTATCCATCTTCAGTTGTTAGATAATGTTCTTCCGCAGTAAACCCCGGCCAATTTTGAATAATTTCAGTCTTAAAATAAAATTCTTATTTAGTAGATGAAAAATCAACTTTTTATACATTCGTTAAATATAGGTACTTACGATGTTCTTATTTTTAATAGTTAAACATTTTTTGTCAAAAAATTGTAAAGTGGGACATACTTTTCCAATCACACTATACACTGGATGTAATAATAGAAATATAATTATGAGTTTCATTGTGTTACAATCACTTTGTTCAAATGACAGACTAAGAGGCACTATTGAGACTTTTTGAAATAGAAGTAGACATTAAAGAAAATCGTTAACAGAGGCGGATCTAGAGTTTTTTTATAAATACATGAAATTTGCGTTGGTGTATATATTGTTAATATTTAATTTTATTGTACTCACAATATTTTTGTTAATAATTGGATTATTGCGACAATTGTTGATTAAAAATCGATCGTAATCTCGAAATGACGGACATATTTTCACAGAAATCGCCACAGTAACAATTTGAAAGAAAATCAAACACAACTTCATGGTAAAATAAAATGAATAACAACATTTTGTATAATATATATGTGTGGTTAGTTTTTGCTTAAGACGGGAAGATAAATATGCATAATGATCAAGACCAGTTTTTTATATATATATTTTTTGATATTATTAGTTTGTTTCATTTATTCACATTCTTGAATTAAATTATAATAAAATATTTACACCCAAGGATAAAAATTGTATTTTTTTCAGGATTAATAGTCTTAAATAGCCTTAAATTATGGAAAAATATAAACAATTTAAGAAAACCTACAGTTAACTAAGAAGAAAAATATAAATTTCAAAATATACATTGTATAAGTTTCGTTTTAATTATTAACACTTCCTATACCTCAGATATAAAGAATAATTATGACATAATATATTTATTTATGCGTGTTTTTGTTCACCTTTTTGCGTTTATTTTAAATTACACTACCGGATAAATTAAAACAAGGAAATAATTTTTTATTATTAATCTAAATCGCTAAAAATGTCGTCTAACTTTTATGTTCTAGCTCTCTTAATAATCCAGATTTAGAACTGTTAAAATTTCCATTGTTACATACTAATTTCTAGAAAGTACATTTAAAATGTAATATTTATTTTGAAAATTGCTTTTAAATTTGAAATTTGCAATATAATAACTAAATTTTAATGTAATTATCATTAAAAGTATTTTTAATTGCTTGAACATGTAACGTTTAACATTGAACTTCGTGTTTAATCTAATAATATAATTATTTTTATTTTTAGATACACGTGTAAACGATTTTCTACGTCTGGTTATGAAAATTTTGTTCATTGAAGATTTTTTTTATTGCCACACATTAAATTATTCTGATATTTAAAAAAACCGGGAAGTAGATAAAATCTTGTATATTACACATACCTTACAAATTATACTACAAGAAAATAACCTTTAGGAGGTCCGCATCTCTACAAATACATGCGAATATAAGGATTTAAGTATTCTCCGATCTAAATAGTCCAATAACAAAAAATTTCTACAAATTTACTTCAATAAATATCAAGTATTTACCTGGACAGCTGGACTCAGAACTACTGTAAGAAACCCCGCCTCCTCTCCTTCCAATATTTGTTTGTTATGTGCGTTTTGGTATTAAGTGTCTTTTGATTTCTTTTGGACATAACGGCTTCCAAAATAAAAATGAATTCGTAAATAAAACAAAACAAGATTCTTTAAATTAAAACAAATTGAAAATAAATTCCGAAAAACAACTTACAATGATCAAACTAAAAAATGAATGAATAGTCCTCCTTGTTGAGCCAAATAAAAACCGAATCTATTGAACAAAGATAATCTTGTACCTCTGATCTATCAAACTTTGAGCCCGTTCAAAATTTTGCCGACAAAATTAGCTAATTTTTTTAAAAACCCCATTAAAAGAAATAATTAGGGGACCTTCAAAATACCACGATAAAATTTCAATTTTCTCCTGAATCTGATTTCTCTACGAACTTATTTTATTTTGAATAGTTATGGGCTTGAACAGTAGTTAAAAATCGACTGCTGTTTACTGACTGTCTGACGTTAATTAAGGACCGCCCACAGTTGAGACTACGGAGTGGTGGGAATTGAACGATTGTAACAATCGTGATTTTAATCTGCCGAAGCTGGAAATTGGTCGACTAGTTCAAAAGCAGTTCTAGTTTTTCATTGCATGTATCTACAAGGCACGTTTTTTAAGTAAAGGCTCGTGTTCACGAGCAAGTAAAACTATCGCAAGTGACTTGCTGAGAGTGCTTTCACCAACACTTGTCGGTATAAACACTTGTAGCAAGTGAGATTGCGGCAAGCTCCACCGCTTCCGTCAAGTGCTTGCAGCAAGTAACGACTTGCAAGTGTAAACGTGTTGCGATAGTGATCTAGCAAGTTAGTATTCATTTCGAACCGATCTGGAAGTGTGCAGATAGTGTTTGTGCAAGTAGACAATAAAAAATGGATACAAAAGCGAAACGCTGTTGGACAAAAGAAGAGACATATGCTATAATTGAATCAATTCAAGAATATCCAGAACTCTGGAATATAAAAGCAAAAAAGTACAGAGATAGAAATAGGAAGCAAAAAGCTCTAAAAATTTTATCTGAAAAATACACCACTACCGAAGGGGAAATTCAGCGAAAACTACTCAGTTCAATCAAGAATGTAAAGAAATAAAAAAAAGAAGAACAGGCGAAGGTGCGGATGAAGTGTATACAACTTCTTGGGAGTATTTCGAATATGCACCTAAAGTGGGTCTTCTTGCTATCCATTTTCTAACCCATATTCTCTTCTTCTTGGTGGACTTGTTTTTCTTATCTTTTCTTCTTTTCATTAACAGCAGTAGGACTGCTGCAGCTATTCTTCTTCGACGTGACATGAACTGAGTCTTCTCTCTACCAGAACATTCAAAGTACTACACCATCTCATGTAAACGCTGCTGCAAGAAGTTGCTAGAGAATGTAAAATGCCACTCTCGAGATAGCACTTGCCGCAAGAATTTGGCAAAATTATTTGCTTCGATGTACACGCTTGCCCAAGTTACTCTAGGAAGTACTTGACCAAGTTACTCTCCCGTGTACACAACCTACATCTCTTGTCTATGCACTGACGCATTACAGTCTGATTCTTCAGTGTATACGTTGTTTACTGAGTGTTTAAGATGCCTCCGACAATCGTGAGTCCCGCCGATTGTGAAGTACGGGCTGTTATACGATTTCTTAGTGCTAAAGGCGTGAAACTGATCGATATTTATCGTGAGATCTGTGAAGTTTACGGACAAAACATTATGAGTGATGGAATGGTAAGGAAATGGGTGAGAGCATTTAAAGATGGCCGCACAAATGTGCATGATGAAGAACGGAGTGGGCGTCCTTCGGTCGTTAATGAAGATTTGGTGTAGAAAGTGGACAAAAAGGTGAGAGAAAACAGACGCTTTACAATTTCATCATCGTGCGACTGCTTTCCTCAATATTCTCGTAGTCTTTTGTATCGCATTGTGACCAATAACTTGAATTACCGGAAATTTTCTCACGTTGGGCTCCAAAAATATTGACGGATTTGCACAAAACCCAACGTTTAGGCAGTACCACAATGAAGGTGAAGATTTTTTAGACCAAATTGTTACTGGCGACGAAACATGGGTGGCCTACGTCACACCCAAATTGAAACAACAATCCATGGAATGGCGACATTCATCACCGCCCAAAAAATTGAAGTTTAAGGTAACAATTTCTGCCCTGAAAATCATGTGCACAGTTTTTTGGGACAAAAAAAGCAGTATTGCTAATTGAGTTTCTGTCTCGTAATGAGACAATCAATGCAGCGTCTTATTGTGAGACATTGAACAATCTGCGTCGTGTAATCCAGAACAAAAGTCGAGGCAAGTTGAGTAAGGGTATCGTTTTGCTGCATGTGGCTAATCGGACCAAATCTTTTCAATGGGAAACTCTAGATCATCCTCCATACAGCACTGATCTGGCGCCCAGCGACTACCATTTGTTCCTGCACTTGAAGAAACACCTGGGCAGTCAGCGTCTTCAAGACGATAACGAAGCAAAACATTTGTGATACAGTGGTTTATGTGGTTTATGGGGAGGGTATTCAAAAACTGGTACCACGTTATGACAAGTGCCTCAATATTCACGGAATTTAATATGTAGAAAAGTAGATTAAGGTACAGGCTTTCGTTTAAAAATAAAATTATTACGATATCATGAGACTTAAAATTATATTCGAAGATCGAAAAATTATGAAAAATCTCAAGAAATTGAAAAATATAACTAGGAAAGAATAAAATGAGATATTACATTATTTTGGGATCTACTGGGAGATAGTTTTGGGTAGAAACGGTGAATTTAAAGGAGAAAATCCTCAGTGCTCTTAGTCTGTATCGAGTTGAAATTAATATAAATAAAAATTTACTAATACTTACTATATTTTGGCTAAGCACTGGACTATCCATACAATTCCGCCCGAAAATGTTAAAAGCACTGTAATCTTGAAACGTTTTACAAACTCTTACAGAAGAAACAAATATTAAGAACAAATTAAAAAAGAAACAACAGCCAATTATATATTTCCGCATTTTGTTGCACCAGGCAACTACACTTCGCAAATAAAACTACACCTTTCTCCGTTCATATATATTATCACTTATTATTAAATTTAATACCAGTTTGAATCCTTTTTTTTTATTTATTTCCGATAACCTCGTCAAAGGTTATAAAGTATGAAGGTATCTTGTCGATTTTTTTTTAATTTTAAAGATCGGTGATCAAGGAAGTCGGGTTATTTAAAATCGAGCGCCCTTTCGATTGAGGTTTATTTATAGAACAAGTTTTATTTTTTTAAATCAATGCACAAACAAGTTGGGACCTTCATAAAATGCAATGGAAAAATAAGCTGCCTCACAAATGTAAATTCGAACAAATTACGGTTTTTGGTCACCAAGTGTTATGTGTATACGTGTAAATCACGAATTTTTTGCATGGCAACATGAGATTTGTGTGCAGGGGCGTTGTCCTGCATAAACAAAACACCTTTGGATAGCTTTCCGCGTCTTTTCTCTTTAATTTTTGCCCGTAGAGTGGTCAGTAATGTCGAATAGTAATCTCCAGTTATTGTTCTACCCTTATCCAAAAAATCAATCATGATTACTCCATGGCAATCCCAAAAAACTGAAGCAAGAACTTTTCCAGCAGATTTTTGGATACGAAACTTCTTAGGTCTTGGAGAACCAGAGTGTCGCCGTTCCATTGATTGTTGCTTTGTTTCTGGATCGTAGAAATGTACCCAAGTCTCATCCATAGTAACAATTCGGTTTAAGAAGTCTACATCGTTTTCAAATCGAGCACAGATCGAACGCGATGCTTCTACCCTTGCACGCTTTTGGTCAACAATCAAACATTTGGGGTTCAGCAATTTTTCTCATGTCCAAATTGACGACCTATATGTATGTATGTATGTATGTCTTTTGGGGTAACATTCACTGAGACCTAAAAGATCTATTGTGCCCCCTTACTTCTACTTAGTTCCTGAGGAAAGTCTCAGAGACTAGTAGCTCCTTTAGTCCTATTTTCCCGAGGAATTTTAGGATATCTGCAGGCTTCAACTTAGGTAACTGTCCCTTTTCTATCCAGTAGTCTCCCAGGTGCTGTGCCCTAGGATTCTGAATTGCTGTGCAGTTCGCAAGTATGTGGATGGAGGATTCTTCTTCCATTCCACAAAACCTACAATCTTCTTCCTCCACTATTTTGAGCTTTTTAAGGTGCCCATTCAGGCGACAATGTCCCGTTAGGATTCCTGTTAAAACTCTTAGTGCAGTTTTGCTTTGACTTATGCATTCATTTGATCTCAACAGGTTGTAGTCACCCAGAAGAATCTTTGATTGCCTAAGCCCTACTAGATCTTTCCAATTGTCAGATCTTCTCTTTTCTTCGGCTTTACCTATTTCTTCCAATATTACATTGGAGCTGATTCCGCAAAAAGGTTCCGGCCCCCAAAAGGGTATTTCACTCCCCCTCTTTGCTAGTTCATCTGCTATTTCGTTTCCTTCTATTCCAGTGTGTCCTGCAATCCACAGTAAGGTGACTATATTGTTCTCGCCTAGTTCATTAAGTTTGCCTAGGCATTCCCACACCATTTTGGAACTGATTACACAAGAACTCAGCGCTTTAATGGCTGCTTGACTATCAGACATTATGATAATCCTTTGCCTTCTATATCCTTTGTCAATATTGAACTGGGCACACTTTCTTATTGCGTGAATTTCCGCTTGAAAGATACTTGGGGTTTTTCCCAAGCTTTCAGAGTGTTTGGTGCCGGGCCCGTACACTCCTATCCCAGTTCCTTCTATTGCTTTTGAGCCGTCTGTGTACCATTGAATGGCATTCTTTCCAAGTCTGGTAATGGTATTTGGATCCCATTCCTTCTTGTTGCTTAATTCCGTAACGAATTTCTTTGAAAAGTTATACTTTTTCATCATACCATCTTGTGGCATGTCCCAGGTTGTCTGATTTGAACTATATGATGAACGCGTTCGTATGAAATATTCAGTGCTTCAGATATCCGTTTTAGCCCAATTCGACGTTCTGATCAAATCATGTCATGAACTGCATCGATATTTTCGGGGACTGACACAGAAACTGGCCTTCCCGATCGGTCATCATCTTCAATGGAAAATTTACCTCTTTTGAAGGTTGCAGTCCAATTTTTCACGGTCGCATACAAAGGACATTGATCACCAAGGGTATTAAGCATATCTTCGTAAATCTGCTTATCTCTTAACCCTTTTAAATACAGGTACTTGATGATGGCTCGATACTCAAATTTTTCGATTTTCACAATTTCGATGGACATCGTTTTTCTTTTAATTTTTTGCGTAACTCTGGTTTACTTTTTTGACGTCAAACTTCACACTGACACTTCTAATAAGTTATTGTTCGTTGCTGTGGTAACGCAATATTTTGTTTAAGCATGGAACTGGTCTAGGTTCGCAGTCTATAACCTATATCTTCTTCTTCTTCGAATGGTCGCCAAAAAAGAATCAATGGTTCGCTTGTGGATAATGGTCAAGACTCATGGCTTTTTAATCTCTATATGTACTTATCATTGTTCGATAAACAAAATTTAGTATCTGTTAGGAATATATCGTTCATTAAGTTGGTAGTAAATGACAATAAATTTACTCTGTTGAGTGCACAATTCCGACAAGACTTTTCGTAGGTATATATATCATGCAAACACCTCCATTGGGTAATATTCAGAGTCGTGAATAATTTCTAAGTATAATGGCTAGCTATTTATTGCCATTATATCCAACTCCATTACCATGGGAATTGTATATTTCGATGGCAACCATTTGAGTTCAAGGTGGAACGATCTACGGATAAAACAGAGTGGAACAACAAAAATAGTTTTTATTTTATCGTTTTTCATTCGCCCTGTAAGCTTATTTCGATCTATATGAGTATAGAAGTATGTAGGGAATTGTGGGTAAAAGTTTTGTTCAGTTTACTGGTGGAAGTTTCTAATTTCACGGAGTTGTTGTCCTGGAAAGATTTTTTTTTTTAAATAATTGAAAAACAAATAATTGCAGTGGGGTCGTTGATCTTGATTAGACTGTCAAATTTTATCCTTATTTAGTCTATGCATGTTTTGGAACAATTTGTTAACATGCGATGTAACGACAGAGCTGGCTTAGCTATTTGCGATACTCTTAAATATAGAGCACGCATTATAAAAGTTTCTCCTTATGTTTTTTACATTTTCTAAAGTTTTTACCGTATTCTATTTAAATTTTGACGGAAACGGCGGACAGTTTTCGGCTTTCATGAAACTTTTCAGGCAAGAAAAAAAGAATAAAAGGGATGTTTTATAAAAAAAGATATTTACATAGAAGAGACTGAATTGTGGAGATGCCGAAGAAAATTTTAAAACAATGTTTGAGTTTCGTAACAGGTATGAATAGTTGATTTTATTGTTTAATAAAATTGTGAGGTTTATACCGGGTGGACATTTTAAAAACACACACAAAGTGATTTTTCTTTAGAATGTTAGAAAATCAAAAAATTTTGGAGTCAATGAAAACAAAATTAATAGAAAGCAAAAGTAGAGAAAAAAAATGTCATCTTTTATCTACCTGGCGATAATTTTTTACTTTTTTTCATTAAAAAATTCAAATTTTCCTGGTAAATACAGACCTAAAAATATGGAACATCAAATTTTCCGAATTCATCTTCGTAAAATATTGGAAAACTTTGTAAAACTCATCGAAAATAAATTATAATAATGTTTCGTAATAAATGTAAGGGCAACACTTAAATTCCACTAAAATTGAATGGTTTTTCTCCACAAGCGAAAATTGGAAAATGGAAATGTGAATATTTTCCCACCTTTCTTTTCGGGTTTTCTTGTTCAATACAATTTTATGAGCCCATCAGATGTTCATGGGTTTTGTACACGACTTCGTTTGATACATTTCCAACAATTTTTTCTTTCCTTAAAAAGTACATTCAAGTCAAAAATATTTCTACATTTTTTCACAGATCATGAACAGAGTGTACTAGGGAACCTTTGTGCAGGATATGTGAACTCTATGATGAAACATACTTTGCTTACATGGACTCAGACGGAAGCACTTTGGAGATGAAGTAGATAACATGGGAAATGGTACAAATATTCAGTTCAAGTGTCTGATGGGCTATTGAATACAACCCATTCGAAGATGAGTTAAAGATAATGATAAAATTGCTGCCGTAAAGATAAACTTAAAAATCCTCAAGACAAAGTGTTTATTTGAACATTTCAAATGTATTGTCCTTAAGAAACACCCTGTATAGATTTTAAAATGCAAAACATAATACTTTGTAGAACTATTCCCAATAAATAATTTTCGTGACTTATAGTAACTGATATTTTTATAGAGTATTCATAAAGGTTACACAATTATATAAGGAAATGCTTTGTAGTTTTATTGCCAGACTTATAGTAAATTAGGTTTATTAGGGTGTTATGCCATTACTGTAAGTTCTAGATTTATAATGAAGTGTTGTAACTATTTATATGACTGTGTTATAAAACTTGAAGTAATCGTTACCTCAATTTATATAAGGTTTGCCGTTACTTCAGTAATAAAACTAATGGTTTCTGAGTTTTATAATAGCATCGTTGTTTACCTTTTTAAAACTTTAGATACTTAAGTTCTTCTATAAATACGTTATGAAACTTTTAGTAACAAGTTCTTTTATAAATACGTTATGAAACTTTGGGTAACTGATGTTTTCTCTTTGTGTTTCAGTAAAAAGTTGACCTAAAATAGGAGTGGTTATTAACTGTGTAAGAAAATTGTGAATAAAACTATGATTAATAGCTGGAAAAAAATCAAGTACAGCAGTACATTTTGCCGAAAAGGCATTTTACAAGAATAACACAAATAGTGCCAGCATCTTTTGGTAAATTAAAAATCATCACTTTCGTTAATCGACAGGTATCTTCCAGTTCCACTTTATCAACAAATGACGTCAAAGTTTCTTCCTTACCTTTGAATATTACCACCAAAAGTTCTCTAACCATCACTTGTGGTGTGCTGTGACACTCAACTAACACTTAATAATTTATAGTAGACTTGAAGTTTTATAGAATCACCATTTATGTATATATAGTGTTACTTTAAGTTTTATAGTGTTACCGACAGTAATTTTGTGGTAACTAATTTTTATAAGGGTGTAGGCTTCATCCGCCATGATCGCTTTCTAAAACGCAGGAATAGAAAATTAAATATTGAACAAAATTTTGGAAAACTGAATTTAGATTGGACTCTTATTTTACATTATATTGTAAGAACATATGATTGATTCTGTTTTATGAACAAATTTAAAAAAATTAAAATAATTATTTTTTAAAATTCAATAAGAATTTTTTTAATAATACATATTTCAAAAGCCAATGAATTTTTAAGAAGTGCCTTGCTAACATTTACAGTAAAAAATGATTGACAATATAATTTTGGGCCAGCCTTATATGTGGAAATGATGTGACAAGTATTAAACTGCACATAATATATCACATCATCCATCTTAATATCATATAAACATGGAGACAAAAATGAATGACTATACTGCCTGTTATATAAAATTGTGGAATTAACAAAAAGAAACAATATAATAACCAATGTATGCTAAAAAAAAAAAACAAATATTGAAAATGTGACAGATGACAGCTTGACAAAGAAATAATTTAGTAACGGTAAGGTTACCAACAACTCTATAGGAAAAGTTTATAAGAGTAACCAAGTCAGTAATAAAACTAAATATCATTACATCCTCTTCCTAGATGAAGTTTTATAAAGGTACGGGAAATATTTCCGTTACTTTTAGTTATAGACTTATGGGTTTTATAACGTTACTAAATAAAGGTGTTCGCAACTCTTATAAATTGCTCCATTTAAGTGTTGTAAAGGGATTATAAGAGTTACAGAAATATTACTATGCTTAGCTTATATAAATTGCAGTTTTATAAAATAGTTATGGTAACCTTACGGTTATTATTATATAAACGAAAATGTTTATTGGGTTATTCGATCGTCTAACATTTTGAGTTGATATTAACTGTTTGGCTCTTGTCCAGATCCTTTTTTTTTCCTTTGAAATGTGTACGAGCATTATCCTTCGTGATTTCTATATTATTCGGCACTGGTCCCATCGTTATGTTAACGAAATAAAAAGAAATAAGGAAAATTACATTTTTCCAATTTAGCAAGATCGTTCTGGAAAACCTTTTGATATGTATAGAAGCTCTCCAATTCAAATAGAAAGTACGTTTGGTGAAATATTCGAGAGGTTCGTAAACACAGGACCGTATCCAATGAATTTTGTATATATATAAAAAATTATTTGCAGTACATCTGAATAAAGTTAAATCGTCATACAGACGGTCCTGTTTGGTGAAAATACTTTTATCCTCGTCGACGCGGACAATAGCCATCGGTATACAGCAATTTCTCGCCCAGTTGCATTCTTTCCTAAAGGCGAATCAAGGTTGAGGGTGAAAGAAAGAAAAGTAAAGGAAGAAGCAGAAAAACGAAAAGCAGACCGTAGTGCCGTTTTGCAGAGCATTCCGTGCTTGTTATTCTAAATGCGTCTTTAGAGGGCGCTTATACTTTCAACCCCCCAGACGACTGACGCACGCATTTCCTTGTTCTCTTTCAGTTGATTATGAGGGTAGGTAGTTACTTTTATGTTAAACAATGACAGCTCCATCGGATAGATCCGATATTTGATCATGAGGGAATATCAAAAGTCTATTCGTAATAATTTTTTTTTAACCTTCCCACCCAATTAGCAAAATATACCCCTAAAAGTACGAAATTATTTCATAATTCATATTTATATTGATGGTCCTATAACGGTTGTGTAGTTTATGTCCTAAAAGAAATAAACTGTCGTATAAACTGGGGCCATTTTTGGTTGTAAAGACATTGTATAAAGGTTTTCACGTTTCTATAAGATATGCTGTATAGCAGTTATTACAACCTTTATAAAATTAGTTTTGCTAGTTGGGTAGTATTTGTAAAATACAGTTGGTTCGGTGAATCTTTTCCCATGTATGAAATTATTCACATACTACTTTTTATAGTACGTCTCGTTTCTACTCACAGAATCTAAACCCTCGAAACGAAACCGTTTGTTCCATTACAATAACATAATATAACAAACAGAGATAGCCATATGATGAATGTCGGCGATAGGTGTAACCCATACAACAGAAGTTCTGTGGTTTAAACTTGAATTTGTACATTGACAGACGAAAGACTTTGTTTACATTTTTATTCTACATTTTTGTTCATTTTTTTGCCCCTTGTATATAAATTTATTTCAAAAACAGTTGTTATAACGACTAACGTTCACCGTCATTTTAGCCACATTCTAATTAAACCATCAATCTACGACCTACGTGTTACTGAATGTATTGCGTTTGTATATGAATGATGACGCATGGGAAAAGATCCATCGGATCAACTGTATCTCAAAACTTCCTGTAAATTTTGAAAATAATGAAAGCCTTCGATTATAATTTTCTTTAAAAGTAATTTAGGCGATTATTTTCTTGGTAGGTACTTTACCGCTAGCTTTCAGTCAGAAACTCGTTTAAGTTCGAAAATTACAATTTATCATTCATACCTTCTACCAGAATGGAGAAGCTTTTTTAAAATTCCATCAATGTCGCTATAGAAGCTTTGGAACACTTCATGGCAAGTCGGTATTTCAATGCAGGGGTGTTACATTTTAAAAAAAAATTATATTTAATATATTTTTAAGAGAAATAAGTAATCTGGCAACGCAAAAAATTATGGGATCTATTGTGATTATTTTACTCAGTAAAGTTTATTTCACGAATTTACGCCTGTTTCGGCAAAAGCTCGACGAGCAGTGTTTAGCTTGTTCAATTCAGTAAGAAGGACGAAAGTAAATTGCCCTAGTACCACTTCTAGACTCAAATGTAATACAGTTTTATTGTATTCGTATATTGATTACCAAAAATTAATAAAAAAAGAAAAAAAGGGAGAAAAATGATCAATCAAATATTGGGAGAATTCACTATCGAACCTTTCAGTACAGTTTACCATTTCATTCGATGCTTTTATGACTAATCCGAAACAGGTATAAATTCGTGAAATAAACTGTACTTAACACTCAGTTAATACTAACCTTAAAAATACAGCTGTCAAAATTTCATGATATTCTATTCATTAGTTCGTGAGTTATTGTGCTAAGAGTGTCGCTACTTTTTGTAACACTGTTCTCTCCTCAAGAGACAGATCCCGGCTAGAGACTCTCTCAAGGGTGGAGAGTCACAAACTTACATGAACCCGGACACGATCCCCTACAGCTCTTACAGCCGGGTAGATAAGAAATTAAAAAAAGAAATTTAAAATATTATCAAGGATAATGAAATCAGGAAGAATGAGACCTGCACTTTATATGTAAGTACTTAGCTTATTCGAGAAGATGAAGAGGTCTGGTGGAAACAGAGGCTAGCGATGCCTTGTTATTAAGCGAAAGATGTCTTGAAGTTGATGTTAGAGATGTCTTGAAATTCGGAACTAAAGATGCCTGGGTGTATCCTAGTGGTTATGCCTAGGCAAACTTAATGAACTAGGCGAGAACAATATAGTCACCTTACTGTGGATTCCAGGACACACTGGAATAGAAGGAAACGAAATAGCAGATGAACTAGCAAAGAGGGGGAGTGAAATACCCTTTTGGGGGCCGGAACCTTTTTGCGGAATCAGCTCCAATGTAATATTGGAAGAAATAGGTAAAGCCGAAGAAAAGAGAAGATCTGACAATTGGAAAGATCTAGTAGGGCTTAGGCAATCAAAGATTCTTCTGGGTGACTACAACCTGTTGAGATCAAATGAATGCATAAGTCAAAGCAAAACTGCACTAAGAGTTTTAACAGGAATCCTAACTGGACATTGTCGCCTGAATGGACACCTTAAAAAGCTCAAAATAGTGGAGGAAGAAGATTGTAGATTTTGTGGAATGGAAGAAGAAACCTCCATCCACATACTTGCGAACTGCACAGTATTTCAGAATCCTAGGGCACAGTACCTGGGAGACTACTGGATAGAAGAGGGACAGTTACCTAAGTTGAGGCCTGCGGATATCCTAAAATTCCTCCGGGAAATAGGACTAAAGGAGCTACTAGTATCTGAGACTCTCCTCAGAAACTAAGTAGAAGTAAGGGGGCACAATAGATCTTTTAGGTCTCAGTGAATGTTACCCCAAAATACATACATACATACATCCTAGTGGTTAGATAACAGTATTCTAGCAGGGTATCTTGGCAACGGTAACCTGGCAGCTGTGCTTACCACAGCAATTTGGTAAAACTTAAGGCAAAATTGGAGAGAAGATAAGGTATGTCTTTACTGTAAGACTGTCGGTATCGGAAAGAAAGGGCGATGGTTTTCAAAATGGAATCGATGCTTCTGAGCAAAGTTTGATCATGTTTAAACGTTCAAACCGGAATTTTTGCGTCGATATGTGACAATGGATGAAAGATGGATCCATCCAGCAACTGGAGAACCTCCTTGAAAGCGCCTGAAAGCACAAAAATCAGCTGGAAAGGTTATGGCCTCGGTATTTTGGGATGTACATGGTGTAATATTCATCGACTATCTTGAAAAGGGTAATACCATCAGCAGTGAATATTATATGTAGTGTTATTGGGGCGTTTGAACGCCGAAATTGCAAAGAAACGTCCGCATATGGCATCAAGACAACGCATCGTGTCACAAGTCGATTAAAACAATAGCAAAACTCATGAATTGAACTTCGAATTGCTCCTACATCCACCAGATTTGGCTCCCAGCGACTACTGGCTGTTCGCAGACCTAGAAAAATGCTCGCTCGCTATAAAAGTGGTATTGAAATGTTAGAGCGGCGCTGGAATGATACGTTGATGAATAAAACTAATTTTAAACAAAAAAAAAACGTGTTTTCTTTGTTAGGCCCGGGACTTTTCAGCCCATGTGTTATCTATGGGAGCATATTTTGTATGCATATTAGGGTGACATTCACTGATACCTAAAACATCTTCTAATTAGTTCCTAAGGAAAGTCTCAGAGACTAATAGCTTCTTAAGTCCTATTTCCCGGAGCATGAGATGAGTATTTTTGACTTGATCCGGTCCACCAAATTTGGGATTTTAAAAACCACCCCTCGTCTATAATGTTTATTAGCTCTTATTCTGTACGCGTTTAACTGTTTCCAAGTTGTTTCTCAGCAATTTTTGGAAGTTTCAACACGTAACTTTAGTACGTGACACACAAAACTCCTGGGAAACAGAATTCTATAACTTCCCAGTTGTTCCTTAACAACTTGACCAATTGATTTTAGATTTTGATTTATTTCCGACCATCCAACAAATTAAACGTTTAAACAACAAACAATACATATTTACAGTGTGTCCAATGATTAATTATCAACTGCTTCTCGTATTGTAATATAAATTAGGTAAACAACCGTGAAATAAACTTTTTGAAAAGTCTCTTTGTAACCTACTAAAAAGACTTAAAGCCGGTTTTATCCACTATACGAAATCTTTATAAGATTAAGTTGACATGGGAGGTAGTAAGATATGAACAGAGTATAAAGGAGTTCTATATTCAGTTATATTTTCTTATTTTGTACCACATATTGTGTGTTACGACATGCTAGAATGGGTTGAAAGTTTGTAGATGGAGAAATTATTGGGTGATTTTCATTTTTCCGCTTTTCTCTGATGGTTTTGTTGTACATTTCGAGATAATGGAATTTTTATTACGATCTTTCAAGTACTTTAAACATTTCAGGGATATTCTAGTCGTTAGGTTTTCTTTTCTAAAATTTTGAGTAACAAAAGTAATGTTACAAGTTTTTTTTTTAAAGAGAGTGTGGAAAATGTTTCGGATTTTCTAGTATTTCTTATGAAAAGTTTAACAAACATTACTACAAAATATCGAAACTATAGTTAGAGTCCGACCACAATAACTTTGGGATACCACGTGATCGCGGGTGTGGCGTATCGGCCAGTGGCGTTACTGATTTGCTTATGAAAATGTAATTTTCATACTAAAGAAGAAGACCGAAAGCAAAGTACTGTCTGCGCTGCTGTCAACACTGAAATGAAGACGAAGAAGCTACATAAAAAAAAGCACCCGTTGCGTTGCTCCGCCGCTGGCTCGAAGCCTCAGCCACTCAGAGATCGGCGTCGATAATTATTGATTAAAACAAGGACTAATATTAAGGTGCTGTCAGTAAAATGAAAATTTCATAAATTTTGCAAACGAAAGAAAAATAAGAGAAAATTTTAACAATTCTTGTTTATATATTCTAAGCCTTTTTGCCCTTTTTTTTCAATTGAATACAATTCCATACCAGTCATGTTCAATTAAAAAAAAAAAGGAATGTCTAACTTTAAATCTTTTCCAGAATGAAAAAAACTGCCAACTCGTCTGCGACCCTAAAATCCCAGTCAAATCCACTGTGACAATGGAAACCTTTCAAAGTGGCTGAATGGTCGTTTCGTTCATTTTTTCGAAATCAACCCTCCTTATCTTAATTGACCAATTCCCGATATCAAAGTCAGTGGTGTACTGACAAAAAAAATTTAATTTCTACTAGGGTAATCTTAATCTCACTACAATAAAAAGACGTGTTCGTAGAATAAAGGTAACATGTCAGTGGCGTTACTGCAGGTAGCGATTCTTGTGTACTCAGTTTTAAAATTTTATTGGAATGAACTATCGACCTAGAAAAGTTATAAGAGACTCCACATCACAAAGCTTTGTTAATTAAACGGTATAAAAATGTCATAGTTCAATGTTGATTTCACATCTTTTTCATGACATGTGTGTAAACAAAATATTTTATATATCTTTTAGGATAATAATTTAGTATATTATACTAACGCTGTCACTGTATAGTGACGGAAAACGTTATATAATCGACAATTTAAAAAAAAATAAAAAGGTCCGTGGGTCAAAAGTCGTCACTGCTCGACTTGGCAGGCTTGAAGGGTATATTTTTTCTATTAAATTTCACGCACTTCCTGTTTTTTCTTTCAGGGAAATCTTTCCAGGCGAAAAGCTTGTTTAAATAAAAGTTTTTTCTTTCTAAATTTCGATAATAATAACAGAATTTGAAGGAAGAAAGGTTAATCCTTTTGAAATTCAATTTAGTTTCAATTGATAAGGATCTATCCACACGATCCTAGGAAATTCGGCTTACCAAAACCTTCTTTTCCATGAATAAATTCCATATAGTCATTTTCTGGAGCCAAGTTGATGAAAGCAACGTGTTTTTAGGGATTACTAATAAGTTTCCAGTGAGAAAAAAATAGAGAAAAGCAGATTCTACCCTTGAGAGTTTTTTTCTTTTGCATCTGGTTAAGTTAGTAAAGATTTCGATTCCCGAAGGAAGCGTTCTAATAACATTCCCAATTTCTAGTCATTATTTCCAAACTTTAACCTGTTAACGGTCTTTCTAACTCGAGTTTGCGACGTCTTTAAACGTAATTACAGGCCATAGAAGACGCTCCACTTCCGGTAACTTCCTGTGCTGCAAGTAAACCGGACGTTCATGTGTCGTTAAACGTTTTACACGTTTTTATCTAATAAAGTTTCGGGTTTTTGTAGAAAATGTTTAAAATATCATCGTACCCTTGTATGTGGAAAATATATCTAATTACATAAGAAATTCTCGACGGTTCTGAATAGTGGAAATATTATGCAAATATAGTAATATTAGATACTATTATTAAATGTAAAAAGAAGAAAAAACTTCAATGGATTTAATTTGCATGAAGTAAAGAAAATATTTTGAAATAAAAAATAATACCGGATAAAAATACTACTTACACTGGGAAAAATTTTCATCTGTACGTTCCACAATGTAAAATTGAAACTTCTTCAAAATCCTTGTTTTACAAATTGCCTTTTACAGCTTTGGAAAAAGAAGAAACATTTTTTTCTAATGAGAACTTAAACAGCTGGTAATTTGTGAGATGTCAGGTATGTTAAAAGACAAGGTTTGCTAAAAATTGAGCATCCATTTGATTTTCCAGTTAATGGAAAACCAATTCTTCATATGTACCACGATATTTTTCCTTTCAGCAAAGACATATTTCACTTGAAAAGGCTTTAGAATTGGTAGGTAGAACAACTCTTTTCGTGCCAATTGACTTAGGGCCGATTGTACATACCAAGCTTTAACCAAGGCTTAGCTGAACTCAACAAATGGTTGAACCTGCCTATTAAAGCAAGAAAAATCACCAAACTTCAATAATTCAAAAGAAATCCTGTTGGTGCAGCTAGCTAAACAATATAGAGAGATTCTCGAAAATAAAAAGAGCGATGTCAATATAACGCGCAAAAAAATGATTGTTGGATCAAAATTGAATCGGAATTCAATTCAAAAAGTACCGTTACTTAAGAAAAAGAAGAACAAAAAAGATGATAGCAGAAGAGAAATGCTATAGGAAAGCGACAGGGGTAGGACCACATATGGAATTTCCATTAAATACTGCAAACTCAGATATCATAGAGTTATTAGGTCGAAGGACTTATGAATCTGAATCTTTTTAAAAAGTTAGAGTCATTCAACTTCACAAAATGATTGTCCCTTTGTGGTTGCCTTTCTGGCTGTTGTTTAGGATCCGAACTAGTATTGTACAACGTTAAGAACTAGGTATATCTTGAACAATATTATCCTGAGGTGGGTTAAAGGGCACGACAGGAGTAAAGGAAATCGCATTGCTGATTCTTTAGCCAGGGAAGCCGCTGGACTAAAAATTCTAGGACCCAGTGACACCTACGGCCTAACGACTTCGACAATTGCGGAACTAGCCAAACGCTACACCCATACTCAATCCCTTAAGAGATGGGATGGAATCAAAGGATGCAGTCTTGCCAGGATCACCCTGGGCGACCCTGGGAAGCTGGAGCCGAAGAAATATTTGGCGATGATCAGGAGAAACCTACGTTTAACAGTAGGATTTCTGACTGGTCACTGTCAACTAGGTAAACACCTCCATACTATGGGGCTAGTGGACACACCTCTATGTAGGATGTGTGAACAGGAAGATGAAACTGTCAGGCATGTCTTATGCGAGTGTCCGGAGTTATCGTCAATAAGAGAGTGTGTGTTCGGTGAGTCTTGGCCTACACCTGCCGATATAAAGGAGATGTCTCCTAGTGACCTGTCCACCTTCCTGAGAAGGACAGGATGGACAATGACCTAGGAAGACAACTCCTCGGGAGGATGTACAATGGGTCACATGTGGCCTAAGTGCTGTGAGCCTACACTCACCCTCCCTACTCTACAGATACAGATCTTGAACCGAGGTTAAACTCGCATTGTACAATCGGCCCTTAATCTTCATATATACGTTTGCGTGGACTCTCGAATATTCGAGGATGATCGAGCCGAATACTTTTATAACTCTCTAATGATATCAGTTGATCATTTTTTGGATGGGGAATTGGCCTTAGTGGTACGTCGTAGAGCATAAAACTGTTTTTTTTCTCATTTTCTACAGAAATTTCTTATATTTTCAATATATTATGTTTTCACATTACGAAATTATATATTTCCTTTGTACTCGTTATGAAAAATGTATCAAAAGCATTCCGAAGCCATTTAATTTTGTATATATATAGGTATGCCTTTTCGGCTAAAATTTCTAAAGTGAAAATAACCTTTTAATTTGTCATTTCGCTGTAAAACGCTATTGTTGTTCGAGCTCAGGGTCTATACGGACATAATATTGATTTCCACAATTGCTCTCTCCGATGTTATATTTAATATTCCAAGCTGATTTATAATTTTTCTGCAATTATATTAATTTTAATTGTTAATTATCTGTGGGTTGGGTTCAATATAAAGTTATTTTGAATCGAATTTAGTTTCAAATAAATACAAACTTTTAAGTATTCAACTACGCCGGACTAAAGAAGTGAGTTTATGTTATGAATTTTTATTTAATTGATTACAGTTCTTCCAAAGTTAATGTGATGACCTGTATTTTTAATCCCTTTGAAGGAAAAAGCCGCCCAATGGCGTGCATATAAATTTTTTATAAATTCGAATATTGTGAAATAATGTTAATCTACCATATCAATTTTAATGAAAAAAATTAACCTGCATACAATATTTATAAAATTTGTAATACAATAATAAAGCGCTTTCCTCTAGAACAGGGAGTATCTAAAGAACAGTTTTTTGTATCGTCAATTCAACCATATTTTAAAGGTGGGTGTATATCCTCATACAGTTTTAATTATAATATAATTACCATTACTACTTTTTTCTTACATATTAAGTTAAAATGTATTTTATTTTATATATTTATTCATGTAATAAAACCGTAAGGATTGTTTGAATAACAAATAAATGAATAAACACTTGACAACATCATGTGTGTATCAAACCAAGTTTCGTCTAAATAAATTATAGTTCTATTTGAATCACGGTACCCTTTTATTTTGCGCAAATACTCCTGTCTAAGTTCAGCGATACGCCGAGATTCCATTATTACCATTCGATTATCTAACTTCTTATATTTAAATCCACAATTCAATAATCCCGCGCATCATCTTGGAATGTTGTTTCAAATGGTCTCCAAAATGCCATTCTAATTAATTATATTATAAAACTCACCCCAACGTCTATGAATAAATGAATATTATATTAATATCAATTCACTGACGCGACCTAACCACTACACCATCAAAAAGGTATTATATTAATGATACCTTTCTACACTAGATCACCTACACTTTCCTATAAATACGTATATAACAATTCACTAAACTCACTCAACCAAGAAATAGATATTATATTAAATATTTCTTTAAAACAAAATTCACACCCGACACTGAATGATACTAATGGATTATAAGCCGAACCACAACACAACCCCCCCGAGCACCCTCAAGACCGTAGAATTTTTTCTGCCAATAACGTCAAACGGGGTATACTTCGGTTATTTCGTTATATTGCGATGAACACTGCAGTTGATGATTAGTTGTTTCGAAGTCTTGACTGCACGTGCAATACGTTGCCAACTTTTCAAAAATTTTTTAAATATAGTAACATATAAAAAGTGTTTTTAATTAATTTGTCTTTTTTCAATAATTTCAAGCGACTTATTTTAATGTTTACTAATAAATTTACATTTTTTTTAAAATATTTCCAAACTAGCTTTCTTATAACATCACGAACTAATAACAGTTTACTGAAGTAAGAGGTACATTTGTGTAGCGAGCCTAACAATTTTAGAAAATATATCTGACAACATTGATTTATTTTATGGTCATCACACTGACTTTAGTTAGAGTATACTCTGCTTTTTAAAATGGCTTTCAAAATTAATCTTTCAAATGACATATTTTTACAAATCTAAAATTTCATATATAATTAAACATGCCCTTTTACAAAATCTATGCAATATATTCCAATTTAGTTCCATGCTACCATCATTTATTATAATCATAAGCTCATTTCAAACCAAACGCTCATTTATCATTACAGCTAATTCTAACCCTAATTTTCAGTGTATTCAATTAAAACATATCGATTTACCCTCGTAACATTTTTGTATACACGTTTGCCATCAATGGGATTAAAAATCTCTCTTCACATAGAAATAGCATATATTTTTTTTCGACTACTCAAACTAGGACTAGCTCTCCTGATTATCTGCCAGATTTTTTTTTAAAGAAAAGTTTTTAAAAAAAATTTCGATATCAATTTTCAGAATGTCACACCTCTTATTTAGCACCCTCTTAATTAAACGGTCAGGTTTTCAAAGGGAGATTTATAGTGCCTAGTAAGATTGTGGAAGAAAATTTCATCAGCGACTTCCTTTCGCTACGGAAATTAACACATTTGTTCTGAGTTAGCGAACCGGTTTCCGACTTGTAACAAAACTAAATTAACGAAAATGTTTACTGCATCGAATATACTAACTTCCAATTGCTATTGATTACAAATCGGCCAACTATAAATGATTTAAATAGTTGGAAGAAAAAATATTTACGATTATTTCTGATTTTTCTTTTAATTTTACTGAAATAATCGGAATTTTGATCTGAAATTTTAGGCACACCATCCCGAAGAATTAATTAATATGGAAAAAAATCGAGAGTATCGTATCTACTATAATAGTAATAAAGTACCAAAAAAAATCTTCAAAAACCAAAGGGATTTTCGAAGGTTATTTAAATAAAAAATACGCATTTTTAAAAGCTTTGAGGTACGAAAACGTCTGTCGAATATGCAAAATGACTTCAAATTACCACTTTCAAATAAAATTTTAAATAACTTCATTTTGACAATCCCTCGTATCTAAAATACTGAAGATATAGTATCGTCAAAATTTTTCCATTTAAAATGAACCTTTGAAAGTGTGTACCTAAATTTTCTACTGGTTATTTCAATTATTATAGCCTGTATGATTTTTGTCAGTATAAACATATTTTTTTACTCAAAAATATTATAAAAGGGTACTTTTAATTTAATTTTACCAGTTAAAAACCCTATAAAACTACTAAAATTATATCATAATTAGTGTTTTTAACGAGATACTTCTTGGACAATTCTTTTTAACAAACCCATTTCATAAGACGTTAGTGACTGTCTATTTTTTTTAAATCTTTATTCTGGAAAATTGTTCGGTAGTTTTTCTTAATTGGTTGTCTCGGAGATAAGAAATATAACAAACTTTCAAAACTTAAAACTAGAAACATACAGATTGCGTAAATTACTTTGGAACCCTACACAAGTACGACAAGGATATATGAAAGAGAGAGAAAGAATAATTGTGCGCGGTCATCACTTTGTTTCATCTTAGGGGTGTATACTTATTTCCCGAGACTGGCCGAGTGGTCCTTTACAGAGAGAATTCACTAGTTAATGGTATTCAGTATGCTCCCAACAAGGAAGGAGTGAGGGTGTTAAAGAAATAAAAAAATACAATCGTTATTACGTAACCTGTACTTCTTAAAATTCATTTTTGTTAACATGATCATTTCAGATCAAGTTGACAATTTCTAACTACAATAGGATATTATTTTAGCCATCGTAACTTGAAAATAAAACAGCATTTCTTGAGAGAACCATAATTAATAAACTAAAAATCCCTTCCATTAATAAATTAAATTGAAAAAATAAAATAGGTAGACCTATTCTAAACATAAAATATAAACTTCCTGAAAAAATTCATTCTAAAGGTAAACATAATTTTAATGAATTAAGTGCTCAAATAAACCACCTTCCTGTGCCAGACAATAACCAAATCTGTGATAAAGATTTGATCTCATATCTCTAAGATTATTTGGCGTAATGCTGGCACAAACGTGCTGTATTTTCACCCTCGAAAAAAAGTCAACGATAACGAGACAAAAATATCATTATGTCGATCTAATCTAAAATATTTACTAGTGGAAATAATCAGATCAGGACTGTTTCTATTAATAAAAATTATTATTACTCAACTCACGTTGGTGGCAAGAAAAAAAAAACAAAGAACGGGTATAAAAAGGAAACTTTTTCTGTAACCTATCGAAAAATATAAAAGGGCACATGCTGCGTAAACAATACGTGAAGGAGGTCCGATATTTTATGCAGAATCTAAAAGTCGGACGGTATTGAACGTTGGGATTTTATACATAAATTATTTATTGGTGTTTGGAAAAAAAATATATTGTTGCGGATGCCTCTTAATTATTTGAAAATTGAGCATAAAACTCCAGATTAAACGTTGAATATTTCATCATTCATCACTCTATTATTCCGAAGTTTAGAATAATCCTCAGGATTCCAAAAACCACAATTTATATTCCCCGAACTATTCCTTATAGTGCTTCCACCAACTTCCTGCTTTCCCATTAAAAAACTACCAGTATTTACACCGCCTCGTATGATGAATGGTAGTTTTGTGAAGAGAGTTGAATGTTGAACGCGTGTCAGGCACGTTTAATAAACGATGATACATGAATGTTTTTGTGTAGTCACAAACATCTGCTCCTTCACCTCCTCTACACTTCCTACGCCAAATAAAAGTCGCTATTTATTACATATAAATATTCTCTATAACTGATAACTTCATTACTTTGTACTGTGATGAAAAACAGTTGAAAAATAAGGCACAAGAAGAATAAAAGTGTTAACTACATGCCAAAGTGAGTTTAAAAGGGGTGTTATATAATATACTAGCAATCTGTCCTGTCTTCGCACGGAATATTTACAGAAAATATAAATAGGTGTAAAAGAGTAAAATAATGTGCATGAAATACTTAAAGCCTCTAACTTATTTACAATGATAAGGATTAATACTGTATTTGTGTAAATAGCTTTAGTATTAAAATGGATATAGTGTTATCCATACATTATTTTGTTATATCTCAAAGGGTTTAGGCAGCGTTTTCGTTGAAATCTCCCAGACGGCTTTAACAAATATTGTTATATTTTAGCCAATGTTTATAGCAACTTAACAAAGTATATCCTCGAGAACCACTTTATCCATTAGTGAATAAGTAAATCGTAAATTTTTCTTGATAAATACTTATAAACCTATAGACTAGCTATCGAATACCACCCGCCATTATTGCTTTCCCTTTTTTTTTCTCCTGAGAAAATTGGCAGGTACATTATTCTTTCTTTTTTCCTTATAGAAACTGTCGAAACCAGATATGCAAACGATCTGGGTCGTTAGTGGTACATAGAGGCGGTTAGAAATTGATTTATTTATTTAAATATTACCACGGAAAATGGAGATTTTTCGATATACATAAATATAATGTTTGCTTTTAATTTAAAATAACTCTGTTAAATTTTGAATCAGTTTTTGTAAAGTTAGTGAATGTCTTGGGAAGAGTAGATAAGCAAAGCGGGTTCTGGTTCAGCATGGACGTTCGTCAAAATGGGACTATGTCAATTTGCTAATAAATAATTTCCTGAGAGGTGTATGGTTCCCCCCAAGTCGTTTTTTCCTCCTAAAATTACATCGAACATCACACAACCATCGCCGTTTGTCCCACCCGACCAGTGATAATGTCCTTTTTGTATTTCGAACGTCACACAACCATCGCAGTGCCGTTCCTCTTTCCAACGTACTACTTGGGAGAAGCCATACACCTCACAGCACACTATTTATTAGCAAATTTTGATAGCCCATCCATGCTGGCCCAGAACCCGCTTTGCTTATCTACTGGAAAGTTATCAGCTAGCTTATTGATGACCTTCTCAAACAAGTACATCGTGAGCTGAACATGTTTTATTTCCCGCTGGAAACTCTTTGTTTTGAACTTATTTCCATCAGTTTATACCTTCCATAAAAAAAGATTTTCTGTCAATTCTTAATTTTTTTGATATCACATATTTTGGTCTGAATTTAAATGTGCAGTGTACTAGAAATTTTCTGTCTAATAATTTGGGTCGACCTTTTAGGGATCGGGACTTGGGTAGACTCGGTCAAGGGTCGAAGTTGTGAAGGCATGTGAAAGAAATAACGCTATGACCCGATTTCCGAGTGTGACCAGAATTTTAATAAAGACTTTAAAGAGGGTAACTAACTGATAGAATGAGTTTGGAGTATTTTGATTACGTGTTTGGGTTTGTTACATGTAATTTTATTTTAAAGAATATCAGTGAAAATGTAAAGATTATTGGATCGATGAATGAGAAAGAATTTTTGGTTGAAGAGTGACTTTGTAAGCCTCTAACTACGGCCTGACAGATTCGACTACGGTCCGACGAACTAACTAAACCTTACAGCCATGCTCAATCTCTGAAAAAAATGGGATGGAATCAAGGGATGCAGTCTTGCCAGAATCACCCTGGGTGACCCTGAGAAGCTGGAGTCTAAAAAATATTTGGTGATGTCCAGGAAAAACCTACGTTTAATGGTAGGATTTCTCACTGGCCACTGTCAATTAAGGAAACACCTCCACACAATGGGGCTAGTGGACACACCTCTATGCAGCATGTGTGAACAGGAAGATGCATCTGTCAGGCATATCTTATGCTAGTTCCCGAAGTTATCGTCAATAAGAGAGTGTGTGTTCAGAGAGTTTTGGCCTACACCTGGCCTAAGTGCTCTGGGCCTAATTCACCCTCCCTGCTCTACAGACAGACACACAGACAGACAGAAGCCTCTAACATAGAAGCGGTAAAATCCGATGGTTGAAAAAAGCTGGGAAACAACAAGAAACGTTCCAAAACTAGTTAAGAATGTTCCAGAGCTAGGCTAGAACTGCCCCAGAACTTGTTTGGAACCTTTCTAGATTTAATTCAGAACCGATCTAGATCGTACCGGCACTAGTTCAGAAGAAAAAAGGTACCACAATATCATTTTCCTTTATTTTAACTCTCGACCGATCTATTGGTTACTAAAATTTAAATTTCATCCGATAAAACAAAATCAAACTTAGTTTTTTGATAAAATAATTCGATCACTTCAAATAGTGTCATGAAATTTTCGAAAATCGCTTTTTTGAAACAAAAGATACTAACTCGACTGATTGACCAGATAGAACGTTCTAGTGACCACCAATGGATTCAGGGGAAAACTTTACTAAGGCATACAAATGAATTTTGAATCGATATTTCCAAGCAAAGAGCAATTTAAATCGCGAAATATTTCCATACCTACTGCACTGTTCAAAATTTACGATAAAAAAGAATTTTTGCAGCATGAAAAATGTTTAAAATTCGTAACCGGGTTTTTTTGGAAACGAGAAACGACTGGCACATCAAATAATGTCATGATATTTTATAAAAAAGTCTTGGAAATATCACAAAACTATGAAAATGAACTGATATTTTTGGAGAGCATACTCAAAAACCAGTCTGCTGTCATATTTCAAAGGGTTTGCGTCTTCAAAATAAATCATAATTACAAAAAAAACCTTTACATTTAAAAGAACACTTCCATAGTTTTTTTTTCATACATCTCCATTTAAATTTGCTTCAAACCCATTCTAAACGACCAACGTTAAGCCTTCCATTAAAAACTTTTTACTGTAAAGCTGTGAGCTTTCAATTTTTTTTCATAAAAGTCGCGCATAAAAGGCCGTTCATTAAGGCTCTCGAATATTTTTCAGCTCCCAGTCTAATAAAATATGCAAACTCCTATTTTAACAGCAGTGTTTTTTCTGGCACACCCTCGTCTAAAAATATTTTTACCCTTTCGTCGCTATTTAGATTTCCATTAATATCAATCTCGCTTCCTATCACGATTAAGATAAAAATTATATTCAAGCCAAAAAATAAAAAATACTTTTGAGACGCACCGTATATATTTATCGCTGAGAAAGACAGTCGATATTATCTTTAAGGAAATGCTAAATTTTACGAGAGTGAATGCGATTTGCTTTTGTTTCAGACATTTTAAAAATATTTTTCGGATTTTCCTTTGCATTTTCATCCGACTTACATTTTTCTCACTTACTTATATAGTTTTTCGTCATACAATGCATATTTTATTTTTGGAAATAATACAAAAGTATTACCGAAAATTTATTCGTATTCTCACATCTGCGAAACTTTTTATTTTCTTCTTTTTATTTCGTCCAGCTTCATGCCGCGACGAACTTCCTTTACAGGACATTGGCGTACGGACGAAAGTAAAATAAAAAGGAATGACAGGTGTTCGGTGGGTCGTTCTCGACATGGAATTCGGATTCAGCGCCCCACAACGATATTTTCAGGAAAATTCTCGAAAATTACGTCCGGGTTCAGGTTAGGACGCACCAGAAGTAAGTGGGGTGTTCGCCGATACTATATTTAAATTCAGCGAACCAAAAAACCCCCAAGCGCCGAGTTTACCTCTTTCATCGCATGAATTTCGGAAGAAACCTGGAATTTTTGGCGGAAAACCTGGAAATTTCCAAAACTTAGGCAGGAAACTTAGATTTTTCGAGGGGAAACCTAAAACTAAGCGAAATACCTAGAATTTTTGGGGTGATTTCAAAATTCAAACGGGAAACCCACAATTTTTGGCGCGAAACCTAAAATTTTGGCGATTTTTTGACCTATGCTTAAAAAAGCCTGGTGGCCTAACGAAGAACCTAAATTTTCGGTTTTTTCGCGCCCCTTAACCTTTAAAACCTTAACAATCCCAAAAAAAGCCTAGAATTTTATATCGAAGCCTGGACTTCGAAAAAAATCCTAGCGGCCTTAGATTAGATTAGATATGGAGTGGCTCTCTGTCCTATCCCACTGCGACCTTTGCAGATCTATTGTGGTCCCCCCTATCCTTAGAGCTCGATATTTAGCTTTATCCTTTTTATTAGATTTATTAGCCTGGATACCGCCTCCCGTGCATAGCTTTCTGCCCTCGGTTTTTCTTCTCCGAATAGGTGAAACCGCACCCTTACTAGGCCTTCGCACTCACAAAGTATGTGCTCCGCGGTTTCATCTTCTTCCTGGCAAAACCTACATAGGCTGTCATCTGCTAGGCCAATTGCATGCATATGCTTCCTCAGCCTACAATGTCCGGTCAGCATTCCCACCATCATCCTCGTCGTTTCTCGACTTTGACATAGTAGGTCGCGTGACAGTTTGGCCGAAGGGCTTTTAAGGAATAGTTTAGCGTGACTTTGTCCTGGGGTTTCATGCCACCAGCACAGCGCCTGATTTCTTATCCATTGGTGGATGCTCTCCTTAGTGAGGTTTTTTGCAATTCCACAGGAAGGTTCTGGCCCTATCATGACCTCAGTAGCTCCCTGCTTAGCTAATTCATCAGCCTTTTCATTGCCTTTTATTCCTTGGTGACCTGGTACCCAGGCTAGGGTCACTCTATTGTGCCTACCTAGTCTGTTGAGGGCCTTGCGACACTCCCACACCAGATTTGACGTTGTCCGATATGAGCTTATCGCCTTTAGTGCCGCCTGGCTGTCGGAGTAGATGACGATTCTTTGGCTATTCACCTTCCGTCTTATCAACTCTTCTGCACAGCATTGCACTGCCATTACCTCTGCCTGAAAGACAGTGGCATGTTTCCCTAGGCTTAGAGAGATCTTGATCTTCTCTTGTACCCCATATATTCCGGCTCCTACTCCAGAGTCTGTTTTAGAGCCATCAGTGTACCAGTTGAGATTCGCTGTTATAGGAGGCCCTGCCTCCCAGTCCTTTCTCTCTGGAATAACTACTCTGTATTCATTTTTAAAGCTGTATTGTGGGGCAGTCTGATCCATTGGCATTCCCAGTATTGGATCTGCCTTTATTTCTTCATATAGCTTTTTATAGGCCTTGCCGTGTCCTTGACTTATAGGAGGAGGCCCCTGTAATAATCTGTGACTAACAGATCTTGCATTTCCCTGAACGAAGATATGTAGTGGCGGTAGGTTTAGTATCACCTCCAGGGCTGCAGTCGGCGTTGTTCTCATGGCCCCTGTGATGCTCAAGCAAGCTTGCCTTTGGATACCACTTAACTGCCTTTGCGCTCCAATCTGCAGTGTCCTGGGCCACCAGACTACTGATCCATAGGTTATCCCTGGCCTCACGACCTGTGTGTATAACCATTTGGTCATATTGGGATTTAAACCCCAATTCTTTCCACACATCTGCCTGCACCTTCCCAGAGCGATTCTGGCCTTGTGTGTGGTTTTTTCGATATGAGAATTCCATGTAAGCTTCTGGTCAAAGATTACCCCTAGGTATTTAACTTCTCCGGCCTTACGAAAAACCTAAATTTTCGTTTTCTCACGCGAAATATACTTGGCAATTGCAAAAATAAGCCTAATTAATTAAAAACCTAGTATGTTTAAACCTACTGTGACTGAAATGATTTGAAAATAGACAAAAAAAATTGATACAAAATTTGTACGCATATTTATCAATTTATTTAGGATCCTAAGAAATTAACTAAAACTTATAATAAATCCTTGATAATTACAAACATGTTTTAAAAATGAATAGAAAACCATTATATTATTAAAAAACTTTTTTTTTCGGGGAATTTTTACTTTTTTCCTAAAAAATTTTTCTACGAAGCTGTAAAGGATTTTAAGGAACGTACATATACGTATCTCCAGGACAATCTAATGCAGCTGAAATATGTTCTGACGGAGCAAAACGGAATCTTGGCAAGAATTCTCGCCTAGACAGGACGAAAGAGCTGAAGGGACGAACTAACAGGAGACATATGGAGCGTGTTGCAGTTGTCTGATGTCTGACGTCGAGGTATGCCGTGTCTACCTTTATGAATTTCATAAAGAAAGGGAACTGAATCAAGTCGAAAATGAAATTCTGTCGGTTATAAAAATATTTTTAAAAGACTAGAAAAATAATGGGAATCGAAATAAGTCTAGAATATCCTTATTTATTATTATTAGTTCTCTAATAAGTTTAATATCCTTTAATTCATGTGAAATTGATATTTTTTTAGTAATTTTTACGAATTTGTTTCTTTATTAACCTATAAAACTAACAATTGTACGACCCGCGTATTCCGGAAGTGCTAAAGTTACTTGTCTGTCAACTTGGAATGCTTAGACGTGCTGAAATTTCATAAGGTCGAAACTATTTCAAAGTGAACTGATAAAAGGGTTTAAAATATTCAAAAACTCCTAGGTTATGAGGAAATATGGAAAGACGAAAATTTCATAAGTCGCAGGTGCCGGAATTTCGGAGAGAATTATTCTGTCAAGTACACACAATCTGTTTTCTTTGGAATAAAGAAAGTTTTTCAACCATAAATGTGGAATAAATCGTGTAGGAAAATACTCCCATAAAAGGCATAAAACAGCTTAAGGAAATTTGAAATTGCCGATTTCAGAGGTCGAAGAAGACTTATTTGGACTTTTCAGGCATACAAACGGCAAATTCATTTAAATTTTCAGCATTTATGAGTCCTAAGTCCTACTTCTATTCGAATTGTTGAATAAAAGTCCATATATCAAAGTGATATTGAGACAAATTGCTTTTCTATAACTGCACTGTGCACTGTATTCTTCAGAAATTGTATCATTTCAATGATACATTTTTTCAGAGATCTTAAAAATGCTACTAAACTAATATAACTGGCTCAAAAGGACCTCCTGAATAAATTGCCAACGTGACAGACAGAAAATCGTTTAAAGGTACTTTTATGTTGACATGTCGATTAAATAGGCCAAGCATTGGAATAAAACAAAAAAAGTGAAGCTTTATTTCTGATTTTATATATTAAAAATAATAAAGAACAATTTTTTCAAAAGTAATAAAAAATACGAAACATTTTTTTGAAACTTTTAATACTTTTGAACCATTTTTTTTATATAATTTTTGTATTTGATACTGGTCTAAATTTATTTGTGGCAAAAGGAAATCAGTTGTATTTTTCGAATGAATCACGAGTCGTCCTATCTGAAAAGCTGTGGATTTGTGTGTGTGTGTGTGTGACAGTTGAACTCTTTTAGAAAGTTTTCCACTTCTCCTTATTTGAAGGAAAAACGGTCAATAACTCTTAAAGAAACTGTCAATCTTATCTAAGTGCTTTTGGTTATTTATGAAATAGTTATGTTAATCATTATGAGCTATAAAAATTGTTTTCTTTCCATTCCTAGTAGAAATCGATAAGTTGAGCTGGCGAAATATGAGAGTAAAGAGCTTAATGACAAAGGAAATTTGGAAAATTGAAATATTTTGGCTTCGGGCGTTATTGGATAAAAAATTTAAAATTTAAGGTTCTTGCATAATTGATTTTAAAATTTGGAGATAACAATGCCGGTTCTCAGGGCTTAGGTAACTGTGGAAATTAGATTTCTAGACTGACCGAGAAACCCCCCAACCTGTTCATCTCATTATTGTCGGACTTTTTTTTGCAACTTGTATCTAGGTATTCTGAAAATTTGAAAATTTGCGGAAGGTTCTGAAAAATAGCCAATAATCCCAAAAATTGAGTTTTCCGCCGATATCTCCGGAAATATGACACTTAGAGAAGTGGGGTTGTCAAAAGTTTAACCGTTTTCGAGATAAACGGGCCCAAGCATACCTTGGATTTCGAGCTGCTGCGCGGCGTCTCCGGGAGCACGCTGCATGGGAGGGCGGGCAAATTGGCCCATAACTTGAGTAAAAATGAATCTTTTTTCATGATTCAAAGTGCATATGAAAGGAGGGACCTGTACCTATAACATCGTGTAACTTTTTCGTTTTTTTATTTTCCAGGAATATTGAAAAAACTGGCCAAACTTTATTTTTCCTGAATATTTGACCGCCCTTATCAATCCGTTCATATTTTTTTAAATTAAGCGTAGTTTTACCGAAACCTTTTGGATAATGGGACTTTGATAGGTGGTGAATGTGTTCCGAAAGAATGAATAAATAATTTTTGTGTATGTTTATAAACATGTTTTTCTTGGGACGTTTTTTTTGATTTCCGGAGTTTTCTGAAAATTCTCGGGTCTACCGCAAATTGATAAACAATGATTGGCAATATCGGTCTTTAATGCACACCATTGGAAAGCTGAAAATGTCCTCTTTTCGATGGTTTTTAAAATTTTTGGCTAAGTTTTTTATTTTTCCAGAAAATATTTGCAAGCCTTTTTTGCAAGAAATATTGATCCAGGGACAAAAATGATGGGGACCATTTTTGTAGAAAATGAACTGTACTTCATTTATAGTAAAACCTCACTTCTCTAAATAGCATATTTCAGGAGAAATCGGCATATCGTGAAATTGATAAAACATTAGGCATATTAAACACAAAAATTCAAAATATTTTCAATGTAAAATTTTTTTTCGAAATATAAGAGTTTGCAAAGAAAGAAAATTGTGGATAGCAGTGTCAGTGAACTTATTGAAAGTTCCTGAAGGATATAAAGCGTTATCTTGTCGTTTTGAACTCCTTTTATAGTGAATTAAAGAATTTTTCTATTGATTTTGTTGAAAAGATAAATTATTATGTTCCCAAACTTCTAAAAACTTCAGTTATAGCAGACTAACTTCGAAATAGAAAACAAAACTGCGATATCACTGTGGAAAACATAATCATTTAAAATAGCGCAGCTGCATTTAATACCGATATTACTACGATTCCCGTTGGAAACATGTAAATTCCGAATCGCAATCACAACTACTATGAGGATTTATGCATATAATGGACTTGTAAGTTCGTTTTATTTCCATTTAAAACAAAGATGAACCGGCTGCTTCTGTGTGTCCCCGACGGCGATCTAACTTTCGTAGTTCAAATTAGTTAAATGTAATCATTCGGCTGCTCTGAAGATGATGCTATTGAAGACGAGACGTTTACTGTATCATCAAAACTATTAGGAAATCGAATAGACACTGCACAATTTACTAAAAGGGATATGATTTTAGTGAGTCTAGTTTACCATTATACTTACTGTAATTGGTTGATTTTCGGCAAAATCAACCAGCAAAAAAGTCGACCATGATCGTGCGGGTGTTTATTAATATTTAATAATGCAAACGATTATTTAATTTGGTTATAAAAGTGATTTTAAATACGTTCCTTTGATCTCAAGCAATTGTTCGTCCTTTAAATTGTTATTTCCTTTATTATACAGGGTGATATTTAAGGTAATATTTTTTTATTATTTTAGTTGTAAGTTTAGCCCAAAAAAAGTTTACTTCGATTTAATTAACACAAACAAGTGTAACTAGCGCCAAATTTTGATTCCTCATGCCAAATAACGTAAAATTTCCAATTTTCAAAGAGAAATTGTGAAAACATAAAAAATTATTGCGAAAATCAAAATTTTAAATTTAAACTTTGAACACCCCGTATCTCGGAAACTAGCAATATTTGCATAAGGCATGTTGAGCAAAATCATCATATTTTGAGGTCTAGAATCTACAGTTCAGAGATTGGATATTCTTAATGAATCACCCAGTATAGTTCCAATTAATCAATATTTCATTAATTTATTCAAGAATTTCATTAATATATTTTTTTTAAATCAATTTTAGTACTCACCAAGTTCAAACAGCAAGCACTGGACCTGAAAAATAAAACATTTGATGTAAATATCTATTTTCTCTCACATTTCAGCTGGAAATGTTTCAACACTTTTTCCTTTTTTCAATTATAATTCATGTAAACATATTTTCTTGGCCAAAAGGCATTAAAGGGGAAGAGTTCAGCTTTCAGATAGAATAAAAATATGTAGGGTGTTTCATTAAAAAAATAGACGATATTTGCATTTAAAAATACTATTTTTTTAAAAACACCCTATATAAGATATCACTAATTAAACATTTATACTGAAAAAAATTTTATATAAAAAGAAATTGTTCCTCGAAAACCGCACCTCCCTATCGTTCCGAGATTTTTACAGTTAAACTTCTGGGACACCCGGTATTTTATATTTTTATTGTTTAAAAAGACACGCCGCTGATAGTGCTGAGAAATAAGAAAGAAACTCGTAAGTAAAATGAAAATGAAAAGAGAACACGAAATGTGCTATCCAAAAGAAATATGTATTGGCAATTTGTATTCGAAATTTGATTTTTGAAATATTTACGGAGGCAGCTATATTTTATTTTACCCGTTTTCAAGTTTTTGTATATTTTGCCCTCTAAATTTAGGACTGTGGTTTAGAAAATGAAACTCGACAAAGAAAAATTCATCATTTTACTCGAAACTAATTTTCACACTCGTCGTAGGGTCTAAATATCCTTTAAAAGACATCTTAGTATAAGCGGATAAGACGTCAACACTCTGGAGCACTTATCCTTTAAGGATCGATGCTTTCTCTCGACATATGGCAGTATTCTTTACTTTCTGTCCACTGGGATTTACTGTTAGCACCTGACAATTTTTATATTTGGTATTAAAAAAGAATGTTTCTTGCCATTTTAGTTATAAAACGTTTATTGGGAATCAGAAGTGGGACGTATTCAAATTTCAGAAGTAGCAATAAAAACTTATACCCTAACTCGAATTTTACGAAATATATAAGTAAAAACTCTCACTCTAATGTTAAAGTTTGTTCCACAAAAACTTGCTGAACTTATTTATGTAAATAAAAGTTTCCGGGAGTTGTACTCGGAGTCACGGTTGCCATTTTAAACATTTTCAAGTCCCCTACAACTCCATTACAGATGTTTGTTGTTAGTTTTAGGGAGAGTACTCCAACAATAGTTGAAAACTCATAATACTAACCCAATTTTGTTCGGGAATGCGAAATAAATTTTACAAAAATTATTATGGATGTGAATCAATGGATGATTTTTGTGATAATCTGTATATTGAAACTTTACGGACGAAACTCTCTTTTTGTGAGAATATTGAGCGGGCGATATGTACCCGTAATATGGGAAATATCGGAGATGTTTGTAAAGCGTGTATAATCGTGTTATCCTGATTGTATTACTATCTGCGATGGATTTGCCGGAATTGGAAAGGATAAAAGCAAATCCGATGTATTAAGGAAATTGTTTGAGTATTATAAGGTAAATTGGTGGAAAATTTGTGGTTGGAAAAGTTGAGATGTAGAATTTTTAGTTTCTAAAACTGCGCTACCTTTCGAAACCAAAAATATTTTGTCACATTTGCAGTAATTCGGATAATAACCCCTCTGGTGATACTAACCATACGTATTTTAATTATCGTACTCATGGAATTATCCTTAAAATACGCTCGACGCTCAGAATTTTTATCCTCCTTTAAATATATCATACTAATTATCCCAGCCGCGTATATTTCGTAGTTAAAATTTTGGCGGATGCGGAGTACAAAAAGCGTTACCTTTTTTTATTATTTTAGCCAGGAGCTAGAGACGTAATCTCGAAAACAAAATCCAACCGAAACATCTAGGTATTTCCTCTTACGATAATTCCTTAATTAGAGTCGATGCTTTTTGATTGTTGTATCTGCTAAATCTCGCTATATTTCTTAATTGCTATTTCCATGTTTCCCACTTAAAATACACAATTTCTACTCTCATACAGAACAGGATTCAGCAATTTTGTCAGAAAATAACATTTGTTTAACCACACACCGTAAAATTTTGAGTCAAATCCTGTTTAAATTTTGCTTATCACACAATGAGGTTGATTAGACTCCTGATCTACCCATATAACCAGCGGAATTTCTTTGTTCTGGAAGTGAAGGGAAGCTCCCTAATTGGAGACAGTGGATTAGGGAGGGATATTTCCTCCACTTTCTTCACAGACATAGAAATATACTTCAATCATACTTTAGGGAGTAAGTTGGAGGGCCTGAACTTCGATAAGGGCTTTTATCACTTCAGAAATTTGGGGCAAGGAATCGTTGGAAATTCGTAATCGGGTAATTGATGCTATAGAACTTATCGTAGCAATTCATAGTGATAATATTTGAATTAATTATTTAATGGTTAAATCTGCGAAGTGAGAAACTAAATCTAATATTAAGAAGATTCTAATTGGGTGCTTTGAAATTTTTTTGATTTTTGATTGGTGGGTAAGAAATAAAAATAAGAAGATTCATTCATTCATTCGATTGTTTTGTGCTCTGCAGTCCAGCCACTCGAAATGAATTCCCCATTTCCCATATTATCTACTCCCATTACAGAAGCTTTGTGCTTTCTATGTCCTGCACTTAGTGTCATCAACTGGACGTCATAGCGTCTACGGCCACGCCTCCAACACCGCTTAGGGTGCAGTCCGTCTAGTTTGACTTGGGCATCGCGCCAGCTTTTATTTTATCTGACTGAGCTCTAATATAAATATGTAGCGAAACCTCAGTCAGAGAATCGAGTAAGTGGTGGAGTGGTTACGCTCTCGACTTGCATTCGGAAGGACCGGGGTTCAAATCCCAGGTCCGCCTGACCTGGTATGAGTTTTTTCAGAGGTTTTCTCGAAGCAATGCTGCTTCAGTACACACCTCTCAGGCACCTACCAACGTTCCTTCCACTCCCATCCCCTGAACCAAAAACAATCCTTATTCCTTCCAATGTTGGCTAAAGAGTGCGGAGCCTGCCGACGACAATACAAGCTATATCAGCCATCGTCTCTGCTTGAAACATAGTCGTATATCGGCCAAAGTCCTATTGCCTAGGTCCTTTTATACCAGCACCAATACCATGGTGGACCAGATGATTTCTCCAAAATTACCTGGGTACATCACCTGTTCCCCAGATGGGATGATGATTGGCAGAGGAAATGGACAAGAATATAAAAGAGTAAATGGACGTATGGGGAAGTCGATTACTTCATAACTCAGGCGTTGAGTGGGCATGGGTGCTACAAGAAATATCTATTTGGTCGCATGAGAGCAGACTCCGAAGCCTGTCCATACTGTGGAGAAGAAGATGATGTGCAACACACTTTGTTTGCATGTGTACAATGGGAAGGAGTACGTCAAAGGTTCCAAAATGACACGGGTGTATGATTTGGAGTGGAGAGCATGATGGTATCCCCGATTTCAAGGCAGGAAGGATGGAGAAGTGAATATAAAATCATAAGATGCATAATAGAAGACAAAGCAAACGACGAGAGAGAGAGAGAGAGAGGGACATAGAGAGAGCTGAAATGCAGACATAATATGCACTCTCACCGAAGTAATGTGTAAACGATTCCAGTGGGATCTGCGAGAGAGAAGAGGTTTTAGTCGGTAAGAATCCGGAAAGACTGAGCTCTCGGGTGAGATTTCTTCTTCTTGGATAGAAAAAAAAAGATGGGATGATGATGTTCACTCGCTCAGTGAATAAAAATAAGAAAATATTCAAGTTTTCTTTATTTCTGTATTTAAATTACTACCCAACGCTGAATTGTTTTGGTGGTGACATCAATGAAGGGGAAATTTTTATAACAAATCTCTTAAATTTTATATGTGCTGAATATGAAATACTGGAGGGTCAAACTATCCTTAGCAAATATAATTATAATAAATCTCTTTATGTATATTGTAGTGTGTATTTCCTGTGAAACCAAATAGCCAAGCTCTTTCAGGAAAATCGACTCAATTTTATCAAATTTCCGTAGGTGTCCGCGCCGTAAATCTTACACAAGGAAATGTACCTGAAAATAAAGGGAACAATGCACTAGGTGGTTAAATAAATAGTCGTGCATTTATCAACTTGTTCTTTTTATTCCTCTATCTAACACATTATTTAGGGTTATGGTTACACCTCACACCGCGCCGTACGGAGCTTACGCAGAGGCGTGCTAAACCAAGTGAAAATTAAAATTTTTTGATATAATTTCAATGATTTTTTGAAAATTTATTGATTTCTACATTTTTTCTACGACTTAGTGGAAAATTGTTATCTCCTCCAGAAAATAATTCACCAAAGACCTACATAATTATCTTTTTCAAGCTCAAGTCCTTAAAACGTTTATATGCGTATTCGCACTTTTCTCTTGATTTCTTTGACAATAATTCTAATGAAGCAGCCTCAAGCTGCTCTGGAGGAGTCTTGGCTTGCGCTTCGACAGTCATCCAGGAATGTTAGTCCCATGGAATCAATAGATATTATTATATATTCAATCATAATTAGAATATACGATTTAATTGGAGTAAAAATTATAAATACCTAACTATTTTCTACGGACGTCTATGTTTTTGTATCCCGTTTCTTCCTCTAAAACAACCAATTTCGTTCAACGTATGAAGTAAGAGATTTCCGTTGAAATATTACGGTAGGATACGATACAGGAACAAGCAGATGTTTACTGTTATAGAAGCCAGGAAAAATTACATCAACCCAAAAACTTAGAAGGACATTATTTTTTTTTGACAGTGTATCTCACCGAAAATCAAATATCAAAGGATAAATTAAATTTAATGTTATTTGAAGCAGCAACGTCATAATCAGTGAAAATGCGATGTCCATTAGTAAGTTGTGTTATGTGTATCATCCTGTTATTATCCTGTCCGCATGTTTGTGATGTAATAAATCTGGGAAATTTCAATAGGAGCTGAAATTATGTCGGGATATATCTGGACCCTAATCAATCATCATTACGACGTTATCATCGATAAATTTGGGGAGAAAAATGGGGTTTTAATAAAAAATTTGGTATATCACGAAAAGAAAAATTGCATATCATCAAAAAATGTCACTTTGTCGCACTAATGGGTAGATCACTAACAATAAGGGATCTAAAATCATGGAAAAAAGCTTTTAGGTAATATGAATAAGTGGCAAATGGGGTTATCCAAAAATAAATGTCAAGTTGCCGATAATCTTCGATTCTAGTTCTATGTTTCAGTTTGTTCTTGGAACATAATAGTTATTTATGATATAAGTTTTACATCAATTAATTGGTGTCATAAAATGACATTTTAGACACTGACAGCATGCGTTATTATACTTTTACTTAACTTCAATTTATAATCTAAACAAAACTACACTATTAAATTTGATGAAATATGGCGCGATATAATTTGTTTCTTTAGAATTAACAAGAAAACAAGAATATATTTTTTAGTTCAAGAAATATTTAGTAATATCACTTTGCTAACCTAAGAATACTGGTGCTTGAGAATAAAAATGTGCTGATGTAAAGGTATCTTTCTAATAAATTCCACATTGGGTTATGGAAAAATATTTATTATGAGTTTTTTACCTTATCTCGACAGTTATAGCCATCAAGGTGTTGTAAAAATCGAAAATGGCCGTCATATTTGAATTTTTATTCATTTTATGCATGCAGAAGCAATCTGAACAAGACCGTCTGCGCTCTAAAGATATACATTAGGATTCTACGTGAAGTGTTCTAACAGTACCGACCTCAGGAATAGCATTTTTACAATCCATTATTGTATATTCGCAGTTTTTGTTTAAAATTTATAGTTCATAAACGCTTTTCTAATAATTTCTATAACTCTGGCGCCCATACTATCTATTGTATATTGCTTTTGTACTAAATATAAAATGAACCTTTATAAAAAATCTCAGGTGACGTCTATGGTGATGTTGGAAAAGTTTTCCCTATAAAAAATTTAAAATTTTCCTAGCAAGTCGAGTTTTGTGTTGGTAGATAGTGCAGTTGCAATTTTAAGGTTACATACCTTTTTTTTTCAATTTCAACTTTGTTTAAAGGACATTTTAAAGGTAGGAGTTTCGAAAGTTTTAACTTTCGAGGACAATTTCGTGAGGAAACCGATGAAAAAATTCATGAATTTTAAAGTCGCTTCAAATTTATCGGAACTTTTATCAAATAGTTAAAGACTGAGTTATAGTAACTTGGTTCAGCTTCTAATATTTTTTATTTTTCTGACCGAAGCTGTGGCTATCGGAATCACCCATTTGTCTACGAGATGAAATATTTTTATAGCGACCAACAGTGTAAATAATCTGGGCTCTAATGGCTCGTTAAGACCTCCCTATTTTCTTTTGGCGTTTTCACGATAAAAAGTCTTCACAGATAATGGCAACGACATGGTTTTTGTCTGGCTAAGTCACTCTGATAAAAATGATTTACTTTTATTATGATTTCTTACCACGTCCCCGAATTCAGTTCCGAAATGGTGTGGGAATGCCTAGGCAGACTCAAAGAACAAGGCTAGAACAATGTAATAACCTTACTGTGGATTCCAGGACTCACAATTCCGACTGTTTTTTTTGCAAATTTAGCACTGACGAACCATGGTTTTCACACACAAATATCAGTTGAAAACACGATAACAAGAGCTTCAATAAACTAGGAACGTTGAAACTTCGTAGTAAAATCAGGTAAAATTGATAGTAAAATGGTTTCCGCGATTTTTCTCGTTATTGCCATATTTCTCAGACAGACACAATTATAAACACGCATTTGTTTCGTTCAAACCTCAAAAGTTTCAAACAAAAACATATTTTTAATTAGTTTTTATGTAATTTGTTAAAAGTACATTTTTATTTTGTACGTATCTATAATTCAAAGGAAAAGTAACACATCTGGCAAAGGGTCGGCAAGTTACCTTAGAATGCGATGTAATAAAGGGTTCACTTTTAAATGTAAACAAATGTATCTTTTTAATGTATTCATCTGAGGTTTTACTCCTACTAAAAATCTTTTCGAACATATTCAATTAAACTGGTGCTACCAGACGCTGAATACCTTCCCCCTTCCCCGTTAAAATGTTGATGGAAATGCATGTACGTGAACCACTTACTCGAGCAAATTCATCAAAATAAAAATAGAGAAATAATATCGCATCCTATAAGATATTCACGTCACTGGTGAAAATAGAGAGAGGAAAAGCGACGAGAACAAGGATGTGATATTTTATTGAAGCTTGTACTGTTATAGGACCGTAGAATTTTTATCAAACTAGAGATCAAAGCTGGAGAAATGTAAATATTTATATAGAGGGTAGATTTGGCAATAATACTAAACATTTATGTCAACTCGTAAAATATATTAGCCAAAGGTAAAGCGGTATCGACAAGGAAAATCTTTATTGACTGAATTGATGTTATAAGATAAATTTTTAGATATTTATAGAGATTAATTATCAAAAATTGAACTAATCCACTTCCCCTGTGTGTTTGTGGAGAATCGTTCGTTGTTGGGGGTTAGTTTTTCGAAACTTGGCAGTTACTTCCGACTGTGTATAGCAACCAATCAGCAGTAACATTTTTGTGATCTTGCAGAGGAATTGCTTCTACATGACCCACTTTAGAGGCAAATGTCCAATTCCATTTTCCGACTAACTCATTATATATAAAATCTTGCTGCTCGATAAATATGAAATGTCAAAGGATTATCCTTTAATTTTTTTTTATGAGTTACGACTTTAATTTTGTATAAATAAGCGATTATTCCGTTTTGGTAATGGAGCTATAAACTAACAGGGATTTGGTAAGTGTTTAGCACATACTGCTATTTCAATATTCATTAGAGGCTGTAAATGTGGCGTTGTTGTTTGCCCTTCCGCGCTTTGCTGACGGAATTTTACACGGAACCTTTTTGGGATTTGCATATTTACCTTTTTGTTTGTTTATTTTTAGTTGTAGATGAATTAAAGTCTGTTTTTTCAATTTTTTTGTTTTCACTCGCGTTTTTTTATCGGATGAAAGTGTGAAATTATTTTCACTTTTTTCTTTACCGATAAATCAAAAATTACCCAGCTAAAAACAGGGGATAATGGAAGGAAGAGTTGTTGCAGCACGTCCTACAAGAATAAGTGGTAGAAGGGTTTTAATATTATATACATATTAGCTGTTACCATATATATTGTACTGAATTTTATAAATTATTATTTATATCATCACATATAAATAATAATTTATTGAATTTTGTACCCACGTTGGGCGCCAATTATATTATGTACATAATATAAATAATTGGCGCCCAACGTGGGAAAAATGGTAAATTTGATTGCAAAAAAGTTTTAAATATAAAAAAAAATTCGAATTTTCAACTTTTCTATACAAACACCTCACCCCGCCTATGTTCGAAAACTTTAATTGCGACTTGGAAATTTCCGTCTAAGATATAAAAAAAGATGTCCGTCTCCGAAAGACTTTGATGATTTATTGTTCAAGTAGCAGTAACTCGAGTCCGTATAAGTTATTGAGCCTTTTTCGAAAGTTGCAATCCTTTTCAGCTCCCTTTATTTGGAATAAAAAAACTCTACTCTTGAACATTTAAAAAGAAAAAATTAGTAAAACCGTCGAGTTATTTTTATAGTTTATATTTCTGGTGATGCAAATGTTGTAATTTGTGAAACTGGTTGAGTTCTTTAAATAATTAAAATCTTATAACCTATATATTGAATTAATTTCAACCTCTAATTAAAATTTCTGTTTATGTCTGTAGTTAGGCACATAGAACAACGAGATTGTTAAATATTATGACAATATTAATTATCTACGCAACAATGTCAATGTTTAATATAAATATTTTGAAATTCATTCTCCTAATTGAAAATGTATTTACAGTGAATATTCAATTTGGTCAACGCGACGTCGTGTCAAATGTCATGCACATATAAAAAAATGTTTTTAGGATTTTTCAGTCACTATCATCCTCAAGCTTCTAACCTCTCTACTGTAGAAACGGTGGAGCTTTACTTTCACGTCAGCAACAATATTCATATGGAACAAATCAAAACTTCTGTCAACTCAATAGAAATAATCATTATGACTAATATTCCAAAGGTCGGCCTTTTACGAATTGGTATTTAAACAAGAAATTTAACTTTTTCAATTCTATTTATTTTATTTATATGGTTAACATCGACATATTTATTAAAACTATCGATATACTGGGTGAATAAGTCACAAAGTCCAAAATTAATATTAACCACGTGTCACGTAGGTGTTATGAAATGTCAAAAGTTAACAAGTTGATAATGTATCGTACTTACCAATGTCAAATGAAATGAAAAGTCAAATTAGTTCTTACAAGATACTACGGCCAATTTAAAGAAACTATTACGTATGTCTTGTAGTTGGTTTTGTGAAGAAGACAATCGATCGTACGTTATTAAGTTTGATTTATATTGATAGAAGAAGTTAGTATGTCGAAAATATGTGTTGCATAAAGCTCCACCGTTTCTATAGATTTTTATGCAAAAATTTTTATTTTAAAAGTAACTCAAAATTTGAAAAAAAATCTTTTGGCTGGTTTATAGTTACTACCGCTTAAATTATCTCAAAATGTTTCGTTAAAAGGTTTATTTTCTTGTATTAATATATCCAAACCGATTCAGAATGTATTTATCCAGCTAAATAAGCCATTAAAGATAAAACTAGTAAATCAATTTGGATGGCGAACCAAATCTACACCACATTCTCTCATTACCCCTTTCTATCGCGTGTGTAACGAGGATAAACCTGAACCACATCATCTGAATATCCCGACCCAAATTTGTATGTGTTGTTTTCTCCAAAAGGATACACATTTAATTTGGATAAATAATCCCTATCCTGCAGGATTCAGAGGTGCAATCATAGACGGAGGAAAGTTTTTAAAATTTTGGCAAATGCGCGCAGTGCGCCCGCCATTTTTTAAACACGAAAATCCTGTCAAATAAAAATCGGGCATTCTGTCCATCCTCCCTTGTTACCTTTTTTGTGTTTGCGGCTCATTTTCTACATTTCCATTCTCCATAATGGGGAAAATCTCTAACTGTGAAAGCCTAACAGTGATAAACGTTAAATATACATCCTCGCCTTTTTTTTCAGATAGAGAAGTAAAAAAGTCAATAGTGTTGGGATTTTACCTAAAATTATTGTCTAATTTGTAAATTGTCTCTACATATACGAAAAATAGAGAACAAGAACTATTTAATATGTTAGGCGAGTAGGCGAGAAGAATATAGTAACAATATTGTTGATTCCAGGACACACCCCAATAAACAATTTTCGTGACTCATAGTAACTGATATTTTTATAAAGTATTTATAAAGGTTACACAATTATGTAAGGAAATGCTTTGTAGTTTTATTGCAACACTTATAGTAAATTAGGTTTATTAGGGTGTTATGCCATTACTGTAAGTTCTAGATTTATAATAAAGTGTTGTAACTATTTGTATGACTGTGTTATAAAACTTGAAGTAATCGTTACCTCAATTTATATAAGGTTTGCCGTTACTTCCGTAATAAAACTAATGGTTTCTGAGTTTTATAATAGCATCGTTGTTTACCTTTTAAAACTTCAGATACTTAAGTTCTTCTATAAATACGTTATGAAACTTTTCGTAACAAGTTCTTTTATAAATACGTTATGAGTATTACCACCAAAAGTTCTCTAACCATCACTTGTGGTGTGCTGTGACACTCAACTAACACTTAGCAATGTATGCTAAAAAGAGAAAACACATATTGAAAATGTGACAGATGACAGCTTGACAAAGAAATAATTTAGTAATGGTAAGGTTACCAACAACTCTATAGGAAAAGTTTATAAGAGTAACCAAGTCAGTAATAAAACTAAATATCATTACACCCTCTTCCTAGATGAAGTTTTATAAAGGTACGGGAAATATTTCCGTTACTTTTAGTTATAGACTTATGGGTTTTATAACGTTACTAAATAAAGGTGTTCGCAACTCTTATAAATTGCTCCAATTAAGTGTTGTAAAGGGTTTAAAAGAGTTTCAGAAATATTACTATGCTTAGCTTATATAAATTGCAGTTTTATAAAATAGTGATAGTAACTTTACGGTTACTATTATATAAACGAAAATGTTTATTGGGTGTAGAGCCCTCCAGCTCCTTGTTGTTTGTTTGTTTTGTGAAGCCCAAGGTCGGGCCCGGGTCGTTAAAGGGAGGATGGGTGGCTACAACTCGTTGAGATCAAATGAATGCATAAGTCAAAGTAACGCTGCACTAAGATTTTTAACAGGAATAGTAGTCTCGAGTTTAATTAGAGAAAACTGCAAAGAGCAGTAAAAGCAGTGGTAAATATTTTATCGAAAAGCTAGACGGGTTGAGAATTATTTTCACCAGCACTGAAAAACCACAGACCAAATTCCACTATAAAGTTCAACATCTTATTACGGATAGAAAAGCTGCAGGTAACTACATAAATATAAAACCTTAACTAGATACGTATACAACGTTCTTTAAGAGAGAGAAGGATTTTGAAAGTTTATTTTCTTCAAATACACATTTTTTGTTGTAAAAAAAAGGAACGTGAAGTCTAGTAGTGAAATTAATGACAATTTTCTCTTCAATCCGCTCTTGGATTTCTATTTGTATAAGGGTTAAACTGATTTAAACTGAACCTGTATAATTTTTGTGAGCAAACTTTTGTAATTTACATGATTTTCTTTAAAATAACGAACTACTTTTTTACAACCCCCATAACTAGCATCATGTGAAAAATTCTACACGTGCTTAACATCAAATCATGGGTTATTAGAGTTTTTGTAGTTTTGCGGAAAATCTCTAGGGAAAATGCTGTAACAGAAAATTGGGTTTTGCCGCAACGAACTTCGCGTCTGGTGAAAATATTGTCGATTCCTTGTAATTCCTTCGAAATACTTTTCTTTTCCTATTTTTCGAATCTTTTTATTACACACTGTTATTTCTTTATTACAAAACACGTTTTGTTAACGGAGATCTTAAAATATCTTGGAAATTTAAGCATCAACTTCAAATCTGATTCTTGTTATTAACAGTGGAGTACCTCAGAAATCAGTTGATGGATGTAAGTTCAACGTATTTTGTTAACAGCAATTTTTAAACATGAATGATGAAGTAGTAGCTATTAGTTTTTTCACGGCAGCGTCGCTCATTGCAAATACGATATTACCATCCAAAATAAGTAACTTTTGTTTGTATAAATGACAGTATAGTCCAGTAAATAAAGGCACCAACCTGTTCATCTCATTATTGTCGGACTTTTTTTTGCAACTTGTAGGTATTCATGTGTAGATTACTCTCTGAAAATATGTCTGTGCTGGAAAATGGCCCATGATCACAAAAATTCAGTTTTTGGCCGATATCTCCCGAAATATGCTACTTAGAGAAGTGGGGTTTTGCTAGAAATGAAGTACAGTTCATTACCTACAAAAATGGTCCCCATCATTTTTGTCCCTGGATCAATATTTCTTGCAAAAATTTTCCGGAAAACTAAAAATTTTAAAAACCATCGAAAAGAGGACATTTTCAGCTTTCCAGTGGTGTGCATTAAAGACCGATATTGCCAATCATTGTTTATCAATTTGCGGTAGACCCGAGAATTTTCAGAAAACTCCGGAAATCAAAAAAAAAACGTCCCAAGAAAAACATGTTGTTTATAAAGATACACAAAAATTATTTATCCATTCTTTCGGAATACATTCACCACCTATCAAAGACCCATTATCCAAAAGGTTTCGGTAAAACTACGCTTAATTTAAAAAATATGAACGGATTGATAAGGGCGGTCAAATATTCAGGAAAAATAAAGTTTGGCCAGTTTTTTTAATATTCCTGAAAAATAAAAAAACGAAAAAGTTACACGATGTTATAGGTACAGGTCCCTTCTTTCATATGCACTTTGAATCATGAAAAAAGATTTATTTTTACTCAAGTTATGGGCCAATTTGCCCGCCCTCCCATGCTTACATTCACGGAGCTTGCTCCCGGAAACGCCGCGCAGCAGCTCGAAATCCAAGGTACGCTTGGGCCCGTTTATCTCGAAAACGGTTAAAATTTTGACAAAAATAATAAGGATCATTTTTGTATATAATAAACTGCTCTCCATTCCTAGCAAAACCCCACTTCTCTAAGTGTCATATTTCCGGAGATATCGGCGGAAAACTCAATTTTTGGGATTATAGTACACCCGATTTTTGTAATAGTATATTACATACCTAGCGGGGAAGTAGATCATTACAAACCCAGGCTTTGTTAGAGACCCGAGGGTCGCTAAGTTACAAGAAAGAAAATTTGTTATCACAATTTAATATTCTTTTCGACAAAGAACTTCATGAATCTGTTACTAATTTATTGGTTTTGACAAATATTCCTTCTGTCACGAAATTTTAATTTTTTTGCTCAAACAAGTACATAATGTTTTATTTTGAATTAACCTCTACTCCTCCGGAAGTCCAAGAAGCTGAGATTGAGAGAATAATAATGTAGAAAAGCAATGAGAGGTTTAACTTTTTTTTTAAAAACCAGCTCAACACAATATTGTCATACTTCAGAAAAGTGACACATACTTCTAGCCGGAAAAGTATTTTTTTTAAGAGCGACTAGAAAATATACACTTTCTGGACAATTTTTTTTTTTTGTCCAGAAAATAACGTTTTGCCGATCAAGACCGGAAAATGGACGTGACGGACCGGTAAAAGCTTTATAATTCAATCTACCTTGATTTCGTTACTATGACAACAACGTTTCGATATATTGTCGAGTGATGACAGTTATAATAATAATTTATCTTTAACTTTAGTTGAATAAGACCGATTCGTTGATGTACGCCATTGTTCTAGAAGTGGCACGAGTAAAAAAAGTTGAAATAGGGAGTGTAAGGAAAGACCACTGGATATGTGTGTAAGTCTCTCGGGCTTAAAAAGAGTGTCCCTTAGGAATTTTCCGTAAAAACAGTAGTTCTTTGTTTTGTGTCTAGAAAATGTCGGAGGGAATTTTTAAATTACCCAAGATGGTTTGGAATATTTCATATTTTAAGTCAAAAACATTTTCTTCTATTCAAAAACTGAATTACATCTCACAATAATGAATGAATTCAACTGACGTAATCACACTTACATCCGTATTCACAGTAAAAGTCACGAATCTTTCTCGTTACGTCATAAATCAATGAGACAGTTTTCACCAGCGGCGTGTTATATCGAGGCTAGTACTAGAGTGCCACCAAGATTTAGCTGACGCCTCGGCAGATAACAATATTATCCTGAGGTGGGTTAAAGGGCACGACAGGAGTAAAGGAAATCGCATTGCTGATTCTTTAGCCAGGGAAGCCGCTGGACTAAAAATTCTAGGACCCAGTGACACCTACGGCCTAACGACTTCGACAATTGCGGAACTAGCCAAACGCTACACCCATACTCAATCCCTTAAGAGATGGGATGGAATCAAAGGATGCAGTCTTGCCAGGATCACCCTGGGCGACCCTGGGAAGCTGGAGCCGAAAAAATATTTGGCGATGACCAGGAGAAATCTACGTTTAACAGTAGGATTTCTGACTGGTCACTGTCAACTAGGAAAACACCTCCATACTATGGGGCTAGTGGACACACCTCTATGCAGGATGTGTGAACAGGAAGATGAAACTGTCAGGCATGTCTTATGCGAGTGTCCGGAGTTATCGTCAATAAGAGAGTGTGTGTTCGGTGAGTCTTGGCCTACACCTGCCAATATAAAGGAGATGTCTCCTAGTGACCTGTCCACCTTCCTGAGAAGGACAGGATGGACAATGACCTAGGAAGACAACTCCTCGGGAGGATGTACAATGGGTCACATGTGGCCTAAGTGCTGTGAGCCTACACTCACCCTCCCTACTCTACAGATACAGATACAGATACCAGCGGCGTATCATTATTAGAGAGTTTGGCATGTATTTCGGGTGATCTTATTGTGAGAGGAAATAAATAAAAACCAAATTGAACATATTATAGTTAGGCTACAATTTGAAATTCTTTAAATAAATTGTTACAAAACTTACCTCTTGAATGGCATTTTGTCGAAATATATCACAATAAATGTAAATGAACTTTACCTGCTTAAACTAATAACAATGACGACGAACTTCAAAGGAGACAGAATGATTTCCGCATAAAGTGACGTTTCACTTTTTAAGTCACAACACAAGACAGAGTGACAAACCAATGAAGACGTGATAGCCTAGCTTAATTCAGGCACAAAAGATATGTCTTTATGACGTAACGAGAAACTTTCGTGATTTTTACTGTAGCAGTAGAAAATATACAGGGGGTGCTAAGTAAAATAAAGTTTCAGGTACGTTATTAGGAAGGAATTAAGCGAGATATTTCCTGTAAACGATAAGTTGGGACACGGTGTATATTATGGTCTATTGGTTTACAACGCGCATCTACCTACTTTATAAAACTTTGCGTCTAAATTGCTGAGGAAGATACAGTGTGACCCAATTTGTTTGGAAGCACCCCTATAAAATCCGCATTTTTCAACCGATTTTGATTTAGTCTTTTTTGTTAGATTCAGTATCAAAAACAGAATTTGAGCAAAAATTTTATAAAAAAAGTTTCATTAACAACAAAGTTATCACTACATGAATTTGGAAAAAGTTGTTTTTTAATTAATTTTTTACTAAGAATGTAGACACATTTTAAAAATGGCAACATGGTAAACAAAAACTAGGACTCAAACATATTGCACTGTAAAAATTCGAAGCCGATACCTTAACCCGTTCTGGAGTTATAGCTTCTGAGAGTAATGGAAAATTGTGCTGATGTGACGAAAATACAAATTAACACCAAATAATACATTTTAATTATTAAACTACTTAATAATAATTGAATTCCACATTTTTGTAGCATCGACTAGACCTCCGTTAATTTCCACACATTTCTCGTATCGTTTGCGACCATGTCTTAGCGCTTTTTTATTTCATGTGGCGTTATTCCAGCACACGCCTGTCGTATTCTGTCACACAGTTCTGCTCTATTCCTTGGACGTGTCTTATACACTTTTTGTGTCAAAAGACCCCACAGATAAAAATCCAATATAGTTAAATCGGGCGATCTAGGAGGCCATTCGATTAACTCGCTACCGCGACCTATCCAACCATTTGGAAATGTTTCGTTAAGCCACTGCCTGACAATCCTAGAATACTGTACAGAACAACCATCTTACTGAAATATCAAATTTCTTCTTTCTGCTAGTGGCAGTTCGTCAATCCCTGCGGATAACTCACCTTCCAAGAATTCCATGAAGTTATTGGCATTCATGTTACCCTCAAAAAAGAATGGACCTATTATCCTGTCTTTTAAAATTTCGGCTTCGGATTTTTACAGTGCAATATGTTTGAGTCCTAGTTTTTCTTTACCATGTTGCCATTTTTAAATTGTGCCTACATTCTTAGTAAAAAACTAATTAAAAAACAACTTTTTCCAAATTTATGTAGTGATAACTTTGTTGTTAATGAAACTTTTTTTATAAAATTTTGATAGTTTACATTTGTGATGATTCTGAATCCAGTGGTGTAGTCATATTTGAGAAAAAAAAATGCCTAATATACTTTCGTCTTTTTTGGCAAAGAAAAATGTACGTAGAGGGCCTTGAAAATAGCTATTATGGTATGAAAATTTGTGCTCAAATTCTGTTTTTTGATACTGAATCTAACAAAAAAGACTAAATCAAAATCGGTTGAAAAATGCGGATTTTATAGGGGTGCTTCCAAACAAAATGGGTCACACTGTATAAAATGAAATAAATAAATCGAATCGAAAACCCCAGTAGTAGTTGTTGTTTGTGGGTAGTTGCGAGAAAGCTATTAGATTAGCATTTTACCGAGGAAATCTCAACAAGAAACTCACACAAATACTAATACGTAACAATAAAACTCACATGTTTCGATTAAAATCACATTTTGATCTGGTATAATTTCAAGATCGTTTCAGAAAGTTTGAGAAATCCCAAAGAATATTTAAACCGGAAAGAAAGTGTATGTCCAGATTAAAATTGATACAAAATAAAAAGTATACAACACAAGTACGTGACAACGCGAGGCGAGGCGAGGCACTATTACTAAAAATCATTAGATAAGCAGGAAGCGACACGAAAAGGATTTATTTATTTTCATAAAATTCCATCTCACAATAAAAATTTAAAATTACCTTCTATCATAGGCGTGCGATGAAATTTTTGAAGGGTGTTGATATATTAGTAACAAAAATGCAGTTACCATGGGAGTACGATAACAGGTATTAATTTATTTGTTTATTACATAATTTCCATCTACCACAAAGTTTTAAGAAGGGTTTAATTTATTTTTTGAAATTACGATAAAATTTTCGATTTATTTGTAAAAATTTCAATTCACCATAGGCGTACGATAACAATTTTCAAAGGGTGGTTAGATTGTAATAAAGTTTAATCATTTTATTGAATAAATTCACACCCATGGTCGACTTTTTTCCTGATTCAATTTGCTGTACATCAGTCGGTAGTGTGAGTAAGATAGTAAGATAGTAAAATATTACATCTTTAGTAAACAATTATTTTTCCAGTTGAATTATTACGAGAAAAAAAATTTTAAAAGAATTTGAGTGAATTAAAAAATATGTTTATATACGAAGCCTTCTTATTTCAAGGATTATGCAAATTGAAAAAAGCTTTTAAGCGGAATCTAATGTCAAGGGATTAGAGTTTCTACATTATGACATCGCCTCGTTCATGAAAACTAAAGATTGTTTTTAGAGATTTACTTCAACATTTCCACTTCCGTTTTAAACATCAACATTTTATAGTTATTTATGCAACTAGTACAAAAAGTAAGTGAAGCGACGTGAAGGTTAAGTGCAATAAACACTTTTTGCATTAAGTGCATACAATATTTTTTCTACGTGCGTGTAAAAACCAAAAAATATCTTATTTATAGTTTGGCAAATTTATCTGAAGCCGTGAAAAGCGATTTGATTAAACGTTAATTCTTTAATATGCTTGTTTTCTTGGATTTTGTCTATTTACATTATTTTTTCAATTTATGAATATTAAAAGATACTTTTCGAAATTTGTTATGGGCTTATTCAAGCTCTAGCAGCGTTGTGCGAAAACCATAATTTTCACGCCCTCCTTATATAATAATTATTATTATTTCTAATACTTTTATAAAAATAGGTACCGTACGCCATTGGTACGGTTATGACAGATATCCGCCAGGTTTCCTTGACCCTTACCGATGCCGCGTAGCTTCAGATAAACTTCCCAAACTATAGGTTGTTCAAAATGAACTAAAAATGAATGTAAACGTTTGTTATGATGACAAAACGCTGTAGTAACATGACAGATGACTGCAAGTTTTGTTTTTTCATTTAAATTTCGTGGTAAAGTTCATTTTCAACAGTTTCATAAATGTCGTCAATATTATTTTCAATCACCAGTTGCGTCACATCTTCCTTCCTAAAAAGTGCCACTACTCTATCCTTAAAACTTACACCTATCCTAGTACATTTTATGATTATGAAAATTGATGAAAACAATAAAATTGATAAAACAGTCATCATTATCAAAAGATAAGTAACTACATGTGATGAATCTTCTGTTTTTTTACAAAAAGTATCATTCGTATGTGTCAGAAAATCAGTTGATGAATTTTTATATGGTATTTGTTTAGTCAGAACATCAAAAACAATTGCTTTATTGTCAGTTGTCCATATATTTACATCGCAAAATGTTTTTTTCTTCCATAATTGCAACGCAATTGTTTTTTGCTCATATTCAAACGTTATAACTTTGATCAAAGGATTTCGTGATAAAGTCCATTCTTTCACTTCGCCTTGGTACAACTTAAACACATATTTTTCAATCTCACATTTCGTGCTATTCCAATAAACTTCAGTTTGTGCCACACTGTCAAAACAATGATTGGTTCTGAAACAACATTCTGCACCACTTGGTAGTATTAAAGAATCATTCACTGTATGTCTTTGGGCCACAGCTTTACTCCTTCTTTTATTAATTTTCTTAAACTTGTTTGGTGAAGATTTAACAGAATCCTTGAATTCCGAGTTATGTTTCTCACAAGAATATGTCACGGTGTAATTAATTATAGATGGTTTGGTAGCAATCGTGTAATTCTTTATCACTGAATCATCTTCCGTACATCCTTCACTTTCCACTAGTAAAATGAATAAATATGCCACAAACAATCTCATAGTTGACACCGTTAACTACCGACTCGAATAAAATATAAAGAAATTTTATTTTTATTCGAAAGATAACTCTGTGGTTTCCTGTAGGTATCTATCGACGAAATTAAACATATCAGCAAATTTTGTGGTAATGTTGAAACTTCCTGAAAATGAACGCTACTGACGTATATTAAATGTTTAATAAGTAAAAATAGTACCAATAAATAGGTGTTGCGATGTTAAGTAGGTCACACTGTATAAGTAAATTACAACCTACAATGTCTTTGTGTAAAACGTTTTTTCCATAGATGCAGTAAGCTGGAAAGTCTAAAGGGAATTCTTTTTATGTGTTTTCAAGTCAAAATGTAATTGCTTTCGCTCTGGAAAGTGTAGGTAATTATGTGAGCAGAAGAACACTCACTTGAAATATGGTTTTTCGTAGAAAAGTCTCTCGAGAGACAGAGAGCTCTTTCTCACACAGCATCTTACAACCCGAACACAGTTACTTCAAATAAGAGAAAGGTACAAGGATTTTAAAGCGAAAAAAAATGTATTTATTAAGGAAACATGTACGTCCTCCTTTTTGCTATTCCATGCCCAATAAACAATTTTCGTGACTTATAGTAACTGATATTTTTATAGCGTATTCATAAAGGTTGCACAATTATATAAGGAAATGCTTTGTAGTTTTATTGCAACACTTATAATAGTAAATTAGGTTTATTAGGGTGTTATGCCATTACTGTAAGTTCTAGATTTATAATGAAGTGTTGTAACTATTTTTATGACTGTGTTATAAAACTTGAAGTAATCGTTACCTCAATTTATATAAGGTTTGCCGTTACTTCCGTAATAAAACGAATGGTTTCTGAGTTTTATAATGGCATCGTTGTTTACCTTTTTAAAACTTCAGATACTTAAGTTCTTCTATAAATACGTTATGAAACTTTTAGTAACAAGTTCTTTTATAAATACGTTATGAAACTTTGGGTAACTGATGTTTTCTCTTTGTGTTTCAGTAAAAAGTTAACCTAAAATAGGATTGGTGAATTGTGAATAAAACTATGATTAATAGCTGGAAAAAAATCAAGTACAGCAGTACATTTTGCAGAAAAGTTTCTAGGCCTTTTACCAGAATAACACAAGTAGTGCCAGCATCTTCTGGTAAATTAAAAATCATCACTTTCGTTAATCGACAGGTATTTTCCAGTTCCACTTTATCAACAAATGACGTCAAAATTTCTTCTTTACCTTTGAATATTACCACCAAAAGTTCTCTAACCATCACTTGTGGTGTGCTGTGATACTCAACTAACACTTAATAATTTATAGTAGACTTGAAGTTTTATAGAATCACCATTTATGTATATATAGTGTTACTTTAAGTTTTATAGGGGTCCCGACAGTAATTTTGTGGTAACTAATTTTTATAAGGGTGTAGGCTTTATCCGCCATGATAATTTTCTAAAACGCAGATATAAACAGGAATAGAAAATTAAATATTTAACAAAATTTTGGAAAACTGAATTTAGATTGGACTCTTATTTTACATGATATTGTAAGAACATATTATGATTGATTCTGTTTTATGAACAAATTTAAAAAAATTGAAATAATTATTTTTTAAAATTCAATAAGAATGTTTTTAATAATACATATTTCAAAGGCCAATGAATTTTTTAGAAGTGCCTTGCTAACATTTACAGTAAATAATGATTGACAATATAATTTTGGTCCTACCTTATGTGTGGAAATGATGTGACAAGTATTAAAGTGCACATAATATATCACATCATCCATCTTAATATCATATAAACATGGAGACAAAAATGAATTACTATACTGCCTGATGTTTAAAATTGTGGAATTAACAAAAAGAAACAATATAATAACCAATGTATTCTAAAAAGAGAAAACACATATTGAAAATGTGACAGATGACAGCTTGACAAAGAAATAATTTAGTAATGGTAAGGTTACCAACAACTCTATAGGCAAAGTTTATAAGAGTAACCAAGTCAGTAATAAAACTAAATATCATTACATCCTCTTCCTAGATGAAGTTTTATAAAGGTACGGGAAATATTTCCGTTACTTTTAGTTATAGACTTATGGGTTTTATAACGTTACTAAATAAAGGTGTTCGCAACTCTTATAAATAGCTCCATTTAAGTGTTGTAAAGGGTTTATAAGAGTTACAGAAATATTACTATGCTTAGCTTATATAAATTGCAGTTTTATAAAATAGTGATAGTAACTTTACGGTTACTATTATATAAACGAAAATGTTCATTGGGTGGTTCAAGATACACAGAGTGAATCACGATCAATGGTATATTTAAATATTATTCATCTCGGTAACAGAAAGAAAAAAAATTGTGTTTTTCCATTTTTTAAGCTTAAATTCAACAAAATGTGGATTCTACTATTGGGGTCGTTCGTCTCCGAATCCCCTACCTCACTTCTAGCGGTATTATCATTTCGAAGCATGGCTTATTTTCGCCCTGACTTGGGATAGTCTCCAAGATAAGATGAATATGTCTCAACGGGACGCTTTTTCCCGATATTCCACGTTGCCTTGAAAAAGTGAAATCCAATTTGACATGAATCGTGAACAATGCAAAGTCAAGGTTCCTTATTTCTTCGAATTTGGAAGTTTATCTTGAGACTTTTTTTTCTTATTGCTTTGGCGACTTTCTCGACTACTTTTTCTATGCCGGAATTTCAAAAACTACCAAAAAAAAAATAGAATTTTCTATTCTATTAATTTATTTGTAAAAACTTCCACGTCATGGGCGTACGTTAAAATTTTGAAGAAGGTTATAAATTATTTGTGAAAATTTGCTTTTAACAAAATTTTAAAAATGGGTTAAATCATTATATTTGTAAGAAACCTATGGTACGCCCTTGGAAAATGGACTTACAAGGAACCCCCCTTTTTTTTCTCTAATTCTATTAATTTTGAACTGAGGATTTTTTTTTCAGTTTGTTCTTATTTCAAAATCCATCTCACATCAAATTGATTAGTCGTTATTAACCTCAATTCAACATGTCATTAGCAAACCAATAGTTCAATACCCCAGCTAGAGGGCGCCATCAAACTGACCGAGAATTAAATTAGACAAAGGAGGCATTTTATGGGGATATAATATACGATACGACTGTGAAGCACGGAATTTCGCGGCATTTGCATGTTATTAAAACTTTTACATGGACGTTTCCAGTATCTAAAGAGCTGGAACTATGAGGATTTTAATACCCTGCATTTACCCTTTCCCGGGAAAAAAAACTTCAAAGGCAATTTAATGAAATGAAATAATGAATTTACAGAATTTAAGCAGTATATAAAGTATAACTAAAGTCAGTGTGATGACCATAAAATAAAGCAATGTTGTCAGATATATTTTCTAAAATTGTTGGGCTCACTATACAAATGTTTCCCATTACTTCAGTTAACTGTTGGCTCGTGATGTTCTCAGAAAGCTAATTTGGAAATATTTAAAAAAAAATACGTAATATAAATTTATTAGTAAGCATTAAAAAAATGTCGCTCGAAATTGCTGTAAAAAGAGAAATTAATTAAAACAACTTTTTGTATGCCTACTATATTTAAGAAAATTTTGTATATCTGGCAACGCATTGCAGGTGTTCAGCGTTATACAACTATCAAGTACATTATTGTTTATATTATAATGGAGTAACGGGTCATTTACTAAGGAGGACTAACTGTAAATAAAAAAAATTAAACTCCGAGGGTGGCCTGCGATATTAGAGAGATATTAGTATTGTGTGTCGATTCAGGGGCGTGTATGAATTTTGTTTCAAGGAAGTATTTAAAATAATAGTAGTAAATATCTAGTATCTATCTCTTGGTCGAGTGAGTTTAGTGAATTGATATCAATATAATATGTATTTGTTCGTAGACGTTGGGGTTAGGGTTTTATGATTATAATTTATTTGTAATTAATTAGAATAGAATTATGGAGTAACGACAGTCCAAGATGATGCGCGGGAATCTAATAATTTGGCGCCACAAACAAATGCAAATGACTTAGCACTAAATGATACCGATGATAGGGCCGAATTTAAGAACAAAGATTTACATGTTCAGTGTCAACGCGTTGTTTTAAATATGTACGCGTGTTTGAAAAAAGAAAATTCTGAAATTTCTGATAATGCGGTTATCGCGAGAATTCACGAATTAACGTTAATCGGGTTTACAACGATTTATAAAGTAATAGTACCAACTTTAGAACTGATTCGTGATAAATTGCGGGATATTCCTGAATATATTTATCAATGTTTTATTGAATTGTGGATTCAAATATAAGAAGTTAGATAATCGAATGGAATCTCGGCGTATCGTTGAACTAAGACAGGAGTATTTGCGCAAAATAAAAGGGTACCGTGATTCAAATAGAACTAGGTATAATTTATTTAGACGAAACTTGGTTTGACACGCATGATGTTGTCAAGTATGGTTGGGTTGACGATACAAAAAAACTGTTCTTTAGATACTCCGTGTTCTAGAGGAAAACGTGTTATTATTGTATTACAAATTTTGTATGCAGGCTGATTTTTTTCATTCAAATTAATATAGTAGATTAACATTATTTCACAATATTTGAATTTATAAAAAAATGTATATGCACGCCATTGGGCGGCTTTTTCCTTCAAGGGGATTAAAAATATGGTTCATCACACTGACTTTAGTTAGACTTTACCTAGTTATAGTTTGAGTAAGATAAATATAGAGTGTGATCACGAATAACTACGGATAAAAAGTTAATATGAAAAATCTACTTTATTTTACAGTCAATTTTTAGTTCATGCACTACGCATATATACAGACGGCTCAAAAACCAAAGGATGTGGAATTTACTTCCCTACACCTGCTGATATAAAGGAAATGTCTCCTAGTGACCTGTCCACCTTCCTGAAAAGGACAGGATGGATGATGACATAGGAGGAAAATTCCTCGGGAGAGTCTACAATCTACAGTCTAACTCCTTCCTACTCTACAGATACAGATAAGTTCATAGTTCATATGAACTGAAAATGCTCAATGTATCATTGAATTATATGCTTTAAACTAAAAACTGAACGCAATCATTTTAGAATCAATTTTTCGAAAGTGCGATGGCACACGTCTGTCCGCAATTTTCCAGTCTCGCAGATTCAACAAGAAAATTGAATTAATACTCCAGAGACAAGGAGTTTTCAACGGCTTTTTCTTAAATTTAAAAATAGAAAAAATAACTTTTCCGCGATACGCAATTCACTTGGAGTGTCCACTGTACTTTAGATTGGAAAAGCTTTTAGATATTCTCTTCAGAAATGTACACAATTTTGTTTTGTCTTTTAAAAAGACAACAAACCCTTGTTAAATAGTTAAGTTCACCATGTCGAATAAACAGAGAGAGATAGAGTTGAGTGTGTGTATCAACCAGCTCACGTTTTGCAATGTTTGTATTACTGCGTTTCAGTTTGAATGGTGTTAAATTAGAGCCTATATATGTTGGGGTTGTTGGGGCTTCTATGTATGTATGTATCTGGAGATAATTCCACCCCTTTCGCGTAATTTGTGCAGATTTGTACGTGGTGCTAGTATGTATGTTTGTGTTGTACACATTTTGCGAATTTCACAGTCAAAAACTCGAAACAACCAGAACAGGACTTTATCTAAACATTGGACAAAAGATTGCTTCAAATTAATTGTAATATCTCGAGAAATTACATGAAATATATCTACCAGTTTCAAGTAAATAACTCAACTCTTCATATTTTGACATATTTTCACTGCCAACCAATTTAGTATGTTTATAAACATCATTAAAACTGTCACCAGAACTGTCAGTGTTTAGAAATTCGTCGTAGCCAGATAAACACAAACTTAACAATGAATAATTTTGCACAGTTTAGAAATTACGATTACATTTTAAATAACAAAACGGTTCTATTACCTGAAAAAATATTCGCTTTAATAGAATTGTGGAATAAAATAAGTACTTTGGATTTTGAAGAGCTAAACTTGAACGAAACTATCAATTTGGTGGACTGGGCTTTGTTGCATACCATGAACATCGCTCTTACAGCTGAATGGACGCATTATACAGATTTATTTCAGGTAAATAAATGTGTTTATTGTTATTATACATACAAGGTGTACCAATCTTACGTCAAGGTTTGATATATATTCTTTATCTATCAATGAAATAATAACTCGTTAATTTCCAGACAAAACTATTAGACTCTATAGAAAGAGCAAGCGAAGTTGTTAAGAGGGTTTCTAAGGGTTTTGAAAAAAGTTTCGATAAAATCGTGTACGTTATCAAACATACTTGGAGCATTACAATATTAGACGTTATAATGAAAAACGAAAACGTGGGTATAAGTAAAGAAATCATGGAATTTTTCGACAAAGAAGAAGCTCATCTGATTTCGGTAAGATTGATAAAATTATGCGATTCGCAATGCGAAGATTTGGCTTTGAATTTGGCGACGGCTTTTTTGAAATATCTCAAGTTTATGGAAAACGTCGGACAGAAGGTGAAAATCACTCCTGATCAGATTTTGTTTATTTTCGATATCAGAATTGCTTTATTGTATAAATGGGGAAGGATTAACGTAATCGAGGAAGCTTTGAGCGAGTTGAACCATAAAGATTTTCAACTGTGTATTGATAGATTTTTGAATAAAAAACCGTATCTGTTGAAGATTTGGAAATTTTCCAAGAAGATCGCTATGATAATGATGCCAATTTTTTTAGGTAAATTATACAATTTCATCTACCAGATTCTAATTTTTTTATATTTCAGAAAAAATAGTCGTATACACCGAACACAGACGACTTTTTATCGAAATTTTGAAAACCTATGTGGATCTTAGTATATCTACGGGAAATTTCAAAGACGTTTATCCGAAAATTCGAAAATTATGTAACTTAGCCGACTCCCAAACGCTCCAAACAATTTGCGATGTTTTAAAAAACTTTGATAACAAAGAAATATATTCATTCACTGTTGAAATGTACATCAAAAGCCTTACAGTCGATATGAATGAGCTAGAGGCGAGTTAGAAATTCCATAAAAATAATTTCTTTTTCAGAAAACGAATTAAGTAACCAAAAAGGTTACCCCAGATTTGTATGTATGTATGTATGTATGTATTTTGGGGTAACATTCACTGAGACCTAAAAGATCTATTGTGCCCCCTTACTTCTACTTAGTTTCTGAGGAGAGTCTCAGATACTAGTAGCTCCTTTAGTCCTATTTCCCGGAGGAATTTTAGGATATCTGCAGGCCTCAACTTAGGTAACTGTCCCTCTTCTATCCAGTAGTCTCCCAGGTACTGTGCCCTAGGATTCTGAAATACTGTGCAGTTCGCAAGTATGTGGATGGAGGTTTCTTCTTCCATTCCACAAAATCTACAATCTTCTTCCTCCACTATTTTGAGCTTTTTAAGGTGTCCATTCAGGCGACAATGTCCCGTTAGGATTCCTGTTAAAACTCTTAGTGCAGTTTTGCTTTGACTTATGCATTCATTTGATCTCAACAGGTTGTAGTCACCCAGAAGAATCTTTGATTGCCTAAGCCCTACTAGATCTTTCCAATTGTCAGATCTTCTCTTTTCTTCGGCTTTACCTATTTCTTCCAATATTACATTGGAGCTGATTCCGCAAAAAGGTTCCGGCCCCCAAAAGGGTATTTCACTCCCCCTCTTTGCTAGTTCATCTGCTATTTCGTTTCCTTCTATTCCAGTGTGTCCTGGAATCCACAGTAAGGTGACTATATTGTTCTCGCCTAGGTCATTAAGTTTGCCTAGGCATTCCCACACCATTTTGGAACTGATTACACAGGAACTCAGCGCTTTAATGGCTGCTTGACTATCAGACATTATGATAATCCTTTGCCTTCTATATCCTTTGACAATGTTGAACTGGGCACACTTTCTTATTGCGTGAATTTCCGCTTGAAAGATACTTGGGGTTTTTCCCAAGCTTTCAGAGTGTTTGGTTCCTGGCCCGTACACTCCTATCCCAGTTCCTTCTATTGCTTTTGAGCCGTCTGTGTACCATTGAATGGCATTCTTTCCAAGTCTGGTAATGGTATTTGGATCCCATTCCTTCTTGTTGCTTGTTGCAGATTTAGTACCTAGTGACTTTCTTAAACATTAATTAAACTTCACAGATACAAAAAGTGAACGAAAAATATGAAGAAGAAGAAAGACCTGAGGAAATATCGATTATAACTTCTAGATTAGCGTCTACACTCAGTAGTTTGGCAGAATATATGAAAGATAAAGTGAAAATAGCTAGAGAATGTGCGTTGACAGCATTTAGTTTGGAGCCCACAGTTGATAGACTATACATTTTAGAAGATCTAGCGAAAAAATGTGGTTTACCGGTAGGTATACTATTTATAAAGTCAATGTGAAGAGAAAAAGAGATTTTTAATCCCATAAAATACTGTAATTAGGTCACTTTAGTTCTTTTTTTTATTTTAGCAGCCGTGAAAAAGTAGACTATTTGATTTTTTTTTTAAATTCATTTATATCTTTTAAAGGTTTTAGACAAAACGTATCAATGGAAATGTAAGATACATCCCCTATCATCCCCAAACTCTAGTGACGAAATTTTAAAAGAATGCTTGGATTGTCGGGAATATATGTGTAAACTTCAACCGGATATTCCCATGAAAGCAAATCTGGCTCTTTATGAAGCTATTCAAACTTTAGATTTGCCCGAAACCATTTGCGACGATCTTATAATTTGCATTTCCAACCCCAGATATCAGGTAATCTGCGACAAAAGATGTCTTTCCGAAAAAAAAAATATTTATTAAAAAAATGCATTAACCGATTTTTAAAAATGAAGGTTCTGGATTCGACATAAAAATGTATTACCCTGCAGCGATTGCGATTTTACTATAGTATAGTACAAAGTTGGTTATTTTTAGGTTTTAAGTTGGTATCTTCCTTGGATGGTCCTTTATAGATTGTGCGTGTTGTATTTAAAATATCCTTTGCGTATCAGAAATTATATTAAAAAATTAAATTTTGTGGATATCGATTATTCGAAATTCGAACGAAATCAAAGAGGACCGATTAGTCCTTTTGCAGGTAATCCATTACACACCGAACGAGCTATGTTTAATATTGTATATATTTCTTAAAGGTATAGAAAAAGGTTTTGAAAAATATTTAAATACAGATTATAATGGAGAAGATTCCGAAGAAGAGTTGACGTCTGAAAATTGTGCTATCGATGGGGACGACTACGATCCCAATTCGATGGAAAGTTTGAAGAAGATTCTGGGTCTTGGTAATAATGAAATGGGGAATGAAGATTTAAATGAAAGAGAAGAAGAGGAAGATAAAGAAACGCGTGAATGGATTATTGGTGGTGGAGGGGATGAAAAAGTTGAAAAAGGATTTAAGAAATTGAAGAATAAGTTTTGTTTTTTTAATAAGGAAGATAAAAAGAAGAAAAATATAAAGGATCGTCAATTATGCTTGGGGACGATAAAAAAAAAATCCCGTTGTTCGATTTTTGGTCGGAATAAATCAAAATTTGTAAAATAATAATTTTTTTGTATATTTTTTTAAAAGTGTTTGTGTTATCCTGTTTTTATATGAAAAAAAAATGAATAAAAACGTAAAAAAACCTCCCAGCGAATCGGCTTAAGCAAAATAATCCACTATTACTCATTTTGATTATTCTAACCCTCCTTACACACATACCATACACAAAAAAAAAGATGATTGATATCCTTTTTCATCCTTCGAAGCAACCCCGAACACATTTAACATTTATGATGATATGATGACGTCATAAGTAACCGAATAAAGAGGTTTTGGTTGGGCTCTTAACCGAAATTGTATTAACGGAGGTAACGCACTTTTATTTGGTATCCATAAACGCTAGAGCACATGAAAATCGTAAAAGTTTTGTCGAAGGACGTTATTCCTTTGGATGTCGATTGCAGAACGAAGAACTACCATTAGACATTGACAGACATGGTACACCGATGGGTCTAGAGCTATAAATGGCGGGAGTATACTCCAAAAAAACCAGGTGAGAGCTTAGGCTACGCTCTGGGATACTACACTGTATTTCAGGCAGAGGTATATGCAATCTTGCATTGCCACGAAGGCAAGCAGATCCATATCATGTCAGATAGTCAGGCGGCAATCTCAAATCTAAAAGTAACTCCTAGACTAGATGTGATTGCAACGAAGAACTGAAGACGTTTGCGTTAAACAGACCTGGTTACCAGCAATGAAAAAGCTGACAAACTTGCAAAAAGAGGGTCAGAGGATACGCAGCCTGAGTCTGGACAGATCCTCGGTATACCGAAAACTATAGTAGTAAAGACCTGGACCAGAGAACAACAATTTTCTGGGTAATCGTCCCAACATATTGATACATATTTTAGCAAAACCAAACAGAATATTGGCTTTATTCAACTTTAAAATACAACGCGGTAATGTATACAAAATGACAATCTTTTGTGACAGACTATGTCAAACACTATAAACATAGTTCATACTACAATCTTCAATTAAGACGCAAGGAGAGTATTATTACATTCGCCCCCTCTATGAAGAGATGTAGTAGGCTGGAGGTCTTCAGTTTCTGCACGAACGCCGTGGTTGACTGCTACCTACATCCGAATCAGCATCATCTGAATCAACATTGGCAGGTGAGTCTTGGTTCGGAAAGATATCTTCTATCATCAAAGTCACCATCTGACAGGTCTTCAATATTTCGTGGTACTGGGGCCAGTTTTCTGTTGGAAACTGTTGTCTCCCGCTCGTCGGGAAGTCTAACAAAGGAATATTCTGGGTTACTCTGCAACAATTGAACTTTGTCCACAGTGGGGTCATATTTTGAACTCCTTACATTCCGTTTCATGAACACAGGTCCAGGTGAATGGAGGCAAGTCGGCAAAGACTGTCCATTTTGTGAATGACGTGGATGATTAAACATGCGCTCATGGGAAGTTGTGTTAATGCCCACTCTTTGTCACGCTTTCTCTCACTCTTAGACACGACATCGCAGCTCCTTATTGATTAGATGATACGTGACAGCTGACAAAAACAGATGACAAGTAAGATTTAAGGTTGGAGCATTGACATGTGACATTTTCAAAAGTTCTGTTGCACTTTTTTAACGTCTTGCAAGATAAAGACGGTTTCAGAAATATCAGTTTGGGTCAATTTTGGAATTAAAATGCAGCAACTTGGTTTGTTGAGGAAAAACTTCAATGTGTTAATGTTTTTCTAAAAAAACGGCTCGCCATTTACGACACCCGCTTTTTCTATTCGTTTCCTTTGGGACATTCCACATTCTGATACATGCGGATTAAAGTGGATTGCGATATCATAAAATTCACGTATTATGGAGGAAATTTCCATTGCCGTCGGTGGATCACGTACTGATCCTAATGGGTTTTGTTCACTCGCTACATAGCCCGTACCGCCCGTCGTATACTGTTTACAGTGACAGGTATTGTTATGACTATAGCACTTGATAATATTAGATTAGATTAAGTTCTTTAAAGACGCAGAATATTAAACGAGAGTTTAAAATATATATCCTACTGACTGCGCCACATTAACGTTCAAATAAATTCCCCAAGATAAGACATTGAGAAACTATTTTGATTCTGCCATTGTCCGAAGTGTGAACCTTTCTGAATAGATTAGAAACAATAGGTCTACGCTGGAAGTAAACATTAAGCTTTGGAACAATAGTGCAAGATATTAGCGGAATAAGAACGTAATATATAGGGTGATACTTTAGAACGGGTATACTGTAAAAATAAAGGGTATGCATATTAATTAGAGAAACATATTTCACGTATACTTTTGAAACATTCTTGCAGAGTGTCTGAAAGCATTCCTAATTTCATTAGAGAAACCTCGTTAGCTATGCACATTTCCTTTATATAAAATTCTGTAGGTGTTCGTACTAGAACTGGTTTTTTCCAGCAAAATATAACACGAAAGAATGAGTTAGTCTTTTTTGTATACAGAAAGTGGTTCGCTAACTAGGAATATTCGAATGTGTACACATTAATTGCAACTGAGGCTCAGAATCAAGTCCTTAACTTCTTTATTTATTTATCAATCCAACTTTTCATAAACGCACTGTTCTAATATACACAAGCCCAACGTTGGGCGCCGTTTGCCATTAATAGGATTAAAAATCTCTTTTCAAAAAGAGTTTAACTTAACAACAGAGCAGCAGTAATAAAATTAGATCGGTGTTTGGAAAAACTTCGGCTCAGAAGGTAGATAGACCCCAAATCAAGAGCTAGGTACTGGTTCAGTAGCTCTTGACTCTAAAACACGACTCACGCGGTAATCCTCGGTCAGACCACTCAGAATCCAATCCAAAGAACAGAAAAACGTTTCATTTAACAGAAATTGGAAGAGTTGCTGTAACACTTTGTTTTAATCATAGCTATGTTTACCATCCGATGAATTTCCTTTCTTCTCGAATAAGGATTTGAAGGGAATGATATAATTATGGTCCACAAACTTCACCCTCATAATATGTAGGGTCATCCCTGCATTCATAGGGATTTCTATGCAACCCACGGAACGTCGTTTCTTAGCAACCACGTTATTCAATTTGTACAATGACAGATTACTGAAGTAATTTCGATTGAAATTTGGAAAAGGGGACGGGCGAATTAAAGCTACTAATTTAAGGGTTGGAATAAGGTCCTTGGAAGTTTTATTTAAATTTTTTTGTTGGTACTTGTAGGTGGTTTTTCTTAAACCGACTAATATTTTTTACGACATCTTTTTGTGTACTTTATTATTCCCTCGGGAGGCGTTGGCTTAGTTAAGGCCTACCGAGTTACCCTGAGAATAAACCTGATTAATTTTACTATACAAGCGAATGGCCTTAGTCTATTTAAAGTAATCTCCGGCGTGAGTGGAGGTCCTTGCATTTACATGAACCCATTCCAAGACATTACCTACATACAGGGTCGATCTCCATTACTACCAAATTATTTTCGGAATTTTAACGAACTGAAGCCGTTTCTGGAAATAAATTAACTTATGGAGGTAGGTAAGCGTAATAAAGTTTGTTTGGAATTAGGAATTTTTCCAAAGAGAAAATGACAAAAAGTTTGGAAGAAGAAGCGACCGAATTTCGTGAGCTACTGTGAGGAATGTAATCGTTTAAAATTAACCAACTTTTTGATTAAGATCCTCGAGGACTTAACGGAAAAGAAAAGTGGATTTATTTTTCTTTTTTTGTATTCTTTGTTAGTACAATATTCGAAAAACTGTATAGAATACAGAAAAAGTGTATTTCGGAAATATATGTATAATTTGAGGTTAGAAATTTCAGGGAGAAATTAAATTTATAGGGAGCAATCTTGCCTAGTAGAATTGAAGTCACAATGAACTTCACGAACTCACTAATTGAATTGAGCATGAAATGAATTGCGTCAGTTGTCTACTTCTGATTCATCTCAACTCTACAAGGTTCAGTGCTGGACTTTGCCATAAAATATATCATTTTATACACCATTTATGTCATATTTACTCGTCGTTGTTTCCTGACATATATTTTACAGGCCAAAGAGGATAAGCGATAGAGCCATCCCGCTGATTGCTGACCAACGCCAATCATTTTTGTCTTGCCATTTGCGGACTCTAACTTTTTCACCTCTTGCAACCAAGAAGTTCTTAACCTACCTGAACCACCGATCTTCCAGTCTGAAATAGAATAAACTACATCCTCATCTCCAGCTCTCCATACATATCCCAACCATCTTGTCTTTTGCTGAAAGTATTTTGTGAGAAAGTTCCTCTATCGGAACAGTACGCCCCTGAGATGAATCATCTCTCTTGTAAACGCGGCAATAGCTGGGAATTGTCACAGCTTTTCAAGGACTCTTTTGGTCTCAACTTTTGTTTTACCCTCTAACTTCAACTCCTATAATAAGTTTAATTTACAAAATGTTGGATTCGGCAATTTCGAGCAAATCGATATATTATATGACTTGTCTGTATTTTTCAGTTGATGTACACTGAACGTTGACATTTTCACTGAATTAATTATTTTTCACAGTGATAAACTCACTCCCCTAGAGAATGGCGACTCTAAAATGGTTTACCCAAGGAAATGAACACAACGCTAAAACGTGAGGGAATAGTTAATATAGACGAATTTTCAATGAAAGCAGCCTCATTGAAACTCCATTCATTACACTGCAAAATATCACTAGATTAACTGGTTCATACACACATTTTTACGTTGATTTTATAGAGATTTGTATTCGGTGGTTGATTGATTTATTGGCTCAGCACCACCAGCCAGAGAGAGTCCTCGGCACTTCATCCTTTAGGCTTTTTGTGCTCTTGGTTGTGCCGTGTATGTGAACAGACCAGTGGCCCTTATCAGCCTCAACAGTCTTTTCACTAGGTCCTTCTTGGAGAAGTTCTCCCTTGGATGTTCTAGTCCTAGGAGTCTATATCTCCAATAAGGTAATGCTTCACAATCGAATATAATGTGAGAGGATGTTTCCTCCTCTTTCATGCCCAACCGACAGATAGGTTCCTCCCTATATATGCCGATTGTATTCACGTGCTTCCTTAGGGTACAGTCTCCGAGGGTTTTTTGACTAGGAATTTGCTGTGTTTCCGTTTTGGCACGTATCTCCACTTTAATTTGAGTCCACCGAGATGTAGAACCAAGTGCAGCAGTTTTAAATATCCCAAATACTGGTTCAGGACTAGTGAATGCAGTCTCAGACCCTAGCTTTCCTAGGATGTCTGCCTTTTCATTTTTTTGCTATAGTTGATAATAATAATGATTCTGTTTTTGATAGTAAATGTTTTCTATTTTTGTATCATCACGTTTTAGATCCTTTTTCGATAAAATGAGAATTAAAATTGGGGTGTTTTACAGTGTAGAATGCCTCGCATCTATCTAAAACGATTGAATGGTGTTACCTGCACTGAATAATTGCGATGCAAGTGAATATCTTGGTAAAGATGTCTCATAGTAAATTTTAAAGTATAAGAATATAAAATTGCTATTGAATATTCACTTGGAACGTGGGTTATAATTGAAATTTTTAGACATAAACGACAAAGTCGAAGTGTAATGTTTCCGCCTGATTTGCGGTGATAAATCAAACTTTTAATATTAGTCAAAAATACGAATAAGAAAGGTAATGTTGACTTTTCGAAAGTTAAAAAGTTTGAATGGGCGAACATTCATCATTGGCACCAACTAAGTCGGTTAGTTATTTATGCGGTCCACTGTGTCATAAAAATGATTTACAACATCAGTTATACCCACCACTGGCGTCGTTACTTGTGTTGTGCCTCTTCTCTTGAATTTAGAGTAGTGGTCCATATTTTAGAATGAAATAATCGATTTTGTATTTTTAATTTACGATCGTAGAGCAATTTCTACACTTCTATTTTTTATTGTATGCGATTTTCCGGAATCGATTTTTTTTACGTTTCCGTCCCGACACCATATCTATATATATATAACTTTTCCATTGGCTTCAGGCTATTTATCACAAAACCGGAAAGTGATAAATGTATCTTATAAAAGAGGCTTTTCCTTCCACACCCTCTTCCTCTTCCGCCTTCCCTCGCCGTACCTACCGCTCGAAGGAAAAACAAAATACAACCAAGATTGATGACAATGATAACTTGATGTTTACGGCTACGGTCACCTGATCATTAATTTTACAATGTCGTCGGCCAATCTCCTTAATTGACTTCAATTTTTTAATCTAATACCCCTATTATAAGTATATTATCCAATACATATAGTTGTGAGTAAAATTAATTAGATAGTGCGCAATTTCGAATTTAGGATGGACACATCAACTTTATCTCACTCCCTCCAGAAAGTACAGTTTGTTTACCGTCCAAAGCAGTACCAGAAACGACACTATAAACAGCTGGAACAAACCTATTATACTTTACAAGTTTAGGGATCGTTATTAAAAACTTATATTAAGATACTTTTAACAATTTATCTCTCTTTTTTGTCTGGATATCCAGCGCGATGAGTTGCCGGCGAGAACAATATAGTCACCTTACTGTGGATTGCAGGACACACTGGAATAGAAGGAAACGAAATAGCAGATGAACTAGCAAAGAGGGGGAGTGAAATACCCTTTTGGGGGCCGGAACCTTTTTGCGGAATCAGCTCCAATGTAATATTGGAAGAAATAGGTAAAGCCGAAGAAAAGAGAAGATCTGACAATTGGAAAGATCTAGTAGGGCTTAGGCAATCAAAGATTCTTCTGGGTGACTACAACCTGTTGAGATCAAATGAATGCATAAGTCAAAGCAAAACTGCACTAAGAGTTTTAACAGGAATCCTAACGGGACATTGTCGCCTGAATGAGCACCTTAAAAAGCTCAAAATAGTGGAGGAAGAAGATTGTAGGTTTTGTGGAATGGAAGAAGAATCCTCCATCCACATACTTGCGAACTGCACAGCAATTCAGAATCCTAGGGCACAGCACCTGGGAGACTACTGGATAGAAGAGGGACAGTTACCTAAGTTGAAGCCTGCAGATATCCTAAAATTCCTCGGGGAAATAGGACCAAAGGAGCTACTAGTCTCTGAGACTTTCCTCAGGAACTAAGTAGAAGTAAGGGGGCACAATAGATCTTTTAGGTCTCAGTGAATGTTACCCCAAAAGACATACATACATACATACATACAACAGTAGGATTTCTGACTGGCCACTGTCAATTAAGGAAACTCCTCCATACAATGGCGCTAGAGGACACACCTCTATGCAGGGTGTGTGAACAGGAAGATGAATCTATGACCTAGTGACCTGTCCACCTTCCTGGAAAGGACAAAATGGACAATGACCTATTAAGACAACTTCTCGGGAGGATGTACAATGGGTAACATGTGGCCTAAGTGCCGTGGACCTCCTTACTCTACAGCTACAGAACAGGAGGGCACATCACACAATACATCTGCAAAGGTCGTAGTGGAGAGGCTCATAGAAGCATACAAGCCCCATATTTATCTTATTGGTGAATTTGTATTTTAACCAATTCATTGTTGTTGGTTAGGTTTGCGGTACATCATCGTTTTACAGGAAGAATAAAACAAAATTCACGTAGTAGGTCGATCTAGTGCATAAACTAATTATGAGGAGTCCGTGTTGTAGTTAAAATCTAATTTTGTGGCCATCAGAATAAAGCAATTTTCAGTTGGGACTTATTTGAATAATTTAATGGAATACCAGCAGAATGCGAAATATTCGACGACTGCCGAGGCATTGTCGACGTGGATGGTTTTAAAAAGGCCCTAACCGTACTGATCATAGCAAGTTGACAAAACTTTTACTTCCGACCAACAAACTTAAAGCAAAGGTAGTATGAAAGTATCACAGAAATTCATCGAGGAAATATTTAATTACAGGGAGATTTCCAAAAAAAAATCGATTCTCCGATATTCTTCCATACATATCTTTTGAATAGCCCTGTATATTATATATAAATTATATATATTTCAAAATAACTTAATGTCACCTATTAACATGCAATACAAAGTATATAAAATTTTATTAAATGTAGGATACAGGGCGATCAACTTTCTGACTCGCTCTGTAAAAAATGTTTGCATATCTCATTATTATAAGCAAATCCAGCCAGATATTGAAATTCCTGAAAGTTGAATTATATTTCGAGTCAACGTTCCGTTTTTCTAATTTTTGAGTAACCCTGAAGCAAATGAAACTTTCTCTCATAAGGGACTGATATTTAGTGTAATTAGAATACTATCAGAGGAAAAAATTCTTGATACATTCAAGAAAATAAGATATACATGCTTTTAAAAAAGGCTATTTTCCAACTTCAACACCCTGTATCTCTGAAACTAGTCATAGGATTGAGTTGGGCTCATGGACACTATTGTTCAGAAAGTCGTCAACTACAATATACTAACAATTCATGAAATTTCACCGAAGCCCATTTCTCTATAAGCCGGCTGCCTCCTCCTTTACGAAAAATTTTCGAAAATAGTACAATGTATCAATTAAAAATCTCACTTACGATTGTTGTATAAGAAAAATCGATTAAAAAATCATCAGCATACGATGGATGAGAACTTTACGAAACACTGTTGGAAGTCACGAACAAAGAGGCGTCGTGTAGAGCTAGACGTCGCGACGCAGGATATACTGGAGGCGTCGCGTGTAAGACTGCGTTTATATAATCGCGGTAATTTCCAGTATTGCGCGCACTCCCACTGCATTCGTTGGATGAAAAAACGTTTAAAACTTAAATTGAAGGAAATTAGAAGAACGAAATGGGGAAAATGGGATCGAAAAGGGAAAATGGAATATCGTAAAGATGATCATAAGATAAAGATGAATAGAATAGATCATGCTATATACTATATCTACTTCATGTTAAATATTTTGGTTAGACCAAATAGTGACCTATCTTGTCAATTACTAAATATATACAGGGCTGGGATAAAGTATGGAACCAAGTAAATATCTTTTAAACGAAAAGAACGATATTTCTGAAAATTTTCAGGTAAGTGCAATGGAACAAAACGCATCTTTTCTACATTTTTTTGTTAATAATATACTTCCGGTTTAATGCCATCAACTTCTTTAATTTAAATGGGACACCCTATATATTTTTAGAGCTTGTTATTTTCAATTCATACATACTGAGTTTAGTGTAAAAAAATTTGTAAAAACGAGGAATAAAGCACTTTAATCAACCTTCTTTGAGTTTTTTGCATTAGAGCAAAAAACTATTTAGATAAACTAATTGATGTTGTTTGTATGCATAGTAATAAATAAACGAGTACTGTTTAGTACGTCTTTTGTTCTCCAAGTGTCAAATTTTAATTAACGGAAATAAATTTTACAATTTAGAATGGTTCAATTAAGTGAAAAAGAGCGTATTGAAATTTTAATGATGATCGGTTATGGTGATCGTGTTAGAACTCATGAAGAAGTGTGTCATATTTTTAATAATTTGCATCCGGAGAGAAATCTTATATCACGCTCAACAGTAACTAAAACATTACAACGTTTTAATACAACTGAGATGGTAAAAAATTTGCTAAAACCTGGAAGACCACGGACTGCAACGAACGAAACTGTTGAACAAAATATTGCAATCGATTTAGAAGAATCATCTCAAACTTCCACCCCAAATTTGGCACTAAACCATGGTATCAGTCGACGTTCTGTAGGAAAAAGTGAAAAGTATCATCCGTATAAGGTACAATTGGTTCAAGAATTGTCAGACGATTATTTTGACCGACGGCTGGAATTTTGCGAACGGCTAATGGACATCTGTAATGTCGACAATATTGCTTCTAACATAGTTTTTTCCGATGACGCAACTTTTTGTTTAAATGGAACAGTTAATCGCCATAACTCAAGGTATTGGTCAAATGAGAATCCTGATTGGATTCATGACGCACATCCAGCATCCATAGAAGTTAAATGTTTGGATGGGAATTGTCGAAAATAAGCCTATAGGTCCATTTTTTATCGACGGAAACTTGAATGGTGACAAGTATTTGGATCTACTAAACAACGAAACTATTCTTGCACTTCAACAGAATGGGCAATTACCACGAAATGTTTGGTTTCAACAAAATGGAGCACCTTCCCACTATGATAGATGGGTTAGGGATTTTCTGGATGCGAATTTTCAAAATCGATAGTGTGGCCTGCTCTTTCTCCGGATCTTAGTCCGTTAGATTTTTTTTTAGGGTTATCTAAAATCACGTGTTTACGTTAGACGACCAACAAACTTACAGGAATTGAGACAAAGAATTATTGATGAATGTGAACTAATACGTGGAGAAGTCTTGGAAAGAGTGACTCAAGAATTTGTTAATAGGATGACATATTGTCAGCAAGTAAACGGCGAGCATTTTGAACTTTTGAAGTAATTTTGTTTCTCATTATTCTAAAATAATAAAATGTACACTTACTGTACAACTAACAGTGAGTTATTCCTCGTTTTTACAAATTTTTTTACACCAAACTCAGTATGTATAAATTCAAAATCTGTAAAATATATAGGGTGTCCCATTTAAATTAAAGAAGTTGATTGCATTAAACCGGAAGTATATTATTAACAAAAAAATGTAGATAAGATGCATTTTGTTCCACTGCACTTACCTGCAAATTTTCATAAATATCGTTCTTTTCGTTTAAAAGATATTTACTTGGTTCCATACTTTATCCCAACCCCGTATAAATTGAAAAAATTACAATTTTTAAAACTTGGGTATTATTATCCCTATGGGAATATCCTGGATATCTTTTTACCATTTAAGATCAGTATAACTGTGCAATAATATAGAAAACCAAGGAAAACTATATCTGCTGATCTTAATAAGACAATTTAATAGTGGAGAGCTCCCTGGGGGTGATCATGAACTGCGGACAACCGATGGGTTGAGAGCTACGTAGCTCACGAATTGCGGACAGGCCATATCTGATCCGCTTAACCGCCGCAACCCTTCTTCTCAGAAATGTAATTGAATTGCATCGTTTAGAAAAACATCTCTAAGGACGTGTTCAGGTATTTTGTGTCACAAATCATTTCACTTTCTTGTTAGGTGGTGTTAAGAGGTGTGCTGAGTATCTAGTTCTAGTAGTACGGTGAGTTTTTTTACAAAATTTTTATACCTTTTTATTTGTTTTTTTTTTTTTTTATTTTCCAATTAGATTTTTTTCTCCTAACAAATCGGTAAAATGAAACTAATGTTGAGTGATAGAAATATGAATAATAATATTCAACTAACCTAACCCCCTAACCCTATACCTGTTCATTTTACCTGACCCACCCTTGTCCGCAATCCGTGCATCTGTCCGCAATTCGTGCGCACTAGTGTCTTCTAATTTCCAGTTCTTAAGGAAAATCTACTTCTTGTTTCTTATCACAAATATGTAGTACTTCTAATTCTGTGTTTGGTGTTAATGAATGTTTGTTATCAAGTAGAGATTTTGCGTAATTTTATTCATCCGGTGCTGAACCATCCTCCATACAGTCAAATATGTTATAAACATCAATTTTTGTAATAAAAGTAATACCCAATCGAATTTTATTGAAATCATCGATATCGTTGTGTACAATCCTCCTTTGAAGGTTGTTGAAATCACCGTGGGTTGTCCCACTCGAGCAAAAATGCATAATTATATAGTATAAAACTAGTTGTAGAACTGTCGTCAGTTTGAACAGTTATTTATTCGAATATATACACTACACACACACACACTTATCTCATAAATACTTGAGATTAGCGATAAAACGATTTAAGGTACAAACAAAATAAAATATTAAGATAACACGTTAGTTGAATTTGTTATGTTGAAGTGAACTTTTTGAGTGTTGGGGAAAAAAATGGTAGTGCAAGTGTATATAAGTGGAGTTTCCGGAAATACGGAGGTATATATATATTATATACGTTTGTAGATTTTTGTTACAACGAGGTTAGTGTGTCTGGCTTGCGGTTGATTTGATTCGGTACCATTGGCGGGTATTTTTAAAGTGAAATTTAAATCTTGGAAAAATAATTGTGGATTGTTTTTAATTTGAAAAAAAAGTGTATTTAAAGGCTCCTGTGGGAATATTAAAAATTGTCTGTTTCCATTGTTCGATTATACAGTGTGTGTATATAAAGTTATTTCCGTTAGGTTTACAAAAAAAAATGTTTTTTCAAATAATCCTGTTGCTCCAAAATAATTAATAACATATTTTTTTAAATAGTATACAGGGTGTTCAGAAACTCTCCTGTCAAACGGAAAATACAGTTACTTAAGGTGATTTTAAGTCGATTTAGCTTAATCCGAAAATGCTTCCTAAGGCAGCTACAGCCCTTTTAAGAAGACGTCCTCATAGGAGTTTTTTTCAAATTATTCAAAAATACCGTTACTTAAAATATTCAAACTTGGTATAATCAATAAACAGTTCGCTGTAAATAAATTTTTTTCAGATCCATCACGAGCGTGTCAGTCGGGGGGACCAACAGGTATTTTTATTAAAAAAATTTATTTACAAGTTTTTCATGTATCCGACACCGAAAATGGAAAATTCAAGATAATTTTCATAAAAAATGTATCGATATCATGAACCGTTTTCGAGAAAAATTTATTTAAACTTTTTGTGTTTCTTACATAAAAATATCCTCGCGAAATAAAATTAATTTGAAATTTCCAAAACAATGTAAGCAACTTAATACTCACGACTTTTGTTACCAGTATTGAAAGAAGAGAACAATTTGAATGAAAATTATCTTGAATTTTCCAAATTCGGTGTCGGATTCATAAAAAACTTGAAAATAAAAATACCTGTTGGTCCCCCCGACTGACACGCTTGTGATAAATCTGAAAATAATGTATTTACAGCGAACTGTTTATTGATTATACCAAGTTTGAATATTTTAAATAACGGTATTTTTGAATAAATTGAAGAAAACTCATATAAGGACGTCTTCTTCAAAGGGATGTAGCTCCTTTAATAGGATTAAGGTAATTTGAGCTAAATCGACTTAAAACCACCTCTAGTAACTGTAGTTTCCGTTTGGCAGGAGAGTTTTTGGACAGCCTGTATATATTCAGTTTTTCATAATCACAACCGTCAAGACCGCATAATTATACCTTTAATAATTTCAAAGTTACATTGGTATAAAAAAATTATTTATGTCAAAAAAGTTGTAGGTTTTTCTGTCATTAATATTAGTTAATAAAGTTTTAGGTTTCTCGCCAAAAATGCCAAGTTTCCAAGTTCATTTAATTAGGTGGTAGTAGTGTACCATTTAACCAAAATATTGAACAAATCGAACTAGCCTTTCAAAAATAATTTTTCCAAAATAAATTTCTGTCAAAACTCACATTTCACCCTGTACATTAGTGAACAACGAAAGCAGTGCCTCAATACGAGGTAGGAGTATGTACAGTTCCTCATAAATCACCCTGTATAATATATTTATTGATAAAGAGATTTGGTTGGTCTATTTTGGAAATTTTATCGTTATTTTGGAGAAATAATATCAGATTGAAAAGTGTGATAAACGAATAAGATAATGTACAATTAATATTATTCACCTAATCTAACATTATATTACCTCAGAAATCGTGATAATAATAAGAATAATATTTAGTTAATTAATAATAATATTTAATAAATATAATAAATTAAATATTTTATAATATTTAATTAATTAATAATAATATTTGATTAATTAATAGTATTTAATTAATTGGTAATATTAAGTTAAATAATAATACTAAAAAAATATTTAATTAATTAATAATAATATTTGATTAATTAATAATATTTAATTAATTGATAATATTAAGTAAATTAATAATACTAAATAAATATTTAATTAATAATAATAATTAATTAATACTAAATAAATATTTAATTAATTTGTAATAATATTTAATTAGTAATAATATTTAATTAATTAATAATATTTAATTTATTATTATTATTATTGGCAGATTTTTGCCGCAATTAAAAAATGAAATTGCAATTTGATCAAAATGTTTTGAATAATATTTTTTTTCGAATCATAAAACTAGCGACTTCTATAGGAAACAAAACAAGTTAAGGGTAGATGTCTGTTTATAAAAAACGTTCATACAAAATTCCATTATCTACACTTATTTTTAAAATATGCGGCGTCACAATTCAAAAGAGACATGAAGATTTAAAAAAAATAAAAGTAAGACTTACATTTTAAACTATTCACGTCACCCATTTTTTTCCATTTTGACTGCGCCATATTTCCATACACCAACCACTAAAAACCGAATTCGACCATTTCCATTTACCGGCCGGCGATTGCCACCACATTCATCTCTTAGTCAAAGGCATACATCACATAATTTCCTAGAGCGTAAACCCGACAGCCTTGTCCATTTTGAATCTTACCATATTACCCAAACACTCTTTTAAGTTAGAAAAAAATTAACAAATTTCAACAAAATTCTTATTTGGAAAAGTATAGACATCAAAAATATTTTTATAAAAGCAAATTGAAATCCGGTGCAGTATCCAGATTAAGATTATAAAATTATTCATATTCAATTATCAATCAAAGAAATATTTGAAAACAATCCAATTTAGAGTAAATTTTGAAAAAACTGGTTAACCAAAATACCACAAAAATTAGCAAGTGGTTCAAGTAATCTGGGCGCAAGAAGTGTCTTTTTTTGAAATATTAAACTTTCTTAACAAGTTAAGAGATTAAAAATATCAAAATTAGTTTATAGTAATTAAGTTGAAAAAAAGATTGTCCCCAAGGAAAGGTCTGTGATCACATTTTCTACTGTAATACAGGCATACAACAATTTGAAAATTTTTATAACCTCAAAAAAATGTTATCAGTTGTTAAAAGAATAAATTTATGATGTAACAGTATACACCATTATCTATTTAAATATATTCTCAAATATAAAAGTTCTTAAAAAATAATTGGAAACACTCGAAATCCTTCTTCTGAGTTGTCTGGAAGATTCCGTTGAACCTAGTGCGTTCTAAAAGATTAAATTGATGTAATTGACCAATATATGCTCACAGAACGCATAACGACACTAAAAACATTTCAACTGAAAAAAAATCCACATAAAAATATCCATCTGCTGGGGCGTTTCCAATATTTAATATATTTATAAAATTTTTAAAATTCAACCCTCCTATACGAAAAATTGTAAATAGCAAAAATATTTCTCAGACATTCTACTTATTGAATAACAAATATAGAAAATATTTATAAAACTTTAAGAATATATAAATGAATAAATTGGTCTATGTATACCTTCTAACTCCAAATAAAAATAAGATTATCAAATAAATAATCAAAATATTACATGAAATGAAAAATAAATTTCCTCAAATATTTCTATTTTTGTTATTCGTCACAACAGTCACCTACCTTAAGGCATATCGCATTTCAAGAACCAAAACGAACCGTAAAATCTGTAAAAAAAATTTAATTGAAATAAATGATAATGAAAACAAACAAGAAAAGATTTAAATTCATTCAAGTTACGCGGGGCCTGGTGGTTCAGCCCCGGCTAGCCCCTACGTTAATCCGCCACTGTCTGTCTATATATTTTTTTAGGTTAAATCTCGCCAACAAAGAGTACAATCGATTCTAGATTCGAAAAGTATAACGTACGAAATTGTGGATATCACCGGCGAAGATGGAGAAAAACAAAAGGCTTTCATGCAATTAAATGCTACTTCGTTTGGAGGTACGATGAGCGATCCCAATCCGAAATATCCTTTACCACCACAATTTTTTAACGATGACATTTACTGTGGAGTAAGTATTATGTTAAAATATATAATCATTAATTGTGGTATTCTTATTTAAAGTCAAGTAAATATTAGCAATCAAGATTTGTAGGTACCTAAGCATTTATTTTTATACAGTTGCAGATTTCCAATCACTTTCATTTTAAAAAGTTACTTCACTATATTAATCACCAGATTGTTCTGCTGGTACCTACACCAAAATTAAATTTATCAAAAAAGCCTTCGACTATTCAAAAATAAACATTTTCACACAAAAATTTTATATAGAAATATACTTTCACAATCAACTTGATATAATTTTACAAAGGTTGTAGGAAAACAGAAAAAAATCAGCATTTCCAATGTACGACGCAATGCTAGTATAATAATTATCGTACAACAAAAACTTTTGATGAATTAAGTGTAAAACAATATTGTTAAAGTGATTTAAGTATTAATATAACCTTACCTTACATAAATAACTAGAGATCCTGCCATACAATTTCACTATTCACACACTTTTAATTCACTATTTCGAAAGCTTTATCAAAATAGGTACAACATGTAATGGCGTCTTGTTTGCTTCTCTTCACTCTTTTCTAGTTGCATTTAGTTTTATTGTTCACGCATTACCGTTTTTCATTTGTCTTCCGTTGTCATGGAAACGATGGAAGCTATCTTGATTTGTTCATAAAACTTCGTGTAGCGACAAGCTTCAGACACAATTCTTAGGATTTTTGACGTTAGAAATTATGGAAATTTGATCTCTATTGACACCTTCCTATATTTAACTGATATTTTGGAATGATTTCCAGCTTCTGTATATTTTTAAAACACAAAATAAGTTCTTTGGAGAAAAACAAATATTTTCTAAATAATTTTGAACCAGCGTTAGGTCTTATAGGTATATATATATAAAATATCTAGGTAGGTATTAGGTATCTCAGCTACAGTCATATTATGCTGGAAATTAAATGTAGGTATTAATCGTTATAGTAGGTATGTTGATGAATTATTGTCTAGGCATTTCTTAATTGTTTTAGGATTATGATATGTTTGATACTGCTAACGAATTAGGAGAACTGAAAATATTTTTAAAATTAATGGAAGTTGCTACCCATCAAGAAATATCTACTGCAGAAATAGTATTGAAATGAAATAAAAAAGTATATAGCAATAAATATATTTACTTTTTATATTAGGAATAAAAATAGTGGTTTAATTTATATAATTCCTAGCATTCTTAAACATAAGTAAGTAAATCTACTTCGAATGGTTTATGGTATCGTAAATTCTTTCTACTCGTGTATTGTGTGTTGCTAGTCATCTAGGAGTCTTGAGGACGGTGAATAGGTTAATAATTTGGATTTGAAAGGGATGTTATTGTCGTAAAGATACTTCATTTTTGGGCCAACTCTACAAAAATGTTGTATGTTCCTCTACTGTCAACGTGTATTTTTATATTATATTGTTACAAATCATCATAAATACTGTCGTGTATTGTATGCTGCTAGACTCGTAGGAGTTTTAAAGACGGTGGATGGGTTAAAAATGCACCAAAAGGTATTATTTGAAGTGTCAATTTGTCGTAAAATTACGTTATTGCTGTTGTCGAATAGAAACCGTTCTATTGTCGGGCTGACAGTTCAAAAATATCGTATCTACCTCTACTGGGTAAGTGATGTATACCTATATCCATAGATATGACTTATATTTCGTGTATATAGTGTTGCTAGACACGCAGGAGGTGGAGTTTATGAAAATGATTCAAAAATAAAACAGATAAAAACTGAAAAATGATAGTTTATTTGAAATAATTCACAAAATATAATAAATATTTACAAGATCCAAAATAAGATAAACATATGAAATAAGCAACAATATTTTTTGATCAAGCAGTATTTAATACCTAATTATATATATTTTCAAAAAAAAACTTTACTTATGCCGCTGCATTTTGCTTGCTAGAAAAACGTGAGAAATATGGATTTATAATGAGAAATAAATAGATAACGATTCAATGCGATAGAATGAATTAATCAATTTCGGCAAAAAATAAAAAAGAAGAAACACCAAATAGTATTAAAACAACCCACTTTGTTTTTTATTAAATCATTCTTAAATATTAAAATCACTCGCCGAAAATATTCCATTAACTAAAAAGAAAAGAAGATTCGACAGAACTGCTTCTTCTTTCAGAGATAATGGGCTTAACCGCTAGGTTATCCAGCCAGGATTCGACAGTCCAATCATCAAAAAATAAAATGACATTTGAAACGTCAGAAAGTGAAGTCAATTATTAGCGCTTTTCAATCGAGAATCGAGATGTACTGAAGAATCGAGAAATCCGCTTCACTCGAAATGACAGATGACGTAAACAACAAAAATTGGTATCAGTTATGAAGGAAAAGTCGTAGTGAAACTGTGATAATATTTCTGGCGAGTGTAAAACAATAACTTATTATCTAAAACCCTTTAAAAATAATTCAAGAGAGCTATTTAATGTTACTTTTAAAGAAAAAAATTCTGCAATATCCGATCATCCAAGAATTTACGTTATTTAAAAAAATAATTTTGGTGTTTCTATATATCCTATAATTACATCATCAGTGCGTTTCGATTTATTCCTAATAAATTATTCATCAGACTTTTCGAGGGAAGCTTCTTCTTGTTCTACATCGTCTTCGTCTCCAGCGCCACTGTCGGCATCTTCTTGGTCTACCGGTCCCTGCAATTAAAGTAAAAATTAACACGACCAATTATTATTTTTTAAATCCCTTGGATCATTTTGTAGACTGGTAAAAAAACTGTAAAGAATCCCTCAACAGGCTGGCAAGAGACAACAAGGTGTCTCTTTTATGGGGATCATGATCATGAAGGGATTGCAGGTAATGAAATGGCTAAAGTCGAGAAACGACCAGGATAATGGTGGGAATGCTGACCGGGGATTGTAGGCTGAGGAAGCACAATTGGCCTAGCAGATGACAGCCTATGTAGGTTTTGTCTGGAAGAGGAAACCGCGGAGCAAATACTTTGTGAGTGCGAAGGTCTAGTAAGGGTGCGGTTTCACCTATTCGGAGAAGAAAAACCGAGGGCAGAGAGCTACGCAAGGGAGGCGGTATCCAGGCTAATAGGACTGATAAAAACAATAAAGCTAGATATCGAGCTCTAAGGATAGGGAGGACCACAATCTGCAAAGGTCGCAGTGGGATAGGACATTTCTAATCTAATCTAGCTAAAGAAGACTCTAAAAGAGACATCATAGGTCCGGTGGTTGCATAAGAAGGGAAATCGGGAACTGGCTAGACAGGGAACCCCAAATCAAATGGAGGTCGACCCAAGGGCAAAGAGTTTACTACATAAAAGACACAAAGCTTCTGGAATGGAATGGAATGAATCCCTTAGGACATTTTTTCTAATAGTAAGTAGCATTGCCAATAATTCAATGTGTACTCAAGCGATTTAATTGATTTATTCACAACTCAAAACGTATCTGTCGAGAGGGAAAAGCTTTCAGTATCAGTAAGAAATTAAGAACAATTAAATAAAAAAGCAGGATCATTTGTTAACGCTATCCAGGAGGCTGGATTTCTGGAGAAAGAAATAAAGGCAATGGATTAGATTTTCTGCAGACAAAACCGTACACAGCAGTTAAAAAGAAGACATTAGGTTTGTTCGTAGAGTGATCACAAACGGTTTGAAACTGAACGACTCACGCGCAGTGATTAAAAACTGTTCACAGAGAAGCTCTGCGCATGAGTCGTCCAGTTTCCAACCGTTTGTGATTGCTCTACGAACAAACCTATTAGTTAGTGTAAGAGGAAAGTAAGTCCTTAGATTGTTAAAAAGCAAAAATATTCCTTAGAATTAAAAATAAAAAAGAAACATATTCGTTAATCTACAAACGACCGTACCTCCTTTTTATCAGAACTGTCATTGATTAACGCTTCTTCTTTTTCAGTTTCCTAAAATTTATACAGATTGAAACATTTTAACAGACGTTATAAACGCACTCTAACATGCAGAATAAAGTTAATGCCTTTTGCTGTTCGAATTACTTTTTATAATAAAAAAGATGTAGAAAGAATATTAGCTGGAAGCCTATAAGGTAACGGTCATATTAAAGTCAATCCTTATTGCGCGTGCTCCGATCTTAGCAAAGGAGTTAACTTAAACAACACCGTCACCCCTAAAAGTTTACACAAAGTTAAAATTCAACAACTGATCAAAGTATTAACGAACCTCCTTTATATCAGAATCACTTTTAATTTCGGTGGGATCTGCTTCGTCTTTTTCTGTGTCCTAAAATTACTTTTTTGTTTATAAAAATTGAAATTTTCCAGACTTAATTGACACACATTTAAAGTAACATGGAGAAAAGATAAATTTTGAGGAGTTTTTTAGGATAGAGCAAAGCTAATAAAAATTTGAGTCAAATTAATTATAGTTACATGTGAATAGAATTTCTCTACAAAACAGAAGTGGAAAGTTAGCTAAGAATAAAATAATGTTAATTTATGACGAACCTTAATTTCGTCAGTTTTCTCTTTAATTTCACTGTCTATCGATTCTTCTTTTTCTACCTATAATTAAATGAACAATCCAAATATACAAGACATTTTATTCGACTAATTCTTATATTGTTTTACCTCATTTTCATCAGATTTTTCTTGATTTTCACCTTCGACCGAGCCTTCTATATCTATCGGTTTCTAAAATTTAAATTTCATCCGATAGAACAGAATCCAAAATTAAAAAAAAATGGACAAAAAGAAAAAAGCTTGGTAAATTATTAATTAAGCCAATTAGTAAGGTGATTTTTAGCGAACAAAGATTTATTTTGACCAAAATTGGAAAGGAGATACCTCATTTTCAGAAGATTTCACTTTATTTTCACTTTCAACCTAACCTTCTATCTCTACCGGTTCCTAAAATATCATCCACCTTTTGAGACCAAAAGGTATTCATTACTCGACTAGTTGGGGAAATAGAAAGTCGATTTAAGGGAAAATGTTACATATACAAATAAATATTGGAATTGATAATTCCAAGGATTAATAATTGGCAAAATATTTCCATACCCATCCCTTTGTTCAAAATTTACAACAAAATTTCTTCCAACATAAAAAATGTTTCAAATAGTGTCATTAAATTTTCGAAAAAACACATTTTCAACATAAAAAGTCTTGTAATTAATATGAATTTTGAGCTGAAATTTCAGGAAAATATTTGAAAAAGATTAATCAAATGGGACAAACAATTTCACGAGCATAACTTAAAGGGTTTCCGTCTTGAGGTAATAAATGTGAGAGTAGTGAAAATCTACTTTCTGAAACTTCATGTATTCATGACTCGATTAATTGAAGAGATAGAACGTTCTAGTCTCCACCATTGGATTCAGGGGATAATTTTACATATAGATATGAATTTTAAGTCGATATTTCCAAGTATTAAGGGAGATAGCAGATAGCAAATTAAATCGTGAAATTTTCCAATACCCTTGCTTCAAAATTTTCTATAAAAAAAATTTTTTGGGACATGAAATTGGCTTTAAATTGGTAACCGGGGGATTTTTGATACGAAAAAAAGAATGCCACAGTCAGTTTTTCGATCAAATCATTCTTTCGTATTCAAATTTTCGAAAAAACACATTTTCAACATAAAAATTCTGGTAAATACCACAAAACTATGAATTTTGAGCTGAAATTTCAGGAGAATATTTGCAAAATATTAATCAAATGGGACAAACATTTTCAAGAGTATAACTTGGAGGGTTTCCGTTTCATGAATAATAAATATGGAAGTAGTGAAAATTTTCGAAAATCCTGTTTCTGAAACTTCATGTATTCATAACTCGACTAATTGAAGAGATAGAACGTTCTAGTCTCCACCATTGGATTCAGGGGATAATCTTACATATAGACATGAATTTTAAGTCCATATTTCCAAGTAATAAGGGAGATAGCAGATAGCAATTTAAATCGTGAAATTTTCCAATACTCTTGCTTCAAAATTTTCCACAGAAAAATTTTTTTGCGACATGAAATTGGCTGTAAATTGGTAACCAGGGGTTTTTTGATACGGGAAAACGAATGCCACAGTCAGTTTTTCGATCAAATCATTCTTTCGCATTCAAATAGTGTAATGAAATTTTCGAAAAAAAAATTTTCAACATAAAAAGTCTTGTAAATACCACAAAACTATGAATTTTGAACTGAAATTTCAGGAGAGTATTTTCAGAAAACCAATCTAATAGAAAAAAAAAATACAAAAAGCATGACTTTTTCTGTTTTATGAATAATAAATCTAAATCATTTTTTTACCTTCAAATTTTAGGGATAAAAAACATAAAAATCATGCAAAACTTGTTTTGTACAAGAAAAACTCAAAAAATTAATAATCGAGATTATTTATAAAGCCAATTAGTTGAATTTCAGCCATCAAAAATCTATTTCCACCAAAACGTAAGACAAAATACCTCATTATCATCAGATTTTTCTTTATTTTCACTTTCGACCAATCCTTCTATCTCTTTTGGTTCCTAAAAATTTAGACATCACCCTAGACAACTGATTTTAAGAATAATAAAACAAAGAAAAAGCGTGCAACATCAAAACTAATAATTTAACGTATTTACAAATCCAGTTAGTTGAATTTTAGCCATCAAAATTTTATTTTTAAGACAAATACCTCATTTTCAATAGATTTCTCTTTATTTTCACTTTCTTTGGATCCCTCTATCTCTACTACTTCCTAAAATTTAAATACCATACGATAGAACAGATTTGGGAAATATTAAAAAGCAAACAACAAACAGTTCTATACAAATCATACTTTTAGGTAATTACACTAAACCAAAAAATTCTCAAACACCTTGTTTTATAATCTGAATATTTTGATTTAAAGTTCTAAATTCCCTTAAACAACAATTTAGCTACTCAAATCTGATGTAGGTTAATATACGAAGCATGAAAAGAAACCCAATTTTCCTAAAAATTTGTTAGCTTTACATAAACAAGTAACATTCTAATAATTTAGTAAATATTCAATCAATTTCAAACCTCTTTCTCTACAAATTCTTCCGTCTTTTCACCATCACCTAATCTCTCATTTTCCAATGAATCCTAAAAAATTTCGTTACCCAACATTATAGAAATAATAATACGAAGCCAAATAATTACTAATAATTTTCTTTAAAGCTAACACTAAAAACAGCCTTTCAATTAGTCATACCTCAAACACAAAACTGAAACTATACTCAATAAAACAGCAAATTTGTTAATTGCCTCAAACATTACTATCCTACCTCTTTCGTTGTCGAATCATTCTCATTCACCATTTCTATTTCCTAAAAATGTATTTCCCTTAGTAAAAAAACCGCAAACATGTAAATATCAAACACAAGACCTTTCTTACAGTTTAAGCTTTATGAAAACATTATTTAACAGTCCACCAGTTTTAAAGATCAAATAGATCAACCTCTTTTCAAAATATAAAGTCAAAATTATGTAAATAATGTACGCACCTTTTTGTCTCCAGATTCGTCTTCCTTTGCTGTATCCTTGTCTTCTTCTTTGGCTTTTTGTTCATTTGTCTCTTCATCAGTTTTACCAAGTACATTTTCTATTTTTTCATTAATAGATACATCTCCATTTTTCAGTTTTATTTCAGCAGTAGAAGTTTGTTCATTCAATGAATTGGGTTCTAGTTTGAGGAATTTTTCCATTTCATCTAATTCGTTTGCCATATCAAATAAATCATAATCCTAGAACCCAACAAATTCAAGAAAAGTTTTGTTTATAAATTACTTATGATACTAAAAATGAATAAAGTACTTAAATTATGTGGAAGTTTTATAAATAATTTTGATTGATCGCCAGTGGAGATATTTTTAAATAAAATTGATAAACAATTTACTATTTTAAAACAAATACCTACAGTTACGTTATAAATTAACATAAAGATGAGCATTACTCACCCCGCAGTACTCTTCTTCGTTAAAAATTTGTGGTGGAAGAGGGTGTCTAGGTGTAGGATCACCTATCGTGCCTCCGGAAGAAGTAGACTTATTTTGCATGAAATCTTTCGCCTCTTCGGCCCCGGGCTCCGCCATGTCTATCACTTCATATTTTACATTTTTTGAATCTAATATTAAGAGAACCCTTTGTTGCCGTTTTTTCACCTACAATATTTATAAATAAATACATTTTTTTGTTAACAAAATGAGAGACAAAAACGAGACCTCTTTATTTCCGGATATTCCACTGATATACACTTTGATCACCATGATTCGGGCTTCTTATAAGCTAGTTTTTATAAATAAAATTTGGAAAAATAACTTCTGACAGGTTTCTTAGTTACTTGGCAGTGCAGTGTGGCACCACACCTATTTTTATAAAATTAGTCAAGTGTTACAAACCAATTAGCATTTCACTAGACGCGTGCTAGCGATGCTATTTTAAAAAAGGCATATGCTACAAATAAAAGAATCGGGAGAAACTGGCAGTTTTAAAAAAGAAGACTCATTTACATATACATAACCTGTATAAATGGAATTTTGACAGTTTGTAAATATTAAATATGGAAATTAAATATAAAAATTATGATTAGTCTTAACAAATCATTTTTATACGGCATATGTTTTGCTTCAGTTACGTGGCTGGTATCTCTTTATTTATATTTTCAAATTGCAAAAAGTGATAGTTTAAAAAGCTTTCCAACTGTTAGAACCAGCAATCTAGAACATGTTGACAGTGTAGTCGACAAAGAAAAGTTGACTCAAGATAATGTTTTATTTAAAAAACGGGAATCTATTGAAACTAATGGTAATATAAATGAAGGTAAGTGTTACTTTATACTACATTAACTTAGTCAACAATTTTTTAGACTTAGTGGAAATTGGAATGATAACAAGTTCTAAGGATCAAGAAATTAAAGATGAAGGATACAAAGTGCATGCTTACAATGTACTAATCAGTAATAGACTTAGTTTAAATAGAACAATTCCAGATACAAGAAATGTATTGTAAGACACTTCTTTTGCTTTGTTCAATCTTCTATTACTTATCCCATTCTTTTTAGATGTAAAACAAAAACGTATTCGAAAGATTTACCAAAATCCAGTATTATTATTTGTTTTTATAATGAACATTACAAAACATTATTACGAACTGTTCAGTCAATTCTTAACAGAACTCCCGATTATCTATTAGAAGAGATAATTTTAATAGATGATGAAAGTGATATAGAAAATTTACATACAGATCTAGAAAATTATTTTAAAACAGATGACTTTAAAAAAGTGAAATTATTTAAGACTGATCGAAGAGAAGGTTTGATTAGAGCTAGACTTTTTGGATCTAGAAAAGCTCAAGGAGACGTATTGGTATTTTTAGATAGCCATGTAGAAGTTAATAATGGTTGGATAGAACCACTTGTATTTAGAATCAAAGAAAAAAGATCTAATGTAGTTTTACCGATAATTGATATTATAAATGCTGATACGTTTAATTACTCTGGAAGCCCCCTCGTCAGAGGTGGCTTTAATTGGGGATTACACTTCAAATGGGAAAATTTACCAACCGGTACTGATATACACAGCTTTAATTATTTATATAAAGAAAATATAACTATTATTTTTTAGGAACTTTGCAGAGTAAAGAAGATTTTGTAAAACCTATTAAATCCCCTACAATGGCTGGGGGCCTTTTTGCGATAGATAAAAAATATTTTATTGATATTGGAGAATATGATGCTGGTATGGATATTTGGGGTGGAGAAAATTTGGAAATATCATTCAGAGTAAGTGCTGAATTTCATAAAATATTTGATAAAATTTCATGGTTATTTTAGATATGGATGTGTGGTGGTACTTTAGAGTTAATACCTTGTAGTCGAGTGGGTCATATTTTTAGACATAGAAGACCGTACGGATCTCCAGATGGACAAGATACAATGTTAAGAAACTCTTTAAGAGTTGCTCATGTCTGGTTGGATGGATATAAAGTATAAAGTTTCTCAGTTATAAATTTCTTCTTAATTTAGTATAAATTTACAGGATTTTTTTTTAAAACAACGTTCCGATGCTAAAAACGTCAACTACGGTGACATTTCATCCAGACTACAACTTCGTAAAGAGTTAAAATGTTTCGATTTCGATTGGTATTTGAAAAACGTTTACCCCGAACTTCCATTACCGACAGAAGAGGGAGAAAGATTAAAGAAAAAATGGTCAGCTTTGGAAAAAGATACTTTTCAACCTTGGCATATAAGAAAACGTAACTACATTGATCAATTTGAGATTCGATTACATAACACCAATCTATGCGTTCAGAGTGAAAAAGATTATAAAAGTAAGGGAAGTCATTTGATTTTAAGAACCTGTTTGAATAATAAGAATCAAATTTGGTATGAAACCGATAAAAATGAATTGGTTCTGGCCCAATTACTTTGTCTTCAGTATGAAAAAACTGCTCCGATCTTATATAAATGTCATGAAATGGGAGGGGACCAAGAATGGAAACATAATGAAGGGGTAAGTCGAAATTTTTGTACTATTAAACATTTATTTTGCTTATATTTGAATATTTTATTAGAAAGAGTCTCCAATTTACAATTTAGCAGCAGGTACATGTTTAGCAGCTGAAGACAACAAAATAAATGCAACTGTTACCATGAAAATTTGTTTCAACAGTAATTTTACGAATTGGGATCTTGTTAGTTAATTATATAAGGTTTGTTATGGTAATTTTTTGCAAGCAGTTTATTTTTATCAATTTTCTTTATACCCCAGTATGTAAGACTGAATTTGATCAAATTTTGTGAACAAATTATCAAATAAGGGTAAATACAGCACATAATTCTCTAGTAGCAGCTCTCTAGCAAAATTGATTTGGTTTGGACCACCAATTTTAATGGATTAGATCTGAGATTATCATTTAACTTAAAAAAAAAATGCTCACTATATTGTATGCTCATGACAAACTTTATTATTTCAAGTGTCTTAAAACAGCAAAGTCCATTGAAGGATATATAATATAAATGTAAGTAGAGGTTAAAACCTTCCTTAAATTCATATATATAGTACAGAAATGAATCCAAGATCATTTCCATATATAAAATATATCCTAAGTGACTGTTTATTTTAGTATTGTTAGTATTTACAATTAACACAGTTTTATAAAGGCAGCTTAAAATGAAATTATTGTATTAGATTGCATTATCTTTTTAGAAAATCTGTGTTGCAAAATTACTTTTTTAAATAATAAAAGGTTGTATATAATTACTATTGTTTGATTTACTCACCTTTATAAGTTAATTCCCCATTTTAACAACACCATCAAAGTAATATTTTAACTTTAATCCCGAAACGTTAACTGCTATTCAATAAGATCGTAACTGATCGTAACCAGAGTGAAGTTGGCAGCCAATTCCCGAAGACACACGAATGGTCATAGGCGTAGGTAGATATTTTTTTAAATCATCACACAAGCCATCATATTATACGTTGTTGAGAGAACTGAAAAAATATTGAAAATATAATTTAAAATGGAAAATAACAAGAATGTAAAATGATAATGATACACATTTCTATTTTATTAATACAATCAAATATTATAATATACTATAGTTCAAAATTAAACATAGTGTATCTTCTCAAAGATTACGGAAAGTCAAATTATATGATACTATATGTACAAAAGGAATATCACTTTGATGCCGTAGAAGGGGTAGAAATGCTACCGTCAATATTTAAACCTAACCTAACAAAATACACAAAGCATTATATTTATAAACAAATATAACTAAAATTGTGGCTGGAGCTGCTCCTAGTAGATGGATGCTTGTCCTCCATGGTTGGAAGATATCACTAGCCAGTAGAAAATATAATCAATCGGTCAAAAAATCTACAACCGACGGAAAATATTCCCCACCGGCTTACAGGATGTTTTCTACCGGCTGCACCCTGCCAGAAGTTTGTCTTTACTGACAAAGTGCAGTAAAAAAAATATACAATCAGGAACAAATACATTCTAAATCAACAATTATAAAAAATCGAATATCAACAAAATATTAACATATAAAATACATTTATTACAATATTTTAACCAAAAATATCAAACACAAATTTCACAGCAAAAAGATATTTTAAAATTAACATCACCAACCCCTACTACACTCAAGCTTGAGCATGCAAATATTAAACCCATGCAGTTAAGAAAATAAACATGCAAAGAATAATTTACCAAACAATATAAAATGAATCAGAATAGAAATTTTGATTTATTAATAGTGCTGGAAAAAAAATCGGTAGCTCCAAATTGAAAAAGTCTTTTGTAACCTAAAAAATCGTTTCCTGAAAAAAAATTCTGGAACAAAAAATTAAATTGATAAAAAAAAATTATACAACATTTTTATTATTTATGAGATAGGCCTATCAGCAAGTTTAAATATATCGATATATTCCAAATAAATTCTGAAGAGCATATCCATCATCCTTGGTAAAATATCTAGAACAGAAAATCAAACAGAATTAATAAATTCAACAAAAATTCGATGGAATCTTGAAGCCTGTAAGAGAGTGTTAAAGGAAAAGCTGAAAAAAAATTAAATTAATTTATATTAATAAATGAAAAATTATCTAAAATTTTTTGATTATTTCTGAGATAGGCCTATCCAGCAAGTATTCCAAATAAATTCTGAAGAGCGTATCCATCATCCCTGGTAAGATTTCTAGAACAGAAAATCAAACAAAATTAAAAAAATCAACAAAAATCCGACGAAATCTTGAAGCCTGTAAGAGAGTGTTAGTATGCTGAAAAGGAAGCGCTGAAAAAAATTGTTAGTAGTTAGTCAGAACCTTCCAAATAGCCATTTTGCATGTAACTACTTTGGCTTCTACGATATTTTGATAGCCCATACTGGGCAACAATTTCCCCAACTTGTTCATCCATACCCATTCAACAAACGGAAAACACTTAAGCGCACTCGCCCCATCGGGATGACCGCCCGCTTTGCAAACGAGACTGACCGACAACCTAGTGAACGAGCACTTTCCCACAGTGTGGTACTGCGTGCATCCGTGAAGGAAAAAGTCAATCGTAAGCACACAAGTGGTTACATGTGGCGTCCTTGACAAGAAAATAAAATGCTTAGCAATATCTGCTGAGAAAAGAACCAACTTGTGAAAGAAAGGCAGGGCAATATTTAGAAAAATAAGGAACGACATAGCTTATCTATGTGTTTTGAAAAAATAACCACCTTGTAGAAGAAAGAGAGGACAATACTTAGGAATATGAGGAACGACATAGCTTACCTATGTGTTTTGAAAAAAATAAGCAGCTTGTAGAAGAAAGCTAGGACAATATTTAAAAATAGGTATTTTTAAAAAACTGTCAAATAGCCATGTATCACCTTTGGCTTCTACGATATTTTGATAGCCCATACTGGACAACAATTTCCCCAACTTGTTAATCCATACCCATTCAACAAACGGAAAACACTCAAGCGCACTCGTCCCATCTGGATGACCGCCCGCTTTGCAAACGAGACTGACCGACATCCTAGGATCGAGCACTTTCCCACAGTGTGGTACTGCGTGCATCCGTGAAGGAAAAAGTCAATCGTAGGCAACCATGTGTTACATGTGGCGTCCTTGACAGGTAAAATAAAAAGCTTACCGATGTCTGTTAAAAAAAGAAAGGCATGACAATATTTAGGAAAATGGGGAACGACATAGCTTACCTATGTCTTTTGAAAAAGAGCCAACTTGTGAAAGAAATGGGGGACAATATTTAGAAAACTGGGGTAAGACATCGGTTACTTAGGTATGTCTTTTGAAAAGTTAAGGAATTAAGGCTGAAAGTTACCTTGCGTAGATGGAAAATTGTCCCCCATGGCTGGAAGATGACCCCAGCCAGTAGAAAATATAATCAATCGGTCAAAAAATCTACAACCGACAGAAAATATTCCCCACCGGCTCAGGATGTTTTCTATCAGCTGCACCCTACCAGAAGTTTGTCTTTATAATGGCAAAGTGTTGGAATGAAAATGTACAAAAACATGAACAAATGAATTCAAAGTCAGGAATTATAAAAACGGAATATCAAATAGACGCCAAAATAATAGTGTAATATTATTAAAACGTTTTACAAATTAGAAAATTAATTTCCAAAGGATATAGCGTTCACCAGGAAGCAACATCTACTTCTCGGGCAATATGCCCCGCCAGACAATGAATTACACTTTCAAGATAAACGAGGTTGGTATATGAAAATATAGAACCAACCATTCTGGTTTATAAATTAGAAGGAATAATATCACTTGCGGCGTATTTGCGCCTCATCAGTACAAGGTGGATATTATTCGTCCAGAAGCTCTAAGAGCATAATCCTGGACTGAAGACAACGCTGAAATCAAATTAATATATTAAACCCAGTGAAGGGAATGCCAAGAATGTGATAATAGCCACATCTCCACAACTAAATATATAAACTAACATTCCGTCCACCCTGTATACAAAAAAGAAAATAATCAAAATTTAATAAAATGCGGAGATATTGCATCATATTACGAAACTCTGTTAGGCAAAATAAATTTTTTTCCTCCAACGTTCAACAAGCTACAGAGCGTTGATGATTTACCTACGATTTTCACCTGAACGTGTTCATAGCTTTTGAAGGACTTTGTATAACGTAGCAAAACCTTATATCAAAAGCTTCAAAAAATGTGAACAATCCGAATTCGGTATAATAAACAGGGGTTGTCATTTAAAAAATCATATGTTTGGTTTGTAACGGAGTTATGCAGCACTCTGTATAGTTCGATATAATGTCAAAATATGGACCTTAAAGACATCTACTATTTTTGTTGATAACATTTTTTGAAATCTCTTAAAATAACCCACATATTGAAGTTTGTTGTAAGATTGGTACACTCTGTATGTTAATAATCAGGAGTATAGGCAATTATTTACATGCAGTATATAACTTACTCTATCGAAGAGTGTTCTAAACTATTGCAAAATCAAATAAGTACTCATATATCAGTTTGTTGATAAATTATAAATCGGTTAAACTTATTTATATGAAAATTATTTGTAAAAGATCCATAATATTTTAAATACACTGTATATATTTATTGCTAGTAGTAGTGAGAAATAAAGAGAGGATAATATATTTAGGAAACAACATATAGCTATCCTATGTCTTAAAAATATTTGGGAAATAAATCAATACAGAATGGATTTTATAAAATATGTAACCGACTGTACAATAACTAAAAAGATTTGAAAAGTATATAATTTACTGTATCAAAGAGTATTCTAAACTATTTCAAAATCAAATAAGAAAGTACTCAATAATTGTCTTTTGAAAATTAAGTGTATAAACTGTTTTAATTTCCAATACATCATTTGTAAAAATATTCCAAGTTCATATATGTGAATAATTAGCAGTAAGCAATTATTTGCAAGCAGTATATCATAATAAGTACTCAGATAAATTATGAATCGGTTAAACTATTTTTTTCAAATCCAAAATATTTGAGGAACACTGTATTTATTTATTGCTAGTATAGTTGTATAGTGGGAAATAAAGAGAGGATATTGTGAAAATATAGTTAAAAGCATAGCTACCCTATTTCTTGTGGGAAATAAATAAATACAGAAAATTTTTTATAATATCAATACCTGACAGAAGTACTTACTTACTAAATTTGTTGATACATTTTTAATCGGTTAAACTTTTTGTATAAAAATTATTCGTAAAAGATCTAAAATATTTTAAATACAGTGTAGTTATTTATTGCTAGTACTAGTAGAAATGAAAAATGAAGAGAGGATAATATATTGGGAAAATATAAGAAACAACAAAAGCTATACCCTAAGTTTTTGGAAAATACATAAATATAGAAAAAACTTTATGAAATATCTGCTCGACTGTACAATAACTAAAATGATTCGAAAAGTATATAACTTACTCTATTGATATTAATGTTCTAAACTATATTTCAAAAGTAATAGGTATTCAATTTATAAATTATGAATCGGTATAAAAATTATTCATAAAAAATCCAAAATAATATAAAAACCTTTTAAATAAACAGTTTTCATTTATTGCTACCTACTAGAGAAAGGATATAACATATTGGTAAAGTAAAGAAATCAACATAGTTTACCTATGTCTTATTTTGAAAAAAATATATGGAAAATAATGAAGAAATACAGTATTTATTTAGTGCTATAGTAAGTAGGTATAAGTACCAGATAATAAAATAGAGACTTACCTTATATAGAATTATAATCCTTGGAAATCACCACCAAAAATTCGAACTAGGTATACACTTAGGTACACTATCGAAAATTCCGAAGACACACACAGTTTCACTACCGAAAATAATTTCGAACGAAGGTATACACTCCCGAAAATTCGAAACACAGTAAAATTCCCGTAAATTGCGAATATACACTCCCGATACGACCGTCCGATTCAACAATTAATTCGTTACTGAAAGCGAGCGATTTAAAATTTATTCATTAGTCACACCGTTCGTCACAAACAAGTGTTTGTCATCCAGAGATAATATACACATCTATGTGAATTCAATATACACTGTCCGCCCTATTTAAAAATATAAGTATAGATTATTTTAAAAAACGTTTTTCTATTCTTTTTGATATTTTCTGTACACAGGGAAAGTAGAAAAGCTCTAGAAAATATTCATAAATTCAATTTTTTCGGATATTCTAAGAATTTACAAGAAAATCGTTATTGTGAATTCTATTTTCAGTATCATTTTGGCGAGCAGTGTATATATCGACACAATTAACATGTATTAGAAGGGATATTTTACCTTCATATATTTCTGCGATTCACGGAAAGAAGAAGAGACTTAGGAATATCTGTTAACTTCTTCTTTTACTTTAACAGGGGATAATTTACCCGGCTTATACAGGAGAAATATTTTATTGTAGTATTCATTTATGTGTTCTTCGAGGGGATATTTCCCTGATTTACAGAATGAAGAAGATCTGTGTCGGATAAATTGAACCGGGATTGTCGTTTCCTTCGGGTTAAATTCAATTTTTAAAATATTAAGAATAGTACTTCCACCCCTTCGACGGCACCAAAGCGATTTTCCTTTTGTACAGAGTGTTCTTGTCAGTATATCTATTTTATTTTTAAATTTCAACCTATCTTCTCGTATATTCTCATTTAAAAAAAAATATCTACCTACGTCTATGACCGTTCGTGTGCCTTCGAGAATTGGCAGCCAAGTTCACTCCGGTAAGATTGTAGCGAATTTTTGACGGCATTTTGAAATTCTTCTTTTTCATTGAGTAAAACAGAAGCCTCAGGCTATGTGTGTAAAGATAGCCACGTAAAAAATGATTGGTTACATAAAGCAAGAGACGACGGTTATTTTAAAAAGTAGAAGTTTAGTTATCTACACTAATGGCCTTGTACAATTATGTATACTTAGCTACAAACGAGAAAGGGCCAAAATTATTATTTTTTTCTTCCAGAATAAACTTGATATAGTTCTTTTCATCGAGTTTTTTCATGACACTATATCTCTTAGCTTCCTTGACTGTTTCATCATATAATTAAATGCGGCTTGGAGTTACAAGGGGTAAAGTACATAGCATTTTATGTAATCACATCTTGTCATCAGTCAATGTCACTCCCATTACTATTGGCCTTTTACTTGTGCTGTTTTGGCAGTGACATTGGCTGATGAAAAGTTGTGATGGCATAAATTGCTTAAAAACGCTGATAAAAAGTAGTTTTAGGCTGAAACATTCTGTTTACTATATACCATTTAATATAAATTTTAAATAAACACAAAAAACAACAAATCACAATTTAAATAAATAAGTTTAACATTCATATTTCTACACACTTTATCCCGCTGCTTTAGCCAAATCTCCCAAAAGTCTGTCAATAGCGACATCTCCAACCGTTTGTCTGAAGAGAAGCTCTTCCAATCCCCTTCTGGAAACCGATTGAACAGCCGGTAAAGCGAGAAGAAGCTTTCCAAATCTTCCTTTATGCACCACCTGTCTTTGCGAGCAGTATTCATGCAGCATTACATGAGTTTGATCCTGAAGTAGTTCCACGTGAGTAGGTTCACAAAGACCTCTGCTTTCTATATAAAATAAAATAAATAAAACGGTTGTGGATTTTACATAAAATTTTCAAAATTAAAATATACCTGCTTTAAACAATACCAGCGCTTTTAAACAAGCATGTTCAGTATGATCCACTCTTAATAAATTCAATCTTGTTATTATTTCTTTTAATTTTCTCGCATCTTCTTCTAAAAGAAGATGGCGGGAAGCTGGAGCGACTGCGTTACTTAATAATATAGCTGGAAAAATAAATTTTACAGGAAAAATTCATCGTCTTCTTCTTAATCTTACCTTCATCAACTGGAAACGCCCATTGAGCTGCTGTTAGCACAAAAAGTTCATTCCAACTTTCTTCCAATAAAATAGATTGGTCTCTATAGGACAACTAAAGAAATAATAACGGTTACAATTTTATATTTCCACCTCTATTTGTGTCATAGAACTGTCACGAGAAATGACAGATGACATAATGTTTCGACACAGAATTAGCTACAGTGAGTGGATTATTATGCGGTTTCGTAATAAATAAGTTGACAGTTACCAGTAAAAATGATGGTATTTTACTAGAAATGTCATAGAACTGTCACAATATCTCAAGAAATGGCATGTTTCGACACAGAATTACCTACAGTGAGTGGATTATTATATGGTTTCGTAATAAATACGTTGACAGTTACTGTAAAAATGATGGTATTGTACTAAAAGTGTCATAGAACTGTCACAATATCTCAAGAAATGGCATATGACATGTTTCGACACAGAATTACCTACAGTGAGTGGATTATTATATGGTTTCGTAATAAATACGTTGACAGTTACTGTAAAAATGATGGTATTGTACTAGAAGTGTCATAGAACTGTCACAATATCTCAAGAAATGGCATATGACATGTTTCGACACAGAATTACCTACAGTGAGTGAATTATTATATGGTTTCGTAATAAATACGTTGACAGTTACTGTAAAAATGATGGTATTGTATTAGAAGTGTCATAGAACTGTCACAATATCTCAAGAAATGGCATATGACATGTTTCGACACAGAATTACCTACAGTGAGTGGATTATTATATGGTTTCGTAATAAATACGTTGACAGTTACTGTAAAAATGATGGTATTGTACTAAAAGTGTCATAGAACTGTCACAATATCTCAAGAAATGGCATATGACATGTTTCGACACAGAATTACCTACAGTGAGTGGATTATTATATGGTTTCGTAATAAATACGTTGACAGTTACTGTAAAAATGATGGTATTGTACTAGAAGTGTCATAGAACTGTCACAATATCTCAAGAAATGGCATATGACATGTTTCGACACAGAATTACCTACAGTGAGTGGATTATTATATGGTTTCGTAATAAATACGTTGACAGTTACTGTAAAAATGATGGTATTGTATTAGAAGTGTCATAGAACTGTCACAATATCTCAAGAAATGGCATATGACATGTTTCGACACAGAATTAGCTACAGTGAATGGATTATTATATGGTTTCGTAATAAATACGTTGACAGTTACTGTAAAAATGATGGTATTGTATTAGAAGTGTCATAGAACTGTCACAATATCTCAAGAAATGGCATATGACATGCTTCGACACAGAATTACCTACAGTGAGTGGATTATTGTGCGGTTTCGTAATAAATAAGTTGACAGTTACTGTAAAAATGATGGTATTGTACTAGAAGTGTCATAGAACTGTCACAATATCTCAAGAAATAGCATATGACATGTTTCGACACAGAATTACCTACAGTGAGTGGATTATTGTGCGGTTTCGTAATAAATAAGTTGACAGTTACTGTAAAAATGATGGTATTGTTCTAGAAGTGTCATAGAACTGTCACAATATCTCAAGAAATGGCATATGACATGCTTTGACACAGAATTACCTACAGTGAGTGGATTATTGTGCGGTTTCGTAATAAATACGTTGACAGTTACTGTAAAAATGATGGTATTGTTCTAGAAATGTCATAGAACTGTCACAATATCTCAAGAAATGACAGATGACATAATGTTTCGCCACAGAATTACCTACAGTGAGTGGATTGTTATGCGGTTTCGTAATAAATAAGTTGACAGTTACCTGTAAAAATGATGGTATTGTTCTAGCCCATTTAATAGCCAAAAAAAGAAGCTTCGCTGCGGACTCGTAGACATTTTCGGCAGGAAATAAATTTAGATAGGACAAGTCCAAGTGCCTTGTTGATGTTGTAGATCTACAAGGATCTATCGGTAATTGCAATCGGGACGATGATTCCTCTAAAAAAAAAATAATAAAGGAACAAAAAATTGGTAAGTATGTATATAATTTTTTACCGTCTTCTAAAGACTTATTTTGAGCAATTTCTTCGGAACTGGAAACTTCGTCGTCTTTTATAATATTTCTCGGTGATCTCGGTTGTTTTTGAATATTATAAGGTGAATTAGAAACTCCTAAAAATCCTCAATTAAAAACATCTACAACCCAATTATTTTTATATAAAACTCACGTAATCCCGTAGAATGTAATCCTGTTGGTTGTTTTCCGAAAGCTCCCAGCATCGAAACTGTCGGATAGACAAGTCCTTGATGAAAATACGATCCTGGAATTTGAGGTAAAACGGGATCTAGCAGAGATGAACTTTGTAATTGAAGAGGAATTCCACCGATAGCAGAAACGTTGGTGATGGGGGAAAATTGAAACGGACGAAGTCTGGCTCCTAGACCGAGGTGATAGTGATGCAAGGGCGAAGTGTGAGTTGCACGTGGTGCTCTTTCATGTTGAACCGCTAAAAAAATGTTACAACTTTTCCTTTATATCCTGACATAAATTCAAGCAAAATTATTTCTGATTTTACCAAGTTTTAAGTGGCAATACCTCGTATGATATTTATTATTTTCTTTTCAAAACTTATTAAATAAAAATCACAAACTATACCACGGTCACAACATTGTTCATTAAATAGCTATAAATAAATAATGAAAACGCAAAGGAGGCGGTTCAGGTGCTGGCATTTAGATGGCAATTAGAAGCAAATATCCCCTCCCTTTTGGGGACGGTAAAGGGGGGGACGGCCACCACTAGCACGACGAGCTAGAAGTCAAATCATAAAAAATTCAAAAGTATAGTCGATCGCCTCTTGTGTAATCATCATTAGATATAATAAATGTTCTGGTCTACATAGGCGTGCGTAAATTGAACAGATGATATTCAACTGCTTTCTATGTACTTTTAGTAGTCATGAAAAAAAGCAAGGTTGTCAGATGTATCTTCTAAAATAGTTAAGCTCATTTTACAAAAATATTGTTCTTAATATTAGTTCGTACTGTTCTTAGAAAGCTAGTTTGGAAATATTTAAAAATATATTTTAATAAATATACAAGTAGAAACGGTGGAGCTTTACCATCACGTGACGTTATGACTAATATTCCAAAGATCGGCCTTTTACGAATTGGTAATTTAACAAGAAATTTAACTTTTTTAATTGTATTTAATTTATTTATATATGGTTAACATCGACATATATTTATTAAAACTATCGATATACTGGGTGAATAAGTTACAAAGTCCAAAATTAATATTAACCTTGCTGGCTTATTGTAATATTCCCGTCTCACGGTATTTTAGGTGTTGACGGCAAAATGAGGGTTAAACAAAAGAACTAAAGAGACCCAATTACAGGGTTTTGAATTAGCCCCAAAACTAACTGTTGGTGAATAATTTAAGAAGTTAAAATGATTTACAAGGTTCGAAGTATCCCTAAACAAAAGTTTTTTTACGCCGCTGCTAACTATAGACCACCAGAAGTCGATTCATGACATTATGAGGTTGAGGGGGTGGGTATTTTTTTTTTCTGTTGGTGTTTTGTTTCCGATATATAGGGGCACGAACAGGTGGAAAAATTCCCATGGGGTTGAAAGACAGTGCACCTTTAAGAGAATCAGGATAGAGTGATAAACTGCCAGGAAAATCTGTTTTTTTTCGCAAACGAAGTCAATATATTGTTTAGATCGATTCGAAAAGTGTGGGAAAATTCCATTTTTTTGTTAATATTTAAATACTTTATTGGTATCAATAAATGGGAAAATTGAAAAAAAATATCTCTCTACTTGCTCTCTTACACTCCCCCTTTTAATATAAAAGACCTTTTAGACGCATCGACTGTTACCACTTATCGAGTTCACACTTGTGTTTGTTTATTTTTTCTGCTAATGACGTTACAAGCTTCCAACGTCAAACACACGTGGACTACTTAATCAAGGGTTGAATATTCCTTTTATTCAATAAGTATTAGAAAAAATTAGCACGAAGAAAAATGTTTGACTCTAAAATAAGAATTTATTCAGATGGCTTTAAAATGGTTATTTAACCAACAAGTGTGTTAATAAAGACCATTAACAATCGAGATAAATACACGAGTTAATTACAAAAATAAACAATTCCAGAACAGCTGACTTTGACAGATCTGCCAAATTGGGATGGGTACCCCGATCAGTTGGAGTTTGTGTGTTTTGACAGTTGGTTATCAGACAGTCTTTATAGAACAGACTTTTCAAAAGGGATACTTCTAACAAACTTGGTTCTATTCAGTTACCGAACGGAAAGTATTCAAATACTGAGGCAGAGGCTCTATTAGAGCACCTTCTTAGCGTGCACTTTCCAGGTTCGGTAAAGATAGAGTCAAGCTATGACAACGGACCGGTTGCTAAAACAAAGGCAACCAAAGAGGACTGGGAACTCACGAATGAAATCTTAAGACCCCATCTTGTAAACTCCTACAGATGGTATATTCCCCAAGCTTCTGCAAGAGGGACTAGACATCATAAAGGGTCCTTTTAGTTTTGATACTTCAAAGAAACCATGTAAAAGTCCGGGAAACACCCCCCGTGAAGAGACCATCTATACCTTATGTTTTTGGGGTCGCTGATTACGAAAATGAAGGTTAAAACTGCCTACAGTGGGCGCAACACACTTAAAAATGCAAAAAACACCACTAAATAGGGGGGTTTTTCGAATATTTTCGTTATTTTGCAAATTTAGCCATCCTATATGTTTTTGGGGGCGCTGAATACGAAAATGAGGGTGAAAACTTGCATTAAGGGTCGAACACCCCCCAATAGGGGTGATTTTCGACTATTCTTGTTGTTATGCAAATTTAGACATCTTATATGTTTTTTGGGGCGCTGATTACGAAAATGGTGGTTAAAACTTGCAGCAATGATCGAACCACCCCTAAAATTGCCCAAAACACCCCCCAATATAGGGGTGGTTTTCGACTATTCTTGTTGTTTTCCAAATTTTGACACCTTATATGTTTTTTCCAGCACACTCCAAATTAATTGTAATTCTTGAACAAAATGTATCAAGATCTTCAGATGTCTAAATTTGGAAAACAACAAGAATAGTCGAAAACCACTCCTATTGGGGGGTGTTTTGGGAAATTTTAGGGGTGGTTGTTACCCTTGCTGCAAGATTTGACCCCCGTTTTCGTAATCAGCGCCCCAAAAACATATAGGATGTCTAAGTTTGAAAAACAACCAGAATATTCGAAAAACACCTCTATTTAAGGGTGTTTTTCCCCAAATTTAAGGGGTGGTTCCACCCTTAATACAAGTTTTAACCCTCATTTTCGCATTCAGCGCCCCCAAAAACATATAGGATGGCTAAATTTGCAAAATAACGAAAATATTCTGAAAGAAGTAGCCCTTGCAACTTGAAGGTGCTTTTGACAACACATCAATAAACAGATCCCTTAAAAAAATAGGGATTAACAGCACCACATGCAACACCGTCAGGACAATTAAAGGATGTCCACAAGGTGGAGGACTTCCACCAGTTTTATGGAACCTAATTGTGGATGACTTGATCTGCAGGTTGAATGATCGAGGTATATGGACGCAGGGCTTTGCGGATGACATAGTGATTGTCACTAATGGGAAATTCCCAGAGGTATCTAGTTGTGAAATGTCCTGCAAAGTCGAGGCGTAGCAGGAGAGACAATAGAAAATAGTTATTTATGCAACAAGTGATCATGTCATGTGATCGTCGCATTCGTCAAAAAAGGGACTTTACACACGAATTACACACAATATTTTTTCTACGGCCGAAAATTTTATCAGAATACAGAAGTTTAATATGCCGTTAGGACATTTTCGATATTTTTTTGTTATTTTATTTTTCCTACACCATTCTTTAAACAAATTGTATTTTGTTTCGTAAATATTCATATATTTTTGTGGCAATAAATCGTTAGAAGCATTCTGTTTAATATGTAATTTTTTGTAAAGGTCGACGAAAAAAATGTGTATAAAGTTGTATGGTAATATCTTATATATAATTGAATCAAAAAAATTTTGAAATCCAAATTTTACAAAATTAACCCAATTAGGGACATAACAAAATATAATTAGCGGATTTTTGCAAATTTTAGTATTTTTGAAAATAACTTTTTTCCTCCAACGTAAAAGTAATAATTTCGACATTTTATGTACGTTAGAGGGCGCTATTAAATTTTTCTTTGGAAAATATTAACCTATGCACTTTTAATCAGGGATTATAAAAATATTAATTAGCAACAAAATAGTAAAAACCGTAAATTTTTGAATAAAATAATTTTTTTCTTTCAAAACTCACCATCTCTTTTCATATTAACTTGAAGACATTTCTTAAATCTACAAGCCTGACATTGATTTCTCCTAGTAACATCGACTATACAATTTCCATTTTCTTTGCAAACGTATTCCAAATTCCTGCAAAGTAAAATTATTTTATTACAACCTTCCTTCGCTCCATATTAAATATTTCCAACCTTCGAATGCTTCTTTTAAAAAACCCTCTACAGCCGTCGCAACTTGCTACGCCATAATGTTTACCGGAAGCTTTGTCGCCGCAAACTTTGCAAAAACTTTCGATTTTTTGAGTACTCGGACACGTTTCGTCCATCTGGAAAGAAAACAAAGTTATCCCTAAATAAAAAATTACCGTACGTCTTTGGTATCATGGAGAAACTTTAAAAAAACTTTATGTAAATGTGTAAAAGATGTGGAGGGGCTCGTGTATGTAACACATGGTTAAAATTCGATCTAGACATTGAAAAATGGGTTTATAATGGTAGGTTTCTCCACCATATCAATAACGCCGAGTAGATATTACTATCTAATTTGTAATCATTTTTCCATTTTATCGAACAGTGTACATTTGAAAGGAGGGTTGACATTTTTACTCACGAGCAATTAATGCAAGTGTTATTATTCTACTAAAAAGCTATAACAACCGGCTACTAGGAGACGACTAGAAAATGTATTGACAACACCGCTTTTCCGTGTAACAGATAACAGAAGAAGAATTATAACCTATAATGAAGCATTATTGAATAAAACCAACCATTTCTGGAATGGACGATAAAACAAAAACAATTTGACCATTTAATTGACTTCGTGCTAAGCCATCCAAAATTTGGGAGAGGCAATTCCAAGGTGTACAAGGAAAGAAAGGATTGAATGATATGTGGCAAAGTTTATCCAAGGAATTGTATGAATTAGGACCTCAAAGACAACAGAACAGTGGAAACGAGTATGTTTGTAATAATTCTCTTGTACTTGTAGTTATTGTAGATAGGTATATGATGATATGAATAGTCGAATAAACTCGAATTTGTTAAATTAAATGGATTAGAATTGTCTCTTAGACGTCTCCTTTCTACATTAAAATTTCGTCGGCGTATTCTTTCAATTTGACGTAAATGTAGAAGTACACGTAACCCTTGTATAGCCTTCATACCAATATTGAAAAAAACAACAGACTACAAAAGCTTTTAGCCACCACTCTCGTAGGTTATAAAACGGTCTACAATTCTATCCCCACTTATAGTAGCAAAAACGACTACAAAATTTAAGAGAATACCGAATTGGCAAAACTGGCTAGAAGAAAACTGTGAAGTTAGCCACGTTGCCGATGTAGTCCAATCTTACGGCTTATGGCCTAGCTACATAATTAGTAGAATAATCCAGTGGTGTACCTACTGCAACCATATCTTATAACATAGTCTTTTGGGGTGGTTTAATTAGCGCCTATAAGGATCGATTAACCATTTGAATTGCGGAAAGTCTTGTAAAGAAACTTTAAAAAAATATAATATTTCAACGCTCAATGTATATACAGGGTGATTCATTACTAATTGGAAATAATTTAACAGTATAGAATCCTGAATTCAAATAATGAATATTTAACCCAAAACACCTAAATAAAATGTAGCTGCTTACCTTAGTTACAGGGTGTTTTGTTTAAAAATTTAAAAACTATTAGTGCCCAAAAGCTGTTTTACGTATTCATATCATATTTGACAGAAAGTGTAGACACATTACACCCTACTAAATTGTCTCAAACAAACGTTTCTGGCTACTACCAGAGGCGTACGACAAGGACAAGCGACAGGTAAATAGTTCCCAAATTCTACGCCACTGGCGGAATAGGAATTTTAGCACAATTTTTACGTAAATATAAAGTACTCTTTTCTCATAACGATAAAGTCAATATTTCTCACAACCCTAAAAGTTTCTTTGACAATTTTTTCGACATAAACATAAACTTGTATTGCAATTTCACCCCATCTCGAAACAATTAGCCAAAAAAACGTGCTAGATATGTTGATAAAATTACCCCATATAAAAGATCATATCGAAAAAAAAAGTCTGAACCTTTCACACCCTATAATTAAATCCAAGCAGGCCATTAAACCGCAATCGACAGTCATATGTTACAGATTGTCACTCGAACTTACCCTAATTTCATTCCCCAAGGCCCTTTTGTTTGTGTTCCTGTGGAAGTCTCTTAAACACGATAACTTCGTTATTATTATTTCTTTTTTGAGGGTTCCGTTTAGACGTGACTACCAAAACAAGATTTATCGAGAACGAACAAATTGAAAAAAAATCTCTGAGTACTTGTCGTCTTTTTGAGCAGTTGTGTTAGATACAATTTTTTATTTGAGAAACTATGATTTTTGAGTGTCTCATGGGAGAAAACCACACTAACGCTAACTGTAGTTTAAACACGTAGCACACTCATTACAATTTTTTTTGGTGAGTACCAAATAATTCTTTAGGCAAATACAATAGGAGAGAGAGATAGGAAGTAAGAGGTTTAGGCATATGCTATATATACACAAACAAAGACGGAAAAACCTCTGATCGTCTGTCTTTTTCTATCTCACCGGAGTTCAGACGGACATTACACTTACACAACAACTTATGGCTTGTTGCCTCTATCTGTAGTATCTCTATGTTACCAACTCAAAACATATAATTAATTCGGATATTTTTTGTTACAGTTTGTTAGTCACTACCAATTTTCAAATCTGAACTACCCACTTTGGTAACATATTGCATAATTTGTAGTTACAGTTATCTATAATTAGAGAAGCCTGCAGGGGTTGATTTTGAGTCGTAGAGAAAGCACAGGTGTTAAAGTCAATTGCGTACGGGGTCGGATTGACATGAAACTCGAACCCCCCTTCTTCAAAACTTTACGCCCCTTTTACGTGGAACTATTTACACACATGGTTGGTTCACGTTTGTCGATTATGTTTGTTGAAATAATAAATATCTACATTGAGTGGTTGTTTATTTTTTTTTGTTTAATCACTTTCAATTTCCACAAGGATCTGTTTTGATACAGTTTTACCTTCAAATAAGACACTTAAGGCAGCGCATCAATTATCCACCCAACGTAATTCAGAAAATGTCACATTTATTAAAACATTTTAAAAAGCATATAAAGGGGGGACGTATTTTTGCTCATACAGTGTGACCCATTTTGTTTGGAAGCACCCCTATAAAATCCGTATTTTTGAACCGATTTTGATTTAGTCTTTTTAGTATCAAAAACAGTATTTGAGCACAAATTTTCATACCATAATATCTATTTTCAAGGCCCTCTATGTTAATTTTTCTTTGCCAAAAAAGACGAAAGTATATTAGGCATTTTTTTTCTCAAATATTCAGAATCATCACAAATGTAAACTATCAAAATTTTATAAAAAAAAGTGTTATTAACAACAAAGTTATCACTACATGAATTTGGAAAAAGTTGTTTTTTAATTAATTTTTTACTAAGAATGTAGACACATTTTAAAAATGGCAACATGGTAAACAAAAACTAGGACTCAAACATATTGCACTGTAAAAATTCGAAGCCGATAAGTTAACCCGTTCTGGAGTTATAGCTTCTGAGATTAATGTGAAATAATATACTATAATATACTTTCGTCTTTTTTTGGCAAAGAAAAATTAACATAGAGTGCCTTGAAAATAGCTATTATGGTATGAAAGTTTGTGCTAAAATACTGTTTTTGATACTGAATCTAACAACAAAGACTAAATCAAAATCGGTCGAATAATGCGGATTTTATAGGAGTGCTTCCAAACAAAATGGGTCACACTGTATGTAGACGTTATAATTTACATGGTCACCTCTCCTGCGGCACTAAAGTCTGTCCCAATGGAGTTGATATAGTCCATCCTGTTCTTTCCAGGAAGGTGGACAGGTCACTAGGAGACATCTCCTTTATATCAGCAGGTGTAGGCCAAGGCCCACCGAACACACACTTTCTGATTGACGATAGAGGTTTGTTCCAACACATCAAGAAACCGTTCTTGGAACGGTGACGCACATGTGAAATAGCAAAAATGCGTTCCAACCACGAGAGAACCGTTTAGCGAACGATCATTTTTTTATTCCAACCCGATTTGGTATCGTTATGGAACCGGTTCAAGAACGATGATTTCGATACTTCACTGAAAGCAGATATCAAGGGAACTGACTTGCGCAGTACCATATCCATATCCATATCTAGTTAGGTTAGATGCCTCGATTTGTTGTTTTTGTATTTGTTGAATTTTGTGGGAGCGAACTTATTTATATTTGTTTGCGCTATCTGTTATAAATAAACAGTTTTTTACTTAACAACCTGTACCATATAAACATAAAAGTAGGGTTATGTTTGATACGTTCCAGTGATTTATGTCGAGTCAGTAACCAAACCGTTCCAACCATGTTTTATTTTGGAATCGTTATTAGAACGGGGAACGCCTGCGTAACAAATCCCTAAGAACGATACCGATAACGAGTCAGGAACGATTACAATTTGTGTGTTGGAACAAACCTGATGTTAACAACAGTGTTGTATGTAATTCACAATGTAATTCGCAAAAGAAATACCAACAATGGACAAGATTGTGCAAGCCGCCCAGAATGACGAAAACCTGCCACATCTATCAAGAACTAGAGTACGGTGAATTCTTCATGAAATGAACTTTCGGTGGGAAAAACAGAGCAGAAAATATTTTCTTATTGATAGTAAATTGGAATTATCCGCAACTTCCAACTGATTGACTTTTCACTTACGTATTATACATTTTTGCACTCCTCTCGTAGAGGAGAATCCAACAATATAATAATGTATAGGGTGTTCCATTTAAAAATCTGAAGTTTTTTCATAAAAGTGACGCCTTCAGAACTACGTGGGGTGGATGTAGTTTTCGTTGAAAGGCTCTGTATAATATATCTGTCACCCCGAGATCAACTCATTACAAATTTAAATTTTTTTAAAGCGTGAATACGACTTTTTTATGAATAGAATCAATCAATAGAACGGCAAATGTTAGTGACAACATTAAAAAATAATTATCCGACAATGACTTCATTTTTTTTCCTCTCTATTCGATACGATGCATAAAAAATTCGTTATCCCGTCTTAGGTAGATACAGCCACATATTTTTGCATGTCAAGGGGTGAACTGTGTATTTATTATTTCATCCCCTCAGCCAGCGAAAAGATGCTACATAGGTACTATCATACAGTAGAAACGGAGGAGCTTTACCATCACGTGACTGTTACGTCAGCAACACAAATCAAAACTTCTGTCAACTCAATAGAAATAATCATTATGACTAATATTCCAAAGGTCGGCCTTTTACGAATCGGTAATTAAACCAGAAATTTAACATTTTTTTATACACGTTACGTCAATTACCTATATCGTTGTCTCTTTGTCTTGTAGTTGGTCTTGTGAAGAAGACAATCATTCGTACGTTATTATGTTTGATTTATATTGATAGAAGGAGATAGTATGTGTTGCATAAATCGAAGATTGGGTCACGTGATGGTAAAGCTCCACCGTTTCTATACGTTGTTTATACAATGTCTTTTTGACAAATGACGTATTTAATAGGAGAATATCGAGATTAACTTGAATTTTGAAGGGTTGATAATTTCACCCTTTTATAATGTAACAGGAAATATAGAAGGCAAAGGATTATCATAATGTCTGATAGTCAAGCAGCCATTAAAGCGCTGAGTTCCTGTGTAATCAGTTCCAAAATGGTGTGGGAATGCCTAGGCAAACTTAATGAACTAGGCGAGAACAATATAGTCACCTTACTGTGGATTCCAGGACACACTGGAATAGAAGGAAACGAAATAGCAGATGAACTAGCGAAGAGGGGGACTGAAATACCCTTTTGGGGGCCGGAACCCTTTTGCGGAATCAGCTCCAATATAATATTGGAAGAAATAGGTAAAGCCGAAGAAAAGAGAAGATCTGACAATTGGAAAGATCTAGTAGGGCTTAGGCAATCAAAGATTCTTCTGGGTGACTACAACCTGTTGAGATCAAATGAATGCATAAGTCAAAGCAAAACTACACTAAGAGTTTTAACAGGAATCCTAACGGGACATTGTCGCCTGAATGGACACCTTAAAAAGCTCAAAATAGTGGAGGAAGAAGATTGTAGATTTTGTGGAATGGAAGAAGAATCCTCCATCCACATACTTGCGAACTGCACAGCAATTCAGAATCCTAGGGCACAGTACCTGGGAGACTACTGGATAGAAGAGGGACAGTTACCTAAGTTGAGGCCTGCAGATATCCTAAAATTCCTCCGGGAAATAGGACTAAAGGAGCTACTAGTATCTGAGACTCTCCTCAGAAACTAAGTAGAAGTAAGGGGACACAATAGATATTTTAGGTCTCAGTGAATGTTACCCCAAAATACATACATACATACATACATGTAACAGGAATGTTTGAAAAATACCGGTTGTTATAGGTCGTTGCGAGTGAGCGGAAATTATAAAATTTCAAGTTTCTATCTTAAATTTGGGGAAAAAAAATAAAATCTCAATTCCATTCAGCTTCTTTTAGGGGTGATATCTAAGAAGAGGGTGGGCTGAGGGAATGTTGTCATGAGAAACACCCATTATAATCAGTGGTGAATTTAGGCTTCCTGCCGCACTATCCCCGGTTTGATGAGCCTCCCTTTTATCTAATGAAAGCTTCTTACTAGCAGTATCGAAACGATCTAAAATTGCATTCCAAACAATTACTAAATTTGCTGTTTCTAAATGCTGTAATTTTCGCTGCAATCGTATAGCTTCAGATCGCTTAGTCGGTTTCTCATTTCTGCTCTCGGCAATGAATTCCAGTGCATATATGCACTACAATATTTCAGACTACCTACTACTTTTCTAAAGCTGCGCATAAGGGCATCGTGCCTCATTTTTGTAGTTTTTAGCTTTAGAATCCCATAGATTTGACTTCAATTTCTATGCCTCAATAAAAGCTACGACTTTGTCTTGTTCTGATTCCATTTTCTCCGAAAACACACGACTATGATGTCAACGAAAACGTCAAGACGTCCACACACTAAAGTCGATCGACTGCTCTTTCATGTTTTCATGAACAAGACAAATTCATAGCTTTTATTGAGGCATACATTATTAAAATCAAATCTATGGGATTCCAAAACTAATCATTATAAAAACAGAAACATGAGGCACGATGCCCTTATGGAAATTGCTAATGAATCTTCGTCAGACATGTTGATTAGTCTGATCGACATCATTTTTTCCAACTCCGGTGTGGACGGATGCAGTTTTGTCGACTTGTTGATCGACCAGTGTCGAGCAGACCAACGAGTTTGATAGCAAGAATCGTAACTCTGAAATTTGTACGCTGCACCGAGAACACCCATGTGAAAAGAAATTAGTACTTGCAAAGTAGAAAATAGTCAACTGAACGTGATTTTACTGAACTTAAAGAATGGGTATTGAATTATTGACCCGGACCTATATAGGGCTAAATCCTTCACTGATTATAATGTTATACGGACAATCAGCACCTAAATGTTCTCTCATCAATTTAGAAACATCCAGTATATAATCAAGGAATCAAAAAAGAGATAGAACGTGAACATAAATATTTTTGTCAAGTCGTATGCCCTTATAGGTATAACAAATACAAATGGACTAGAACATACCAGTAAATCTAGGATTACCTAATACATATTTAAAAATAATAATACACAGGATGTCCCAGGAGTTCGTACCAAAAAGATAATACAAGTGACTAATTTTTTTAATAAATATTTACTTTTTCAATTTTGTTTTAAATAAAATCTTGTAGATATACCAACCCCGTTTATATAACTTATAAATGTAATTCAATATCTTCCTGAAAAGTAGTTGTTTCTGCTTAGTTGAACGATCATTATTTTTTGAAAAATATTTTCAAGTATTGAACTTTAAGCTTTACTGAATTCTACAATTTTGCATAAAACCGTGTAATTAAATATAAACAAAAATTTAATATTAAAAAACTCACTTGTCCAATTTTTCTCTGGCAGCACGAACTAACCAAACACTCCAACTTCCACCTTCCAACTAAAATCTGCAAACTTCCAACTTCTAGAGTACACCCTGTACTTACAGCCCATCGTTTTCTGCCCTCAGAGCACGCCCTCGCTGTCTAGAGGGTTAAAAAGCAGCCGATCAGTGGTTCCGAACCTTTGGCGCGCCGTCTCATTGGTGGATTTCTTCCGGAAGCTATCGTACTATTGGTCGACCGTTTTCACCCTTTCGACCTGTCACTGAACAATCGGCGGTGGTTGTCCATGACTTTTTGTTTTTTTATCAGCTACACGATTGCGATCCGGAGGTCTGGGATACAGTGTTGTCGATCTGTAGGGAATTATTTGGTTTACAGAAATTTTAAGAGCTCTATATTATAAATAATATAAAAACTTTACGAATAACACAATATGGCGCAGTCAGTAAACTGTCTCTGAATTGAATTAAATAAAAAAAAAGGCAATCAAAAGTACTATTTATTAGATTGACGTGCACAGAGCAATTAAATAGTCTCCCTGCTTGGTTAAAACAGCCGGAAATAAAAAGAAAGATACCTTATCTCTAGCACTCCACACTTAACGATGTATGTATGTATGTATGTATGTATGTATGTATTTTGGGGTAACATTCACTGAGACCTAAAAGATCTATTGTGCCCCCTTACTTCTACTTAGTTTCTGAGGAGAGTCTCAGATACTAGTAGCTCCTTTAGTCCTATTTCCCGGAGGAATTTTAGGATATCTGCAGGCATCAACTTAGGTAACTGTCCCTCTTCTATCCAGTAGTCTCCCAGGTACTGTGCCCTAGGATTCTGAAATACTGTGCAGTTCGCAAGTATGTGGATGGAGGTTTCTTCTTCCATTCCACAAAATCTACAATCTTCTTCCTCCACTATTTTGAGCTTTTTAAGGTGTCCATTCAGGCGACAATGTCCCGTTAGGATTCCTGTTAAAACTCTTAGTGCAGTTTTGCTTTGACTTATGCATTCATTTGATCTCAACAGGTTGTAGTCACCCAGAAGAATCTTTGATTGCCTAAGCCCTACTAGATCTTTCCAATTGTCAGATCTTCTCTTTTCTTCGGCTTTACCTATTTCTTCCAATATTACATTGGAGCTGATTCCGCAAAAAGGTTCCGGCCCCCAAAAGGGTATTTCACTCCCCCTCTTTGCTAGTTCATCTGCTATTTCGTTTCCTTCTATTCCAGTGTGTCCTGGAATCCACAGTAAGGTGACTATATTGTTCTCGCCTAGTTCATTAAGTTTGCCTAGGCATTCCCACACCATTTTGGAACTGATTACACAGGAACTCAGCGCTTTAATGGCTGCTTGACTATCAGACATTATGATAATCCTTTGCCTTCTATATCCTTTGTCAATATTGAACTGGGCACACTTTCTTGTGAAGATGATAATCGATCGTACGTTATTAGGTTTGATTTATATTGATAGAAAATATGTGATGGTAGATGGTAAAGGTAAAGTCTTTGACATAAACTCGCGAAAAAGTGGGATGAAAATCCTTATCATTGCCGAAAGATATGAGTACCTACCTAAAGAGAAATATTTTCCAAATAAAGAAAGTGCGGATACTACCTTTGTATAGGAACATATTTCCACCCAATAAAATTTCTTTTTATAGAATTAGGAACTAATTTTTTTTAGTAGATTGTCTAAGAATGCAAAATTTTTCGTTTCTTGTCAATAAATATCTGCGTTGTAAATTTTTGCAAAACGAATGCACCTACTTAGATTGTTACTGGCAAAAAGATTGTTTTTCGTAGAGTAAGTGTGGCATCGGAAGTTAGTTCTAAAGACGAAAAAAAAAGACATGAATCCAGATGGTGAGTTTCTCATGGCGAAGTGGTTGTCAACACTTTACCGCTATTATGTTAAACGCGAAAACCTTTTATAGGAAATCAATTAAAAGGGAAACGTGGTTTCAATTTTTGCCACTAAATTCTCTGCCAGAGATCACGATTCCAGCTCCTGTAGAATTCATGTTTAGAGGTAATATCTTTGAATGGTTTTTCTCGTATCAAACATGTAAAACTATACAGGATGTAAGGAAAAAGAAATTTGCTTATATATACAAAATATAAATCTTATTGTTGTTATATTTTCAAAAATAAATTAATTCGAAAAAATTGTGTGTGTATTTTAGTTAAATCGTTTTGAAAATTGACAGTTTTTGCAAAAAAAATCATACTTTTATGTTTTGACCCCTGTAGAAAATTAAATTTTCTATTTTTTTATATATAAATACTCATAGTAAAATCATGAAAATTTCTACGTTTAGGTTTTCGGATACGATCTTTTTAACTAAAATATTTTCAAATATGGTCGACTTCCGGTTCTACCGGAAGTCGACTGTAACTTTGTTATTTTAAATAAAACACCCTGTATATTAATACATTTTTAAAATTCACGTAAAATTTTGGTATACTTTTATCTGAAAACTTTTTTCGAAAAATGCATACTTTTTGAGTTATTAATTTTTTTGACCGTTTTGCAGACCCTTATAAATGATTTTTTTACGAAGATACCCTCAAAGATATGAAAATGGTTTCTATTCGGTTGCTTTTAGCAAGGTCAGACGTATTTGAACATATTTAAAAAAAAAATTCATTTTATACAGGATGTGTATAAAAAGTGTTCAAACTTTAACTTCATAAATATCAAATTTCTTTATTTTTTTAAATAGAACCACCCGGTTTTTTCTATTTTAATGCATTCAGGGGTAAAAAATAAGGTAAATTCATGTATACTTTCCTATACCTAAACCTTACCGTTATCCAGATATTGAATTTTTCTGTAAATTGTTAAATATTCTTTTAACAATTTGCGATTTCGATCGTGTAACAACTTTTCCATATTTACCATGTATTAAAAGAAAATTTACATAATCTTTTTTATTTCTTAGTGCTTGTATATCAACGACCGGGTCAAAACAAAATTGCACCTCTAAAAATGTGAAGGTTTTCCTCACCACCCAGGTAGCTATGGCTGATCTATAGCCAGTGCTTTCCGCAATGCAAAAAAATGGTTCGGGTCCTATGAATACCTACAGACTCCGATTCCGATTATATTCACTCAAAAAAAAATTCGTAAAAATCATTGAGAAAACGACGCTGTCCTAACCCTACTTTCCCCCAGAAGGGAGAAGATAAACGTCAAACGCCTGCGGTATGGCTTTTTTGAGGTCCCTTTCAAAGCTAATACACAAAAGATAGAGTGTCTGCAAATATATTGCTCTCACATTCGACAATACTTCGTGTCACTATCACTGAACCTTCGCTATTTCAGCAATTCGAGTGGATAATGCACAGAAATAATATATACAGGGTTACGAAAAGACATTCATACTTTGGTTAAGCATACAGAGTGAGTTTTAAGTAGATATATAACAACTCAATTATCTGGGAAACGGATCGCATGATTTTTGTAGATATTTACATATTATTAGTTTCCTTGTACTGATGAGGCGCAAACATACGCGGAAACTGGTCTGTAAGTTATGTTCCTTCTAATTGCAAACCAGAATAGTTGGTGTTAAATATCTTGTAGATATACCAGCCTCGTTTGACTGTGGAGTGTAATTCAATACCCGTCGCGGGGCATTTAACCCGGGAAGTAGTTGTTTCTTCTTAGTTGAACGCGGACTATTTTTGAAATCTTATTTATAAGGCGTTAGAATAATATATTTACACTGCTGTAAGTTATTCTTTCCTTTTTTCGGAATAATAATAAACTTTTTTATTTCAAATGGATCACACTGTATATTTTTTGCATTTTAAAATACTTGGAAAATATTTTTCAAGTGATGTTCCCTATGCCTACCTAAATGCCATAATTTCAAGTACCTAGACTCAAAATAATTCATGAATGACCCGTATATTAATTAATGCAAAGTTATAAGCCGTTGACTTTCCACTGAACCACCCTGTACAGTCGAAGGAAAAGTTATGGAACTAAAAAGAGTTTTAATACGTTAAAATACCTTGATTGTTAAAACATGTTGGTTAAATAACTACTAGAGTTTACTTAACGTAATTCCAAATAACAATTTAGTTTTACTTATTCATATTTTAATGGTTTTATTGGTAAATCAAAAGGCACTCTCCATTTTGCTTTCATTTTAAAAGTATTTGCAATATATACCAGCATTATATTATATTCCAGAATCTGAGTTAAATGATACTTGTCGCCATCTATTTTTCAAATACTCAACTAAATTTTACAGGGAGTTATTTATTTATACAAAATTACTCGAGCCGTTTAGGAAGAATGAGCTTCTGCAGTATCTAGGTCACTTTTTATTAAAAAATCTCGTATTTTACAAAAAAAAACAAATTCACACAATTGAAATACCTAAAAATATCTAATATGGCTTAAACTTCCTAGCCTGTTTCATCAACTGTACCTTCTTTTTAGCCTCTTCGTAATTTTTTCTAAGTGTAGCGATATTTTTCATTTTTGATTCCCTTATTTGAAAAGTATAGAAATTCTTCAATTCCTTTTTCTTTGCCCCCGTTGCAATCTAGAATAAATTTTCAACTCAGACAAGTGTAAGAAGTAATCGTAGAAAATTACCTTTTCATTCAATTTATTTGCAACACTCTCTTTTCTAGATATACCAGGTTTTCGACCACCTTTTGTTACCACTGTCCATCCCTCGTCATCTACTTCTTCCTCTTCTTTACCTTTCCTTTCTTCATTCTCGAAATTACTCATAAACTCATCAACTTCTTGTTTTAAATACTCTGGATCGCATATACTATCATTATAATTTTCAATCCATTGTTTTAGACCTATTGTTACAGGATCACTATCTGGTGAAAGAGGATTTAATTTTTCTAATTTCAAAGCTTTTAAAAGATGTTCTCTTTTGTAGAAAACTATGAATGCTCTTTTAAAACCATCGTTTATTTGATTGTCAGTATTATCTTCTAGTATTATATGTTTTACCTTGCCTGCATTGGAAAATGCATTTTTTAACCCTGTTTTTGTAGCTATAGGAGGAATATTTATAACAAAGAGAGTTTGACCTGGAGGTTTAAGCTCATCGTTTAGTCTCACTGAATGTTCTTTGATTAAAATTTCGTGACAGCTTGTACTTTTTGATGAAAATACTAATGGTACAACTACAACAAGAAAGTTTCTTCACAAATATAATTTCACACTTATATTAAGAATTTTTACCTTTGAAGCCCTGTAAGCTTGTTGGACCCATTGCTAATACAGATTTGTTAGTAATATTTTGATTATTTTATTTGTTTTCAACCAATTTATAAATTATAAAACTAAAGAAAAGTGTGGTTATTGGTTACAAAAATTATCCTTAACTTATGCAACACTACATACACTGGTGTCTTTCACGAAACATAACTAGTTGATTGGAAGGGAAAGGATCTACATTTAGCAACTTTAAATTAGCTGCACACGTGTAAAAATAAACCCGAATTTTAACTCTTTGCTTTAATCAAATTTAAAAGGTGATCAAGGCGAGTTTTATTGTTGAAGTAATTCGGAAACAATCTGGTAACGTTTTGATTTCATGAACGCGCCTAATGATTTGACTTTGACATAATTTTTATTGCGGATGTACTGTCGTTTGTCACTTCTTTTTCTTCTGCGCGTCGCTTTAGAAGAATTTGGCGTTGCTAAATAACCTACAGAGTAATAATTGTATAAAATGCCTAAGAAGATGAAATCCGAAGTAATCCTTAAAGAAAATGAAGAAGGAATCATCGGAAGAAATACGCTAATTTGCTTTAGCTGCAATTTTGAAACCGAAAACCTCGATGAATTGGATGAACACATTCTCATTAACCACGATGATGATGAGGAGGAGGAACTTCCTCAACAGAAATTTGAAATCGTACAGGACGAGCCTACCGTCAAGACTAAGAAGAAAAAAATTCCAAAAATTCCTCCTACTATACCGAAGGATATTCCAAGAGCTAGAATTATTGTTAAGAAACACGATCCTAAATTTCAAATTGATACAAAGGTATTATCTAATTAGTTATTATCCTGTTTATAAAACATGTTTATTTATGAAATATATACCAGGGTAATTCCAAAAGTTTTCTACCATTCCATTTGTTTATTAATATAGCTACTAGAATGTTTGTAAATAGTTTCAGATTGCTGAGAAAAAAGTGAAATATAATATTGGTGGAACACAGAGAGCAAAAAGGACTGCAGCTCAAGATATGCAATGTACAATATGTGATTTTAATACGAGAAAGAAGAGTGTCTTAGCTACTCATATGTTGAATCATTCCGATATAATACCACCTGTTTATTACAAATGCTCGCAGTGTCCATATCAAACAAAAAGAAAAAATGATATGCCCAAACATATGTTGGGCCATTGCAGCAATGGTAATTATTATATCATTTATAATAAATAACTAAAATTAATTCTTTATTATAATCCAACAGATAGTGTCCCACTGTACAAGTGTAGTAAATGTCCATATGTTACAAAAAGAAAAGGTGATCTTCCAAAACATGAAATGAACCATACCCAGAGAAATGAAATGATTTCCTGGAATTGCTCGGAATGTGAATATTTTTCAAAGAGGAAAAACGATTTACACAAACATATGTTGATACATAGTGATCGACAGCTGGCAGGTCTCTACAAGTGTCTCAAATGTACTTATGTCACAGATAAGGTTGTAAAATTCTCTCGCCATGTTTTGAGTAGATGTAACTCTTGCGACAACCCAGTTAACTTGGAACATATGATGCTAGAAGATATCTTAGCCAGTGTAGACCACAGTGGTGTTCATGTTGTCTTAGACGGAGAATCTGAAGATGATCACGATTATCCAGAAGTTCAATATGAAGGTAAGCGTTAAACTGAATCTAATGTTGAAATATTTAAATAAATATTTAGAAACAGGTGAAGAGGAGGAGGAGGAGGAGGCAGTGGTGGAATATCAAGGCGAAGAAGGAGAAGATGCTCCTACGGTGATTATAGAAGGTGAAATCGTTGATCAGCATTTTATGAATATCGAGTCGACTGAGTATGTTGTTAACGAGGAACAAGTGCAAGTGAAAAGTGAAAGGGTGGATGCTAGAGATGTATGAATGAAAATACTTTGAAAAGTTTATTGGAATTTTCTTCAAAATGTGTTGAAAATGAGCAAAAAAAAACTATTTCTGCTAAATTTTTCAGCTTTTCCAGAAAATCCCGACACATTAATAAGTCATTAACCAAAAAATATAAACGCCATGGAATTTTGTATTTTTTTAATGTTAACTTCGCATTTTTTAACTTTACCTCATACCACCAGTTGTTTGATTGCCAAAAACTTCCAGTTCTACCACATAAACATTTTTTTTCCTATACAGGGTGATTCATTTGGAAAGAAAAATACGCAAATGTGATCTTTATAACCGAGATATAAATTGTACTAATTTCTTTGATGCGACAAAGAAACTAACAGAATTGACACTACAAAGATGGGAAGGACCAATAAATGGGGTATTTTATAATCTTTCCCTTTTCCAATGAAACACCTTTTATAATTTTTTCTTATTTTTCATAATCTACTGCTATTGGATGAAACATGTAATATAAATTTAAAGTACCTTCATTAATCTGTTCTATTGAACAAAGTTACCACTAAATTGTACCTTTTCGCACTAATCTTGTCAGAAATAATGTTCCTTGTTAACTATTTTACATCTTCTCATTTATAATATACAGAATAATCTTGCTTACTCGGTTTTTTGCCATAATTTATAATACACCCTGTTTATTTTGAAAAAAAGTGCAAAATAAAATTAAAGACCCTGTATATAATAGTAAAAGACGTTGGTTATTTATAACTGCAAACATTTTGATCCCCAATTGAGCACTATAAGAAAAAGTACAAATGTAATTTTGAGTTTTGTAATATTGAAAAGTTCTTATTTCTGTAACATCCTGTATATATACAATCATTAAATTTTGTATCAAATAAAACGTTACCGACTTTTATCACTTTTGATATCACTATAAGCGACGTTGTCGCGTTTACTGAAAAATACGAAGTTTTCAGATATTTTTTCGGAGGTTCAGTTTTTTCTAAGATTAGTGCGGCGGGGCTATTTAGTTAAAAGAAAATGTTAACATTTTTTTAAATTCTACACTAACGTGTCATGTGTTATTGTTAAATAGTTGTAAGTATTTATTAGTTATAGCTCTGTACACTTTAATATAAATAAATTAAGATATTTTTGGTGTTTTATTTCAAATTTCCCATTAGTCCATTTCAGGGTTGATAAAAAATTCACATGAGAAACTGTTTTTGACATTTAAAACAGTTTATTTCGTTTTCAGTGAAAAATTTTGAGGTTAAGAGTGTAATATTTTCAAAATTAATGAAATATTAGATGAACGATGATTTGAAAAGAAAACGGGAAACACCAAAAATATACGGAGTGTCCCATTTAAACTTGATATAGCTTTACTTATCTTTTTATGTAGCTCTGAAGGAGAAACTAGAAGAAATATGTCATATGAGGTGAAAGAGGTTAAAGAAAGTAAACACAAAATATACAGGGTGTTCCATTTAAAAATACCTAAGTTTAAGTCATACCTGAACCCTTTAAAAATAAATTGTATAATGCACTGCGCTTATTTCAAATCTAGTAGGACACAAAACATATTATTGGAGATAGCAGTATTGGAAAATCGCCCTATATCTCGAAAATGTAACAACTTCCTGAAGATCTGGTTGGACCATAGCTTGCTTAACAAAAAAAATAAATCATGGGACATCCGGTATAGTACACTCAACTTTCAATGCACTTTTTATAGGTAAAATGGTTCTCGGTGAAATTGTCTGAATTTTTAGTATATTGTAATATTCGATGTACTGATTGAACGTGCAGAATCGCAAAGTTCGTTGATGGATAGATATTGAAATACAGGGCGTTCAAGTTAAAAATCAGTAAATTTTATTTAATTATTTCCTCGGGATTTGAAAGTGCCAACTGCATTTTTTTTCGCTCTTATCATCAACGTACCTTCTTATTAATAAATATCATTCAGATGGTGCAGATTATATCGTTATGTACAGGGTGAGAAATAAAAACATTTTAGTAATGTCTCAAAATTCGATGTATTAATGAAATTATTTTGGCATGCATCCATCATTAATCACAATTCTTACATTTCGTACAGGGTGATTTGACAAATTGGTGAAATATATGGCCGGTTCTTTCGTACACATCCTGTATATTCAAGTGAATTATCATCCTCCGAAGATAGCTGATACCGTATAAACATGATCTCGTTGGGATATACAGTGTGACCCATTTTGTTTAGAAGCACCCCTATAAAATCCGCATTTTTCAACCGATTTTGATTAAGTCTTTTTTGTTAGATTCAGTATCAAAAACAGTATTTGAGCACAAATTTTCATACCATAATAGCTATTTTCAAGGCCCTCTATGTTAATTTTTCTTTGCCAAAAAAGACGAAAGTATATTAGGCATTTTTTTTTCTCAAATATGACTACACCACTGGATTCAGAATCATCACAAATGTAAACTATCAAAATTTGATAAAAAAAGTTTTATTAACAACAAAGTTATCACTACATGAATTTGGAAAAAGTTGTTTTTTAATTAATTTTTTACTAAGAATCTAGGCACTTTTTAAAAATGGCAACATGGTTAACAAAAACTAGGACTCAAACATATTTCACTGTAAAAATTCGAAGCCGACACCTTAACCCGTTCTAGAGTTATTACTTCTGAGAGTAATGTAAAATTGTGCTGATGTGACGAAAATACAAATTAACACCTAATAATACATTTTAATTATTAAACTACTTAATAATAATTTAGTTCTACATTTTTGTAGCCTCGACTAGACCTCCGTTAATTTCCACACATTTCTCGTATCGTTTGCGACTATGTCTTAGCGCTTTTTTTATTTCATGTGGCGTTATTCCAGCACACGCCTGTCGTATTCTGTCACATAGTTCTGCTCTATTCCTTGGACGTGTCTTATACAATTTTTGTGTCAAAAGACCCCACAGATAAAAATCCAATATAGTTAAATCGGGCGATCTAGGAGGCCATTCGATTAACTCGCTACCGCGACCTATCCAACCATTTGGAAATTTCTCTTTAAGCCACTGCCTGACAATCCTAGAATAGTGTACAGAACAACCATCTTACTGAAATTTCAAATTTCTTCTTTCTGCTAGTGGCAGTTCGTCAATCACTGCGGATAACTCACCTTCCAAGAATTCCATGAAGTTATTGGCATTCATGTTACCCTCAAAAAAGAATGGACCTATTATCCTGTCCTTTGCCTTGTCTAAGATCCTGTCTTTTAAAATTCCGGCTTCGAATTTTTACAGTGCAATATGTTTGAGTCCTAGTTTTTGTTTACCATGTTGCCATTTTTAAAATGTGCCTACATTCTTAGTAAAAACTTAATTAAAAAACAACTTTTTTCAAATTCATGTACTGATAACTTTGTTGTTAATATAACTTTTTTTATAAAATTTTGATAGTTTACATTTGTGATGATTCCGAATCCAGTGGTGTAGTCATATTTGAGAAAAAAAAATGCCTAATATACTTTCGTCTTTTTTGGCAAAGAAAAATTAACATAGAGTGCCTTGAAAATAGCTATTATGGTATGAAAATTTGTGCTCAAATTCTGTTTTTGATACTAAATCTAACAAAAAAGACTTAATCAAAATCGGTTGAAAAATGCGGATTTTATAGGGGTGCTTCCAAACAAAATGGGTCACACTGTAGGGTGATCATGAAAATTTTCGATGATAAAAATGACAAAATACCAAAGTTTCAGAAATCACCCTGTAATTCACGATTAACCCGGTGAAATTCCTTTATTATTATAATATTTAATATATTCATCATTCTCTCCTTAACACTTTCCCAAAAATTCAGTTTCCTTACTATGACTAGTTTCATAGTTATTAATTATTGAGAAAATTCTCTTAACTATCTGTAGCTTATATTATTAAATTCATATATCTCATGTGATTGTTATCTCTAATATTCACCCTCTTTTACATTTATTTTGTTCTCCACATTCTCACGTTTCACTATTAGTGAAATACCTTGGCCACTAGTAGAATTATGTACGCGTGAACGAAGTTCCTTCAACTCAACTCAATAATTAATAACTATGAAACTAATCATAGTGGGAAACTGAATTTTTGGGAAAGTGTTGAGGAGAGAATGATGAATATATTAAATAATAATAAAGGAATTTCACCGGGTTAATCGTGAATTACAGGGTGATTTCTGAAACTTTGATATTTTGTCATTTTTATCATCGAAAATTTTCATGATCACCCTATATATCCCAACGAGATCATGTTTATACGGTATCAGCTATCTTCGGAGGATGATAATTCACTTGAATATACATGATGTGTACGAAAGAACCGGCCATATATTTCACCAATTTTTCAAATCACCCTGTACGAAATGTATGAATTGTGATTAATGATGGAATGAAAATAGTATATTGCATGCCAAAATAATTTCATTATTACATCGAATTTTGAGACATTACTAAAATGTTTTTATTTCTCACCCTGTACATAATGATATAATCTGCACCATCTGAATGATATTTACTAATAAGAAGGTACGTTGATGGTAAGAGCGAAAAAAAATGCAGTTGGCACTTTCAAATCCCGAGGAAATAATTAAATAAAATTTACTGATTTTTAACTTGAACGCCCTGTATTTCAATATCTATCCATCAACGAACTTTGCGATTCTGCACGTTCAATCAGTACATCGAATACTGCAATATACTAAAAATTCAGACAATTTTACCGAGAACCATTTTACCTATAAAAAGTACAGGGTCCTTTATTGTTATTAAACATTTTCGGATGAACCCTGGTAGCAATTGGAAGGAAACGTCAAGGCAAGGCAAACCGCGATATAAACTGAAATGTAAAAGTCACGTTGCATGCATCGTGATAAAATTGCTTCCAAACTGTATCTTTCTTTTTTTATTGAATGTTCTGCGCATAATAGTCTCTCGTTCTATTCGCATATTCCCGTATTTTGGTGGGTCCGTTTTTCAGTTTCTTAACGAGAGCTTCTCCAGTGACAATCGGCATAAGCAGTGTTAATATATTTTTTCAAAAATATTTTTGACAGTTTTTTCGAAGATAGAATAAAATGATTTTTATCAAGTATATGGGGTGAAGTGAACAAAGGGGTTATAAGGTGAGTCGATAGATTTTTGATGAGACGATTATATATTTTGAAATTTATTTTAAAGTTGATATTTTCAAGGTTCTAATAACGGAATCTGAATTGAAAGTTGTTAAATTGAAATGTTTTTATTAAAATAAAATAAATTTAAAAAATTAATAGAGCATTAAACTGAGAAAACCATATTTAATATTCAAATAGAATTGAAATATAATAGTAATTATAGAAAATAGAAGAAAAAACACGTTTTTATAGTAAAGTATAGTCTGTTCATACTTAAAATGAAGTGACTAAACTTCTATTCAATTTTTGTGCAAGGTCATAAATAGGAGATCGTGATCGCAAAAGCCTTTTCATTTAAATCAAAAGGTTTACTTTTTTACGCAATACTTCATAAAAAAAGTCTAATAATATAAGATCAGGCGATTGTGCTGCCCTTTTCATCGATCCTCTCATTCCCTTATTTGGAAATATTGGGTAGAGGTACGTACTTAGTAATGTGGTGGCGATTCATCTTGCTGATTTCCCAGATCAGGATATACATCTGGTACGACATTATTTTGACTGCATTTACCAGCATTTGGGATTTCAAAAACTGCAGTACGCGGTTGTACATCTTGGTGGTTACAAACAAAAACATCAAATGTACTGTAGCCACGTGTCAAAAGCCTTCGAAGTCATCAATTAACGAAATGTTAAACCTTAGCTGGATCAAAATAAGGATAGTGACGGGATTACTTATCGGACACTGTATCCTAATGAAGCAAATGCATACAATTGGCATATATAGGGATGTCGGTTGGGCATCACACATTAACCTTGAATGTGAAGTACTGTTTTCTATTGATTAAAGCGCCTAAGGGAGGATTTCTTTAAGAAGGATCTAGTGAAAGGACTTCCGATCTCTTTCAGTCCCCCTCTGCTATTTCATTTCCTTCTATTCCTCTGTGTATCCTGGAATCTACAGTAATGTTACTATTACCTTCTTCATCGAATTTGCCTATAGGCATTCCCACACCATTTTAGAACTGATTCCACAAGAGTTCAGTGCTTTAATGGCTGCGACATTATGATAATCCTTTGCCTTCTATATCCTTTATCAATATTGAACAAGGGACTCTTTTCCCCAAGCTTTCGGAGTGTTTGGTTCCTGGCCCGTACACTCCTATCCCAGTTCCTTCTATTGCTTTTGAGCTGTCTGTGTACTATTGAATGGCATTCTTTCCAAGTCTGGTAATGGTATTTGGATCCCATTCCTTCTTTTTGTTCAATTCCGTAACGAATTTCTTTGAAAAGTTATACCTTTTCATCATACCATCTTATGTGTGGCATGTCCCAGGTTTTTTGATGTCTAAAGGCGGGTACTCATCAAAAATCATTTGCAAACATCGTTTGCAAATGTTTGTAAACATATACCAAATTGTTGTCCCCACTGATAAACATTTGTACAAACAGTATTGTTTGAATTAATTTGTCGCAAAGTTTGTGAAGGTTTCTATTTTTTAAATGTTGAAGTTTATTATTATATAAGGTATTACATATTAATACCTATACCTTTACCTGTTCCTAAACTATTTTGTTCCTTTGCTCTTTCAGTTCTAAATGAAGTTGTCAAGGAATTTAATTTGGATTTTATTATATCGTTAGTTGTATTCAAAGCATCTTTTTTTTTTGTTTTCAAATGATAGAAGCTATGTTGTGGATCCCATAATTCATGCTTTAACTTGTATAATTGTATAAGTTCTAAACATCGTTCACGATCCCACTCCATTGTTCAGTTTCAATTAATAACAAGAAATAAAAATTTTGTTTTATTATTTGCGTGACCTGTTGACAAATAGTCCACACCGAACTATTTCGCAAATTCATAACAAACACAGTACCACGGCAAATCCTTTGATCTTTCCGACTTTACATGGAAACGATACAAACACACGCAAATGTTTGCAAGCATTTGCGGCCGTAGTACATACCAAACAAACACCCGCCTTAAGAAGTAAGGAGGTGGTTTTTTTTAATTCAAAATCGTCTTATGGGTTGGTATCATATCCCTTAAAATATAGACAGGAAGGGGGAAGGGCGGCCCGAGAGACATTTTTTTTTGGAAAATATTTGCAATAAATTTAAAAACTCATCAAGTAAATATTTAAAATCCACCCTCCTATTTTGAAACAGTAAAAACGATCAAATTACAGTTTAACAAAATATATTTTAGTCACATCACTATTAGTATGAACATACTATACGTTTAATTATTTCTTCACCTATCCAACTTTTTCATTTTATATAATTATAATCACGTTTTCACGTTTATTGGAAAAATCGAAAGAAAAAAACGTTGTTTATTTCATTTTTTCTTTTATCTATAAAACGTTATGTAGCTGCAACGTGCTTTGTGCTGCCTTCTGGATGCGAATCCAATACAGGTGCCGTGTCACGGAAAGGAACTGTTTCATAAACTTGTTTACAGATGTTATATCTCGCTTCATGCAGCGTGCTTGACAATATATCTATAGTTAGATAAGTAACCGATCAATAACATTCACGGTTTTTTGTATATTTTTATTTATTTTTTTATATTAATAGATTTTACAGGTATTTATTGTATAGCGAGGTACGAGATATAAGCAAAATTTTATAACTGGTTTATTGAAATATTTTTGTTTGTTTGTGATGAAGTTTTTACTTTGTCGCCTTGTATAATGAAATTCCTTTCGCTTATAGTATTGTTGAATTTTTTTCTTATAGATTACTCTTTTAAGAGTGTCTTACTAAAATTTCAGCTCAATATTGTAATTGTTGTGGTTTTTACGATTTTTTAAGTTGATGGGTGTTTTTTCAAAAACCTCGATATTCATTTTTTTACGAAACATTTTCAAACCCTGTATCGTTAAAATTAAACATCCTTACAACAAAATATACAGTTTGTACATAAAGTTACGTAACTTGCTAATATTTCGATTATAAATCAATACAGGGTGCACCGTTGCTCCAAAATAATCTATTAAATTACAAATATAACCGTCAAGACCGCATAATTCTACATTTAATAATTCCATTGATTTGAATCTAAAATTATAAAAAAAATTGTTTATGCCAAAAAAGTAGTAGGTTTTTCTGTCATTAATATTAATTAATAAATTTTTAGGTTTTTTTCTGAAAATTCCAAGTTTCCCGCTAAAAATTTCAGGTATTTGGCTAAAAATTTCAGGTTTCCCGTTAAGAATTTCAAGTTTCTCGCTCAAATTTTAGGTTAGAAACTTGAAATTTTAGACGGAAAATCTGAAATTTGGGCTGGAACCTAAAATTTAAGCGGGAAACTTTAAATTCTTAACGGGAAACCTGTAATTTTTAGCGGGAAACTTGAAATTTTTAACGGGAAACCTGAAATTTGGTCTAGAAACCTAAAATTTAAGCGGGAAACCTGTAATTTTTAGCGGGAAATCTGAAATTTTTAACGGGAAACCTGAAATTTGGGCTAAAACCCTAAAATTTAAGCGGGAAACTTTAAATTTTTAACGGGAAACCTTTAATTTTTAGCGGGAAACTTGAAATTCTTAACGGGAAACCTGAAATTAGGGGTAGAAACCTAAAATTTAAGCGGGAAACTTGAAATTCTTAACGGGAAACCTGTAATTTTTAGCGTGAAACCTGAAATTTTGGCGGGAAATATTACAGGAAACTGTAATAAGATTTATTGAAAATATATACTTACTATTTAAAAAAACTATGTTATTAGTTATTTTGGAGCAACGGCGCACCCTGTATACTTTTAATCGACTTATGCAGAAGATCTGGATTATTTGAAAATACATTTTTTTGTGTAAATCTAACGGAAATAGAATTATTAGCAAGTTACGTTACTTGTACCAAACATGAATCTGACCTGTGTAAAAATAAACTTATTTTTCGTTCTATTTATAGCAATTTAACCCTACAAAACTCTATTTAATTGAAAATTATTTATAAATATCCGCTCTCACTTCTGTGTTGTATAACCAGTTAATAACAATGGCCGCCGACAATTATTATATAACAAAAATGTATATTTATAGATCTTACATAAAACAAACGGAACAAAAAAAAACTATTTATAAATATTTTTCGTAAAAAACAAAAAAAAACTATTCGAAAATTCCAACTCTAGCACGTTCTAACCGCAACGTATCTTTTTGAAATGTTAATAAGCATCTTCTTTTTCAAATTATCTCTACAGTTGACAGTTTTGCTTGAACTAAATGTCATACTTCGTTAACGCCTATAAGGCATGTATACCAACAGACAAATTGAGACTAATGACACTCGCCGTGAGGATAAACAATAGGGAACTTGCCCATTTTTTTTTTATTCTACTAAAATGTGCGTTTATATATGAAAACACATTATACCAAATATCAGTCCTTAAATCGCAATACTTATTTCACAATAAATAATTAAAGTTGGAATCGCCACCGGGTGTATTCAAACGAAGAAAAATGCGCGGCAGCGGCTGTGACGTCACACCGCACCTCGCGCATCGGTAACCGCAGAAACAGCCATTTGAAGCATTATTGATTTTTTATCGAATTCGAATCGTTAGTGTCAGTTTCTCAGTTTTTAATAGAGGTGTGGCGTGACATAATTTTTGAGGAATTGTAGCTCACAGTGAAAAATCACAGTGACAAATCACAGCTCCATTTCGGAGCAGTGACAGCATTTTTATTTGTCTAAAAGTGACTGTCTTTGTCGTGATATTAATATAGAATAGCTCCAGTTCTTGTCACGTTACTGTGTCCTTGTTTTGTGACCGCGGGCTGGGCAGCAAAGTTTTGCAAAACACGGCGCGCGCATGTAATGATTGCGTGAGCGTGACATGGTTAATGTCAGTTGTTACGAGTCTGGAGCTGGAGTCTGCTTGTGTGAAAAATTGTCAGTATTATGGTCATATTTTCAACCTACAACAGGCCAAAAAGCAACATGTAATATGTGTAGGCAAATGGTAAGTTATAAAACTTCCATAAGTAATTTAAAACGGCACCTCCAAAGAAAGCATCCTTTAATCGACAAATAGCATTGAACATCAGCCGTCAATTACCACTTCCATTGCCGGTTCGTCAAAGTCTGTAGTCCAAAGTAAATTGCATTTTAATGGGTTTATTTATTATTATTATTTCAACCAGTTCCGAAAAATCACTGTTTGGTTTTTAAAACAACAGTGACAATACATAATACATCAAAGAGGTACAAGCTCTTTGCAATAAATTAACCAGTTCAGAAGAATCACTGATCCAAAAAAAAATCGCAAAGAACTATCTGCTCCGGTTCCGACAAAGGAACGGTGACAAAATCACCGACAGTGAAATCACGCCACACCTCTAGTTTTTAAGTGTTGTTTGAATTGTCGGTTCACAATCGCCTGACTCGAAAAGTGCGGTCTGACGTCACAACCAATGGCAGCGCGTTTTAAGAGCAGTTCAAATTATTCAAATTTTAACCCTTTATTTCTCAGGTAATTTAATCGTTATTGGAATTTTTCTTTTTCTACGAAGTTCCTTATGATAATATCTTACGATTTTAATTGTTTTTAAATGATTTTATTTTTTTGGCAAGTTCCCTATTGTTTGGATAGATTTTAGATTTGTAATTTTGTTGTTTTGTATTGATTTAATGATCTTTTTTATAATAAACAGTCTGATATAGCTTCCAAAATACATAAACAATGTCGAAGAAAGCACCAAATTGTAAAAATAACGCTTGTTTATCATCAGATTCATCAGGGCGTATGTCAAATGACATCACGTGGACCCTATTGGGTTTACATCTCCCATTTCATCACAAAATTCACAAATACACAACAACTAAATAAACATTATGTATAAGAGATATAGACCATTCTAGAATACCTGACTTTGTAAGTTTATATTTAATATGAATGATTTTCTATCAAAACCTTCCAATCAACATCGTTCTAAATATAATCCGACGTTATACAACATCGGTAGTTAACTTTTGTGACAGCCCTCATTAAATTAAATCCACAAACTGATAATTATATCTACAGTCTTAAAGAAAAATCGATATGCAAGAGGATAAAAGAGTCTTCTTTATCTGCTCTCTTCGCAGATGTGATTCAAACGTGCTGCTTCTCCCACGATGTTAGAATATTATAAATGTGCGGAAAATGTTCCATAAATAGCTTTGCCACGTGGATATTTCAAATAACGTGATAGTGGGTAGAAGTTTGATCATTTTAAATTCCTAATTATCAAGTTTAATTTTTTAAATAATGTGACTGGATTAAAAATGGACGCTGGTTATTAATTTTTTTATCGACTTTTTATTTGCCTTACACTTATGTATACCAAATTGATTGTTAGATAACCAAACATACATTTTGGTATATTTAAACACTTGTATCTTATATTATTCAATGGTTTTGTATTTGAACTTGATTTGACTTTAAATTACGAAACACGCGTTTATTTTCAGTCCATTATCGGTAAATAATAAATGTTACGAACGATGTGACATATAGCCATAACAAAAAACGTGTAACTCAACGTGCTTTCGAATAAATGAAAATGCGCCGTCTATTTCAAGCCTCAAAAGAAATGTAAATTATCATTAAGAGCTTCTATTATTGACAATGAAAATTTTATAATTATGTTTATATACTGAGCGAGTTTTGTAATATGGAACGGTGTTTTGTGATGTTGCCACGTACTCATTTATTTCCGAGCAGGATTTGAATTAAAATTTTGTTAATAAAGAAGTAAATTTTTATCACTACTTCGAATTAAATTTGATAAATAAGAAAAATTAACTGTATTTCTTTATTTTTCTTTATATTCACCCAAAAAATTAATATTTTTGTTTCAGTATATGTAACAAATTTACGAAAGTAAATAGAAAAATATGGAATCAAATTCTGTTACGAATAGTAACGCCAAAATCTCCGATTCAGGATATTCTAACAGTTGCAGTAATACAAATTCCCAGAGAAGGTAAGTACAAAAAAAAATTATATAGAAAGAAAATCTACGTCTACAAATTTGGTAAAATAACTATTTTGTCTAATTTTCTGGCTAAAATTAAATATATTTTTAGTGAATTCGAATATTTGGTTACCTAAAATTTTAATTTTTTGTTAGTGCAAGCTCCAAATCTATCCACAGCGGCAGTAATTCCAGCAGAAGCAGTGGTTACTGCGGAGCTACCAATCCAGATGGCAGGTTAGTACTAGCCCAAATCGATATGAAATCAAAAAAATTAATTTCTAAATTTTCCAGTGTGGAAATCGGTCCGCAGCCGCCAAAGCGTAGCAAAGATAAAGAACACAAAAATAAAAAAAACAAAACAGTAAACGTTTCTTCACTTACCACAATTGCTGGGTCGACTCTGACGCTAGCTCCCAGTGAAAATTTAAGTAGTTCAACACAAAATATGATAGATATTTTACCGGAACCACTTATAGGTTAGTAGATTTATTATTATACGAAAAATTTTTGGATTTATACCAAAAATTTTCAGGTATCGAAGTAGTACTTCCACTTACAGTACCGGATGTTCCTGTTGTTAGCGAAAACCTTAACGAAATCATTTCTGAAAGTCAATCATGTCCTGATATTTCACAAATAGAAATTATAAAAGTTGAAACTCCTCCACCACCACCTCCCTCAACATTTTACAACGACGTCACCGTTACTATCAACGAAAGTACAGAGTGGAGTAGTACTGAAGAAAAAGAAAACATCGAACCCAAAACAGAAATTCAGCCAAAAATTAAACCAGCTGAAACGAATCGACCTTACACTTCTCAAACCGAGGTAAATACAGTAAACCATCCACTTTTACCACCCGATTTAATCTGTTTCGATCTTTTTAGGACGGTTTTTGCTGCGTAATATCGATGTATGACGGCGTAGTTTTATATACGACCCCGAGTCTCACGACCGTCTTGGGATTTCCTAAAGATATGTGGTTAGGAAGATCGTTCATAGATTTCGTTCATCCGAAAGACAGAGAAACTTTTTCTAGTCAAGTTACTACAGGTGTCGCTTTTCCATTGGTCGATTCAGAAGGAAAGTACAAAGGTGAGTAAATTTGAGGTTTTTTAAATGTTTTTGGAATGGGAGTGGGTCAGGAACCAAACAGCCTCATTTTTTAAGGTTATCCATATTTATCCTGAGTAGTGAGGGATAACTGGTCCGTAAAAGAGTCTAGGTGCTTCCAGGGGATCGTTCCAGACTGCATATTAAACCCAGCAGTCTCTCAGGCGTTCGGGTACGATACCTTCCACCTTGGTCTGGTCTTTAAGTCGACTTTTACGATACCAGGGATTAATATGTCTACCCCTGAATCCCCAGAAGGTTTAATAACGACACAGGGGGATTTGTGGCACTTACAGGAAACAATTTTGGTATTGGGCAATACCCGTAACTTGTCATCGCTGCGTAGGGTTCTAGAAGTAATCAATTTTTTCTTTTGTAGATTATAAGAATTGCCTTTACGTGTGCCTCAGAAAATACAGAGGGTTAAAATCATCAGGTTTCGGTATAGTAGACAAAGCAGTTTCATACCAAGCATTCCAATTAACAGTGAAATTTAAACATTTTTCTGAAGGTTCGGAAACTAAAAGTTTGGAAACAAACAGTGGGATGTTTTTAGTCGTAGCAGCTGTACCAGTTTATTCTTCATATAAAGGTGAGTTATTTGGTACGTCCTGTATATTAATAAATTAAGAAATTGTTGTTTTTAGTGCCCGAAGAAAAGCGGATTTCACCGAAGTTTGGTATGAGACATACATCGAACTGTATTTTTAGTCATGTGGATCCAGAAGTAGTTACGAATTTTGGGTTTTTACCTCAAGATATGTTAGGAAAGTCTATTTTTGATTTTTATCACCCGGACGATATGCCTTTTCTTAAAGAAATATACGAATCTGGTAAGAATTTATTTTTTCTAAATTTATTTTTGAAAAATAATTTTTGTACATGAAATTTTTAGTGATGAGAATGTGCCAAATAACCGGTTCAGTGTTTCGCAGTAAACCTTATCGATTCGCCGTACAAAATGGCACTTTTGTAAAAGTCGAAACTGAATGGTCCAGTTTCATTAACCCTTGGTCGAGGAGCTTGGAATTTGTTATAGGATTCCACAGGGTTATAGAGGTACAAATTTTATACTAAATTCAACCATTTTTCACTTAGAATTTTTTAAAAATTTTTAGGGACCAATAAATCCGGATATTTTCCAACCACCCCCAATTGAAATTACAAAATTTGTATCAGAAGAAACCCTTAAGCAAAGCAAAATTATTAAGGGAGAAATATTACTTTTACTAAACAAGGTAGGTATTTTTTATTTTATTTGAGTGACCAAAAACTTGTGAAATAACTGTCAGAATGACGTGAAATTTCGATACATATCACACGTATTTTGATATCAATAATCGTATAAATCACTTTGGAGATTGGAAAGATAAGTTCATATATTTTCTGTACGTTCCTTGTGATTCTTTGGTTTCCCGTTGAGAATTTCAAGTTTCCCGCTAAAATTTCAGGTTTCCCGCTGAAAATTTTAGATTTCTCATTAAGAATTTCAAGTCTTCCGCTCAAGTTTCAGGATTTCCGCTAAAAATTTCAAGTTTCCCGCTAAAATTTTAGGTTTCCCATTAAGAATTTCAAGTCTCCCACTCAAATTTCAGGTTTCCAACTAAATATTTTAGGTTTACCTTTAAGAATTTCATTCTCCTGCTCAAATTTCAGATTTCCCGCTAAACATTTTAGGTTTCCCATTAAGAATTTCATGTTTCTCGCTCAAATTTCAGGTTTCCCGCTAAACATTTTAGGATTCCCATTACGAATTTCTTGTTTCTCGCTCAAATTTCAGGTTTCCCGCTAAACATTTTAGGATTCCCATTAAGAATTTCAAGTCTCCTGCTCAAATTTCAGATTTCCCGTTAAGAATTTCAAGTTTCCTGATAAAATTTCAGGTTTCCCGATAAACATTTTAGGTTTTCCATTAAGAATTTCAAGTTTCCTGCTCAAATTTCAGGTTTCCCGTTAAAAATTTCAGGTTTCCCGCTAAAATTTCAGCTTTCCCGCTAAAAATTTCAGGTTTCCCGTTAAGAATTTCAAGTTTCCCCCTAAAATTTTTAGGATTCCCGTTCAAATTTCAGGTTTTTCGCCAAAAATTCCAAGTTTTCTTCCAACAATTTCAAGTTTCTCAAGATTCCTACTATCCAAAAAGTATACACACAGTGTTGCCATATGCAGTTTGTACTTGAGAGCTGGTAGAAGAGATTTACTGAATTTGATTTTTTTTTTTTAGGAATTACCTCGGCCTAACGAGGCTGTAAAACATGAGGTTTCCAAACGGTGCAAACATCTTGCAAACTTTATGGAATCTCTAATGGACGAAGTCAATAAAATTACTCTAGAATTAGACTTGCCCCAAGAAATCGATCCCACCATCTCGGTAAGTGTGAAAAAAATGGTAAGTTCTCTTTTTTCCGTAACAATATTGCTTGGCTTCCAAAAACAAAATAAGGAAAATAACAATATCGCTGAGGGATAAAGGTGACTAAACAAACAATCGTAAAAACAAATATTTCCACTTTTCATTCATCCTCCAAATGACACTATTCCGGCAATTTTATCATTTTTTTCGACACATTTTGTATATTTATCTCGCTAATACATGTTCAATCATTATTTCAGCATGACCAAACCACTCTATCGCTCGTCCAAAATCAATTTCACAATCGGAATTACTCATCCATCTTTAAAAATAACAAAATTTTAGCAATATCAACTCCCCCAATTCAGATTTATGTTGTACTAAGTTAAGAAGTATCTAAACATTAAAAACATCATCCAAAAAAAAAAAACTAAAATGAACGTTTAGATCAATATTTCGAGTAGATTTTATCTATTAAATACTTTTCAGGAACGCGGCTCGGTTATGTTGGGCGAAATATCACCATATCACGATTATTGTGACAGTAAATCATCTACCGAAACGCCCCCTAGCTACAATCAATTGAACTACAACGAAAACTTGCAAAGGTTTTTCCAAAGCAAACCTATAACCACCGTTATCGATGAAAACAACAGTGGCGTACAACCAGACACTGTCGTCGACGTTAAAGTTACACAAGAAACTAAACAGTAAGAATTTCTTTTTTTTTATAAAATTTTTTAGTTAACTATAGAAGTAACTTTTCAGGAAATGTTTTTCTTCTATTAAAAATACCGGCACTTCTAGAAGTAACAGCGCTGGAAATTTGAGTTCCGTCAGTAATCCGAATGTAGAGAGCGGTACTACCAATACGAATACGTCTAACGGAGATTCATATAAATCACCGCTTCTAACCGAATCTTTACTCGTAAAGTGAGTACTTTTTTATCGATAATCTTTTTATTCCTAATATTTTTGTTTTTGTTTTAAGACATAATGAAGATATGGAAAAAATTATGCTTAAAAGACATCGCGAGCACAGATCTACTATAAAAGATAGTAAAAAGATGTATCACAAGCCAGATAAAACCAATATCGAAGACCGAAACGTTTTTGATAAAAATGAGGTGAGTTTATAACTTACATCTAACACCTCCAAACACTAAACTTACACTGTATTACCAAGTACGTGTGGAAACAATTCATGAAATAATCTTGACAATTTAATTCATGTATAAAAAATCGCATATGCCACAGTGCAATTGTCACTTTGACAGCGGCAAAAGTTAGCTTCAACTTTTACAGCGACAAATACACTAGTGGTTTTTTCACTTATTCATTTGTTCATCAATTATCGCGGTGTTGGTTACCAGAATAAATAGTTTGACAACTTATTGAATTTTCAAGAACTAACAATGAGTCGATTCGGTGTGTCTACGAACGCCGAAATTAGTCAAATTGTTAATACCTGTGTGCCTACTAATACAGTTGCGACGCAATCATCAATCTGGCGACAATTTTCTACGTTTTGCGATGCAAAAAGATACACATTTGAGCCAGATACTTCCATCAAGAAATTGAATGTAATATTGCAAGATTGGGCATTTAATATGCGAAAAAGTAACGGAGAAGACTACAAAAAAGCGGTAGTTAAAACAATTTGGAACACCACCGCTAAAATGCTACAAAATACGAATTTAATATTGTATTCAACCCTTTCACCGATGTTCAGTTTAATTCATCACGAGCTGCACGTAATGCTAAACGTAAAATCCTACAAGCACAACCCGAAAAGAGAAAATGTAGTGCATCAGCTCTGAATAAATCTGAAGTATTTGCAATGGCCAGATTATATAACGAAAATGAACCGGAAGGACTTCAAAAGAAATTATATCACATTTTGGCGTTTGAACTAGCTTGGCGCGGAGGAGAAGCAGCTTACTGCAAAACCACTTATTTCGTATCTGAAATTGAAAATAATGGAAAAGAAACTGGACGTATCGAGTATAATCCTCTATTTTCGAAAACGAGACAAGGCGGCAACAATAAATTATGTGACAGCAAATGGATCACGCCTAATATTTTCGACGAAGATATTTGCCCAATACGTTTATTCAAAAACTTAATGGAAAAACGAAACACTTTTATAACTTCGGACAGAGTATTTCTTACACCAAATCCCTTTTGGAAAAAGGAAAATTCTAAAGGTTGGTACAAGAATTTGTCGATTGGAATTAATGAAATTTCCAAATGGACTAAACGCTCAACACAACGCATTGGTTTAGATGTCAAACGTGTCAAAATTACAAATCACTCAAATCGAGCGGCAGCAGTTGGCGAATTAAGTAAAAGCGGAATTGAAGAACAAGCTCTAATAAAAATAACAGGACACAGCAATTCATCATCAATAAAACCATACTTACAAGTTGACAAAGAGTATCATTCAAGCATTATTCAATCAATTCGTTTGGAAAATGAAAAAACTTCAACATCTACTACAGAAACGATTAGCTGTGGCACCCGCAGCGATATCACTGTTCCTAGTATGAATTTCAATAACTGCGTTTTTAATAATTGTACATTAAAATAAAAATGTGTTTATTTTTAATGTTTCATAAATAAAGTTTGCATTGATATGTTTCCAAATTTCTCATTCATTAAATTGTCCTGCCGAAATTACACTCGAGGTTTGTATTGATATTGGGTAAATTTGTGTTGTTCAAATTCTAAACTCATTAAACAACCCAAATTTACCCGATAAAATACAAACCACTTGTGCAATTATAAGTAACAAATACAACTCGTGTAATTAATGATTATCGAAATACAAATTTCTTCGATTTTGAGAAACAAACAAAAAAAACACACTCGATAACATACAAAAGCAGGTAACCATGTAAATTTGAAGTTTACGGTATTTTTCGGAGTACGTGACAACACCGCTTTTAACAATACTTGAGTTTGACAGCAAGAAACGTTGTAATGTATTATATTGTAATAATTTGTAAAAAATTTTTAGCCGTTTTGCCCTGAGTATGCTCACGGCGTAAAACGCAGCGGTACCCATTCTCAAGATGGAGAAAATCACAAAATTTCCAAATACAAACACCAATCTCCCAGCGATCTAAATAACCATAAGGAAGAAGTCAATACATCTTCAGTAAGACCAATCAATATCCAATCTCAGCAGACCACGACAACAATGCTTTGCAGCGAACAACCCGTCTACCAATCAGGGGTAAGTAAAATATTGTGTTTTAAATTTTCCTTTTTTTATAACTTCTTCTTTTTTTAGGTAAACGATATCAATTTATGGCCCCCGTTTTCGGTAACCGTAACAACTAATACACACACAAACACAGCTAATAGGGCGTTAGACATTCCTGGTGGTCCTGGAAATTTCAATACTGGAATGTATCCTTTGTATTATATCCCAACCACTCATCAACGAACGATACCAGAACATCTCAGTGATCCTGTTCTACATGGATCTATTTATCAAGGTAAGCAACTGAATTTTCAACCAACTCATTAAAACACTGGTCCTTCGAGCCGGATATAGTTATTTATGTACAAAGTTGAAACTGTCTATTGTAGTCGAATCTGCAAATTGATAGTCGAGGCGTAGCCAAGACAGTTACTCACCGCATATTACATTTTTTCCTCGATCTTTACAAAAAAACAACAGCAAATGTCTTTAAAAATACCTTTTGTGATATATTTCTGTCTATTATAAAAAAAAAATTTAATTCTAGTTCAATACATGCCCGCCAGTATGATCTATAACTACAACAACGCCCTCTACCCTACATCTCCTTTTATATGTCCAACGGTTCCAGTGGTACCTTTGCCAATGGTGCCCCCTCCTATAAATCCTGCATCTGACGTACGGCATATTAACCCGATGCAACCCATGAATGGAGTAGGGATTTCCAATCCAGGATGTGTTCCTGTAGTTCCCGAAAATAAATCTACTATGACTAATACTCCTCTTCCATCCCATACTTCACTCACTCCGCAACAATTTCAAAGACCGGCATCTCAAGCTACTTCAGTTAAAGCCGAACCTGGAAGTGTCATGGGGTCCATCGCTTCAGCCAGTGTTGCCAATAAAGTGAGTTATACATTTTTTATTAAGATTAAGTAATATTGGCTACGTAGGTTTTTGTTAGGCTGTTGAATATTAAATTAAAGAGAACATTTTTTGTACGAATTAATAGAATACTGTAAAAATCTATTTTTTAGGCCTTATCGGAATGTTCCCGAAAAGATTTATGGTTACAATCGCCTTTAGTTAGTCCACCAGATGGCGAGACAGAACACTTTGTTCAAAATAAGGTTAATTTTTTTGGTGTTTTTTATGTTTGTCTTGTTATCTTTGTATAGAAATTTTTTATGAACGAGAATAAAATAATAAAAAGAATAAATGCCAATTTTCTGTATAGAAACATGAATTTAAATACCTAATTGTTAGTTCTTGGACTGTATAGTTTTAGAATTGTAACTAGGTACCTAAAATTTGTAAATCTACAAGAAAGACATTTGTATTTTCCAGGTTATCGAGCCTGCAGCAAAAAAACAACCACCTCCATTTAGAAATGGTACCGTAAACAACACAGATGAATCTAGCAGTTGCTATTCATCATCGTATTCGTCATTTTTAAAAACAGACGCTGGTTCTGGATCTAACGATGATTCAAATGTTACAGAAAACAAATCGAATAAATATCAGGTACCTACGTGAATAAAATCAAGTTGTATACAGTGTTAATGTTATTATTATTTTTTTCAGAATACGTGGAAAGGTCGTAAACATGGTCCAACCAGGAAAAAAGAACCGCCATGGTTAGAATCGGTGGATGTATCACCGAATTTAATTTATAGATATCAAATGGTCGTTAAAAATTTGGAAGAAATTTTAGAAGCCGATTTGAATTGCCTCAAGGAAATTAGCCAGGTACTTACTTAATTACTGCATGTATCATCTTCATTTACACCTAACAAAATGTAATACACAAACACAACACATTTTTCTATTTTCAAATTCCACCATCTTGTCTCAATGGCTGTTGTTGATTGTCTATTGTTAGACAGTGTTGCCAGACAAGTCAGAATATTAAAAAAAAATGTACCAAATTTAATAGAAATGTAACAGATTTTTATGAATGCTGTTTATACAACCGCAAACTACTTTTATTAGAGTAACAAACAATTTTAATTTTTAATTCAAATAGTTTCAAGAATCGCCATCTATCGGTAAGATGTAAAAACACCAATAAACACAAACACTTTACAGCTGATTAAAAGTCTTATTCCTTACCTCATTTTTACTTCGATTAAGTATTTACATATTATTATTGTCCATAATAAGATTCATAAATATTATTTTTTATGCAATAAAGGTATTCTAGCGTACTTAACCAACGTTTCTGGCAACACTGATTGTGGATCCACCTACCGGCTGGCTTCTTAAACATTATCATACAGTGTGGTACCCGCTCATAATGTTTTTCTCTACATTTATATTTACATCAAGTTTAATTTTATTTCAGCCTGTCTTAGTTAATGATCAACTTAATCAACTGTACATAGATATGGAATTGGAAGGACTATCGAAAAAATTAACATTGGACGAAGGAATTACTTCCAGTAGTAGTTGCGATGAAAATGTTATCAACATATCCAAGGTATGTTTTTAACACTAGTTGAGCTTTTATCAAATTTTACTATTAAAAAAATATATTTTTCAGCCAAAGAAAAAACGAAAGTCTTACAGTTCTTTGGTAATGATTTACGAAGAAAATGCTCCCCTACCATCACCCGTACACCGTTATAACTGAAGTTGTTTTACACTTTTTATATTAAAAAACTGTACACAACAAATGATACTTTATTTATTTATAATAGTTATATAAGTAACAGATTTTATATAGGATATACAAGTATTTTTTACAACATTTATAAATTTGAATTCGATTTTTAGTTAACTTGATATATGTCTAGAATATTTTTGGATATTTCCAAGTATACTATATTTATAGAAGATTGGCTTAGATTTTGAACTATTTATATAAAATTGGACGTTTATATTTTAAATAAATTGCATTTATCCAATATTACGTGTATTGTTTTATTTATATAAAAATATTCTTCAATACGGTCCTGTCGGAGTTGAAAAGTCTATAAAGAAGAAAATAGTCTGTCAGCCTCGTTATAATATAATCCTTTATCTATGCTGTCAGCTTTAAGAGGCAGATGAATAGAAACTAAGAGGTGGTAAGTCAATTATAGCCAAATAATAAATAAAAAATATAATTTGAACATTTAAAAAATCTGTTCTACGGAAGAAAAGATTCAATTCAAAAGTTTACAATCGGTAAATTTCTGTATTAGACAATTATTTAACTGACAGATAGGTGGCGCAGCTTGTATTTTCCGAATTCTTATAACCTCACTTCACTATTATAAAATAAAAATCAAACCAAGAAATACTCTATCATTTTAAAATATATTTCTTATACAAAATTAAATGAGGTTTTAGACGTAAATGTGATTACAAGAGATTGTATATGTGAGAAATATATAGGATTCATTTCGTAAATTTATAGTTGTAAGTCCAGAAATGATTTCTTTTGGAGAAATATCGTCGAGTGAACATTATTTGGATTCATTTATTAAATCAATAGCTCCCACTGTAATACCTAACATAAACGATGTAGTATATCATGAAGAAACGGGTCAAGGGTAATAAACTATAATATAATTTATTCATTCGATTATTTATTTATTATTTTTTTCTAGATCTGCAAAAAGCATAGAGGATTTAATGCAATATAAAAATTACTGCAATATGTGTAGGATATGCCTTAGAATAACAAATAATCTGAAGAATTTATTTACATCTTATATAAAAGTTGATAATGTAGCAGTTGTAGATTTTTTAAGAAAAATAACAGACCTGCAGGTAAATTTTTATATTCACAATATAACCAAGTGGTAAGAACATCTTCATATCTTAAAATTTTAGTTTATCAACTCAAACAACCTGCCAACCAGCATATGTCAGGGTTGTTTACAAGATGTTTGTAAAATAATGGAGTTTGTTAAAAGATGTATAACATCAGACACTAAAATTAATGCTCAAAAAACAAAAAAGTCGATGAGTAATATAGAAACCAACAATTTAGAACAACAGGATGAAATTATAATATTAGAATGTGAATTGCCTATAGATAGATACAAATGTGACATGTGCAGTGCAAAATTCAGTAATAAATCAAAATATGCTACTCATATGAAGAAACACGAGGAAAAAGGTTTCAAATGTCCTAATTGTCCACTAAGTTTTAATAAAAAAACTACCCTAAATACTCATTTAAGATCTCATGTACCAGATAAAGACAAAAAATTTGGTTGTAAAGAATGTGGAAAGCATTTTCTGTATGAATATCTATTAAAGCAGCACGAGTTTAAACATAAAAACATCAAACCGTTCCCTTGCAACAAATGTGATAAAGGTAAGAATTCCATATTTTAAATATTTATTAAAATTAGTACATATCCTATTACAGGGTGTTTAACAGCTGAAAGCCTTCGTCGACACATGCGTCTTCATGACAAGAGCTATGTAAAACGAGTTCATACTTGTCATATATGCAACAAATCTTTCGCTTACCCTAGCTTTTTAGAAACGCATATGAAAATACACACAGGAGAAAAACCTCACGTATGCAATATTTGCGCCAAAAGTTTTTCCCAAACTAGTGCTTTATATTTTCATCAAAGAATCCACGCGGGATATAAACCGTTTTCTTGCGGTACCTGCAAAAAAACTTTCATGTCCAAGAGTATTCTTGAAATCCATAGAAGAAAACACACTAATGAACGTCCATACATCTGTGATATCTGTGGCACTTGCTTTAAACAACCTTCAGGCCTCAGAGATCATAAAAAAACACATACTGGAGAAAAAGGCTTGTTGTGTACAGTGTGTGGCAAAATATTATCTACAACAGGACAACTAACCATTCACGTACGTAGTCATACCGGTGAAAAACCATTTAGCTGTACAAATTGTAATAAATCTTTCGCAGCCAAAAATATGCTTAGTATACATCAACGAGTTCATACTAAGGAACGACCTTATAAATGTAGTGTTTGTCAAAAATGTTTTACTCAAAACAGTACTTTACGTGCACATTTGAATATTCATAAAAGGAATTTGATTAAAAGGGGTAATAAAGAGGTAAAAGATGATAATTAATAATTAGGGAAAGACTGGAAGCTGATTTCAATAAAATGTAAGCTTGATTTATATTGCTTTGTCAATAAAACAAATTATAATTTATAACAGATAATTTATTTACAATATATCTCACTTACCTACTATAAAATAGCACTCAAATCGTATAAAATAAATCATATTCTGGAATAAACTTAAAAGACTAGTCAATACTTATATGTGATATATAAATATTACATTTTTTCACAATATATCACACAATAATGCTTAGGTCTTTAATATAAACTACACGAAATTCAACATACAGTATATCTCACTGGGTACTACAAAAACACAAAGTTTAATTCAGAACCAATTAAAAAGGCACTAATTGATCGTTTTTTGTACATTTTTTATTGGTTCAGAGAGTACAGTTTTGCTTGCTTGTTGATATGTTCCATTTGGATTATGTTGGAAACAATATTAATCTCATTGTAATTAAAACCCATTCAAAACTTTTCAAATTATTGAGTATTAAAAGTAAATTATATTTTGCTTAAAAACTAATAGTACACGTATTAGAAAGACACGATAACAAAACTAGCTGGAGTTTGAGGTTATGTTATGGGTTGTCAAAATATAAGTTGTAGAAGAAGAAGAAGAGTTTGAGGTTATGTTATGTTATACCTATGACATTCGATAACCTCAAACTCGAGTTGGTTTTCGTTAAATTTCCAATACTTGTACCCTTTTTTTAATAACACTCTACAATGAACACAATATTGAGTAATTTTATAAGAAATCAAAATTTAGTCAGTTATGGAAAAATAAACGTAATATAAAACTTAACAAAACAAATATAATAAAAAATGTAAGTAGCTGGAATAAATAAATAATAGATGGCTGTATTCAGGTTAATCAATGCTTACCAAAGAAAATAGATGTTGAACAGAAGTGACTACACCAACACTATTCAGGAAAACTTCCTTTACATCAAAGTTTAGTTTTTCCAACATATTTTTTTACCTCCAGATACAAAAAAAAATGATTTTCATCTTATAAGTGTCATAAAACTGTCACTCTCCATCATAAATCATCACATTAAACACTAAAAACCTGGTAAAAATTCCGTATTGAAAACACCCGTTAAAAAAATCGGTTTTGCTTCCACTACACACTCTGTTTTATCAGTTTTCTCGGTTTTAGTTGCAACATTAGCTGCTCCTTTTTCTATGTGGGTTTTTTTGTGCGTTTTCAAAGCCGAACTTTGTCTAAAAGCCTGACCGCATTCGTCACATATAAAAGGCTTTTCTCCCGTATGAATTCTTTGGTGAGAGGTTAGGTCGTTGGATTGAGAGAAAGCCTTGTCGCAGAACTGAAATTGTTATTAAAATTGACAATTACATTTAACATTTAATTCTCGTGAGTAAAACACACAAATAAATCAATTATAGTTTAAAAAAAAATAATTTACACAACGAGTGGTTCTTGATAGTTATTTTGATCTTCCACATTGTTTATAATTAAAAGGATCAAAACAACCAAATTACAAATCTAACCAAACTTTAATTTGACAGATGTCTATCGGAATTGTCAACTGTCAACCAGCTGACATTTGATAAATAAATTTGAATTTTTCATATGAAGTTAAAAAAACATTAAATGATAAACAAAATCAATATTTTTGCTGTCAACCAGCCGAAATTTGATAAATAAATTTGTATTTTTCATGTGAAATTAAAAAAAAAAACATCAAGTGATAAACAAAATCAATATTTTTGAATGTTTCCCTATAAAGTGTATAGCTAAGATTGTGTGTTACTTATCCAGTTTTTTAAATAAATTTTCTACCTTACCTTGCATTTATATGGTTTTTCTCCAGTATGCGTCCTTTTGTGCCTGGCAAGAATCCCAGATCGAGAAAATTTCATTTTGCAAGTATCACATTCGTAAGGTTTTTCACCAGAATGAATTCTTTTGTGTTTCGTAAGTGAACTAGAAGTAGTAAAACCGTGATTGCATACAGAACAAACGAAAGGTCTAGCTCCTGAAATATATAAGGTAATTAGTGTGTGAAAATATATAATTTAAGTAAGAAAATGTTCACCTGTATGTTTCCTAAGATGGGCAGACAATTCTCCTTTACTTGCAAATCCATTTCCACATGTACTACAAAGATGTGCTTTTACCCCGCTATGTCTTACAGTATGTTGTCTTAAATTTCCTAATTGATTAAAACCCTTTCCACATGTCGAACATAAAAATGGTTTTTCTCCATTATGCGTACGCATGTGATCTTTTAGATTTGATATCTGGTTAAACCCTGGTGAAAAAAATTAATAAATTACCAAATATAAAAAATAATATAGGGTATATTACTCACCTTTACAACAAATATCACAGATATGTGGCTTGAGCCCAGAATGTCCATTCATATGGTGCCTAAGTTGTTCTTGTTTATAAAAACTTTTCTCGCACACTTCACATTTATACTGTTTTTCTATGTAATGTGTTGTTCGTAAGTGCCTATTTAAATGAGCCAATTTGGAAAATTTTCTTTGGCAGACTTGACAGCAAACATTGTACTCTTCTTTCAGATGAGATTTTAAATGGGCATCTAGATCTTCTTTTTGGAGAAAAATAGTTTCACAACGGTTACAAGCATATACATAATCTTCCTTTTTAATTTCTAGTGTATCCTCATCATCGTCTTCGTCTATGTGGTAATTGCTATCAAAATCCATGTTGTGGTTTTCCATTTTCATAGCATGAGCTATTCGATGCCTAAAAAAATATGCTGACTTACGAATATCACTGTTACAAAAATATTTACCTTAAAAGTAAATCATTCCTACTGAACTGTTTATGACAAATATCACAATCGAATTCCTTAACTTTGGGTTTGTCTTTTGGAGTATCCTCTTCTTCTTTGCTTTCTACTGAATCTTCATCACTGTAATTACTATAGGAATCAAACATATCAAACTGATCTAGGTGTTTTTGAGTATTTTCATTTTTATTACAACATTCAGAGTCATTTTCACACTTTAAACTATCTTCTATATTTAGTTCGGGCTTTATACATTCGGGTTTATAGAGTTCTGAAGATTTTTTTAGATTATCTCGAAGAATTTTATCACTTTTTTCACATTTTAGTTTAAATAGGTATAAATTAATTGTATCGGCAGCACAAGATTTGCATATTTGTTCAGGCAACCCATCTCCTAAAGTTACCTACAAATGGATGAATTATAACAAGGGAATATTAATAAAAAAATTAGTTTCAGTTATCAGTTCAATAAGGAATATTTATTTATTTCAATTGTAAAAGTGTACTCCGTCAAGTACGTCCAATCTTATTGACTTTTTGGTCTGTTTATATTTTTATCATGCAATGTAAATAAATTAATTCATGTAAATAACCTCATTTTACCTGCACAGAAGAACAGGCAGTCATCATTTCAGATATATGAAGGGGTATGCCTGAACTTAATTCTGGTACAAAAACCGATTGAAATTGACCCTGTTCGGTGAGACATGCTCTACAAATATTTCGAAGTTCGCATTCTTCCATTTTTTCAAAATATTTTAAAAACTTTTGGCAATCAATTGTTTCTTAATGCCAGAGTTTCTAGAATTGTTAATGTTGATTTATTAAACTGTCGGTAGATGGTGCACCTAATAACTGTCAAATTTTAATTAAAAACGGCCATAGATCTCAGAGTACACTGGATCAGCTAGTTGAGAATTTTTTATTTAAACGTATTGTTAAATGAATAGAAAAGTTCGTAAATATTCAAATAATAGAATATGACAAAAATAATTTGAAATAAATTCTGCAATAAGTGTCCAAGTTTAACTAAAAAGTTGACTTTAACGATCAGAGCACATTGGACTATCGAATTCTAAACTTCACAAGTCTCATATATTTCTATGTTCCTTCTTCTTTTTCATTGAAATATTGAAAATGTAAACATAAGCTTATTTGAAATATTACCCATACCTATGATTTGAAATGTTTAAAAGCATAGAAAAGTGTGTAAATAAATTAAGTAATATAGATTTAGACAATAGCTGCCGAATATGTATAACAGGCAAAATTTATTTAAGAGAAATTCACGGGACTAAAATATCAAAAATGATAGAGTCGTGTGCCTTGATAAAGGTAAACTAAATAATCATATTTTAATTCTTTTCTGTATTTAATGTTGTTCTAGATATCTGAAGATGATAGATTGCCTAGTAAAATATGTTCAAATTGCTTTCGTACTATCATAAAACTACATGCATTTAAGAAAAAGGTTGAACGTAACGACACAATTTTAAGACAAATTTTGGACAACAAATATAGTAGGAACATAGATTCAATCTCAGAAGAAGTAGACCTATGTCTTAAAGTAGATAATAACTACAATAATGATAGTGTTACTTTGAAGAATGGAGAAAATAAAGTATTTGAAATTGATTCAATACCTCCATTAATTCCAATAACTCTTGAAAACCTTGAAGCTGTTGATAATATATCTAGAGATTTACCCAGAGATGCTCCACCGTTAGTTCCTCTTAAGCCATTAGCAGATATAAAAACTTTAGAGAACGTGATTCCTGATTTAGAATATAAATGCTACAGTTGTAATATGAAATTTAAAAACATATCTTCTCTAAAACAACACACTTTAGGTTCATGTAAACTTAAAGATTTACAGGTAAATCATATTATTTTCTATTTTTTAACTTAAAATGGGTAATATTTTCACTTAATTTATAGTGTACCATTTGTTTGAAAGCGTTTAATGAAAGGAAAAGATTAATAGGTCATTTAAAAGGACATATGGTAATCAAAGATCATGCTTGCAATATATGTGATAAAAAATATCCAAATCCTAGTACATTAAAAGTTCATGTAAGATCACATACAGGTTAGTTTCATATATATGTTCCTGTATTTTTTGTATCGTTTTTTTTTATTAGGGGAAAAACCGTTTAAATGCCAGATTTGTAATAAAGGTTTTGTAAGATGGGCTGGAGTAAGATTACATATGAAAACCCATGAAGACAAGAGGCCGTTTTTATGTGATATTTGTAACAAAGCCTTTAAGATACCTTCTAATTTAGAAAGACACAAAAGAATACATTTTGGAATAAAACCTTATAGTTGCTTACATTGCCACAAAACTTATAGGTAAATTTTCTGTTGATAAATTTTAAAATTGTTTCAAATCTATTTTTCTATTACAGCCAATTAGAAAATTTAACTTTACACATACAAACTTGCCATACTAACGATCGTCCATTCCTCTGCAATATTTGTGGAAAAGGTTATGTCAATTCTAATCGCTTAAATCGACACATGTGGATACATTCCGGCCGCAAACCATACAAATGTCGAACGTGTCCAAAAGCATATTCAAACAGCGCTGATTTACGCATCCACGAGTCTTACCACATGGGTAAAACTATTAACGAATTGAAAAAGTATTCCTGTAAAATTTGCAATATGAGATTTTTCCATCCAAGTCGTTTGGCAAAGCATAATAAGGTGCACGAGAAGGAGGAAAAATGCCATGTCTGTGGAACGTTATTCACAGACGAAGAACTGTATAAGCTGCATTTAAAGAATGAACATGGGTTTGACGAGTATGTGGAAGATAATTTGTTTGAAGAGACGAAGCAGAAAGCTGGCCAACTTCAAATTTAAATATGATCTGATTTCGAGAAAGAAAGCTACAGGTAAACTTTTTATCTATATTAATTGTTCGTTTTATATTTCTAGTACCAATTCATTTAAATTAGACTAAACAGGTTGTAGTTTTTGAGTCTTCTAATATTGTGTGACAATAAATTAGTGATTTTATGGAATCGTGTAAGGTTATTAAATCCTTATTGATTACATTTTTATTTATCTGCTTTTAGTTGATTGGTTTCACTGTAAATAAAGTTTTGTTTGTGATAATTTTCTTCTTTCATAGACGTACATTTTTTAAGGTTTTTAATTGCAGAAAATTGCAAGGGCGTATGATAAAATATTTCAATGGGGCCTAATTTATTTGTAAAAATTCCCATCTCCCATTGGAGTACTCTTTAGTTGTGTGGCTGGCGTCGGATATTAATAAGCTTCTGAAACACCCCTCGTATATTCGAAATAATTCACATTTTTCTTTTTAAAGGAATTTCCCTCAAGAATAAGTTTCTTGTCTTTTTTAAAAATATATGGCTTGGTTTAACAATGCACATAATATATCAAATGCAAACATAACTTATATGTATATATGCAACATTTTTATTTGTTTTTAATTTTTTGGAGAGTGTAAGATTTAAAAATCGATTTAGGGGCGCAGATGTCAACCTCCCGAAAAATTCAGCCAAGTCTGGATGTTTAGCAGCGACAGATGTTACGGGAAGGGAGGAAGGGTGTACTTTATAAAACGTATTTAATATTAAATTGCCATTTAGACTACAAAAATTCGTAAATAAGCATGTGCCAAAAAAAAAAGAATATTTTGTAGAAACGAAACTAATTTTAATACAGGATGAAAGTAGAAAAGATAAAAAAAACTGTCGAGCCCATTTGCAAACGTAATTTTATTACTGATACGAGGGGAAATCGAAAGATAATTGTAAAACAAGTGTTTTTAGTATACAGGGTGATTCATTGAGAGGGATAACAGGACGTATATCGGAAACCTTTTGTCCTAGAATTTGGGAAAACAAAGTATTTTTGAGTCCATATTTTTCCGCTAGGAGGCTCAAATTAACATTACTTAATCTTTCAAACGGCGGCTAGATGGCGTTATGTAAAATGACATATTCACCTGTCAAAATCACTAACTTTGCAACTAACTTTTACGAGGGTAGTTCAAAATGGACACAAAATCCTTTATATCTATCTAAAACCTTTACAGCCTTATCTAAAACCTCTTGTATTCTCACGTGGTCCGTTCTATATCATTATATATAAAAGGAAGTGTTTTTTTTTAAACTGACATATCTTAAATCATTGTCTGTAAATTATGGGACCTACCCCATCTCATTTTGATGCCGTCAAATACTCAATCAGGAAATATGTCGAGCATTATGATCAAGCTTATAAATATTATTAAGTACACTATATTTTTTGCGATATCCTTCGTCCTGCGACGTCCTTGCGTGTTCTAAGCTCGGAAAAATCCATTATTCTTACGATAATCCAGTACGGCGGGTGGCCTCGGCGGCTTATAAATCATTTCTTCTATACATAACCGAAGCAATAATACTTTTTATATGTACGCTCTCTCTTGGTTTTAAATTTATCGAAATTAAAAATTTAGTCGAACGCAGATTGTAAATAATCTCTAATAGAATTTAAATGGATTATTTATCCGAGAAGGGATTATTTTTCTGATATACCGGGTTATTTACGTTCAAAACCCTATTTCAGTAAGCGTGAGTGATAGCTCACCCTGTATGTTGAAACATGAAATATTTAAATTTGCTCCTAGAGCTTCGGAAAAAATTTCTTATTTAGTAAATTATATATGTAGATTACGAAAATGGTAGCTAATTTTTTTTTAAATACTTCTAAGTCTGTATACAGAGTGTAAACGAATTTATGACTTATTTAAAAAAACGTGTACCTCTTTCCAAGCGACTAATTTATTAATTTATTAAAAAGTAAAGGAACAATCTTGATGAAAGTTGGTTAGATTGTTGAAAAGTTTTTCGTGAATGTTTTTGTAGCGACCGAGATGTCCTATCTGGGCGTCATTCGCCGCCTTCTCTCGACGGTAAGGAAGTCATTTAAGTTTTAATTCAAGGAATTAACGCGTTCAGATTGCAACTCGCCGGACTTTAATATATTAGATGATTATCGTCTGCCAACCAACTTAAATTACTTTGATTGGACAATGGAAATGGAAATGCTAATCGTTTTTCATCGAAACTAGGTCGGAAAAATTTTTCATTATAAAAACTATCTCGACATCCGCTCTGGAGGATTATTTTGAAGTGAAAAAAAAACTAAGATGACGTTGAATGTAAAAATTTACTTTTCATCTTCAAAACTTTTTCAAAAAAAAAACTCGAAATTTCGTTATTTTTTGGACGTTGAAGAATCTTTGGCCCTCTGGCGGTAGACATACAAACTTAAAATTAATTTCCAGGGTTTTATCGAAGCTACTTTTATAATAAATGTTTTTTTCCGGCAGTTGTACTATATAAACTTTTTCTGATATACAGGGTGTTTCTAAATTCATGCGACAAAATTCAATTCAGGAGGCGATTCCTCGTATGAAATTAAGATGGGTCAAAATTTCCTCAGCCCACCCCTTTCCGAGATATCACCCTTAAAAGGTGCTGAATATTTTGAGATTTTATTTTTTTTTCTAGAAACTTGAAATTCTGTAATTTTCGTGCACTCGCAAATGACTATCCACTGGTATTTTTTTCAATATTCTTGTTACATTACACGCGGGTGAAATTAGCAACCCTTACTTTATTTTATAAAACTGAATTTTTAGAAGCATTTGAACCATTCTTATAGGAACACCCAGTACTGTACTCATGACTCACCCTGTATAACAAAAAAAAACTACTTCTTCTTCTTCCTTTTTTGGGCTATATCCTGAGGGATAATTTACCCATAAAAAAAAAACTACTTTACTCTAAAACATTTACAAACTTTTCCAACTGAAAGAGCGGCTACTGAATTTTTCAGTTTTCGTTACGTATCCTTTTTTTGGGTCCCTTCTCTTATACGATCAGTTTCTTTCGTTAGTAAATAATTTTCAAAGTTTTTTTATCCAATTTTGAATTTTTTTCTATCTTGTTCCAAACACGTCTAGGCTACCGAATTAAACCGACCATTTATATTCAACACCCAGGATGTAAAAACGTTCTTTCGTCCATCACTTTTACGAACCGATAAAAAGAAAATAAAGAAAGTTTCGGTGAATCCCTAAAGTCCGACATGTTTTACCTGGAGAGTTTTCTACGCACAGTTCGCTCATTTTGGTCACTACAATTCCCAGAAATTAGATCAGAATTATCCCCTTTAATCGATGTGTTCTTTTCTTTTCGGTAATTCCCCGGGGCTATGCATGCAAACTACATTGCCTACACATGCATTTCTTCTTTTTTAACCCCATTTTTATATCTTTCTTCTCAAAAAGCTACCTATGCCATAATGGGTTACTCTTAATTCAGTTAAATGTTTTTACTGTGAACGTTTCTTCAAAAATCTTTGTCTCTAGCGAAATAGCAACTATTTAAAGAGATCGCTATGCCCGAGGGGAATTTGCAATTGAAATTCAACTCGATTGAACATAGAGACTCTCTATTCAACGACGACTCTGCAACAACGTTTTAATAATCAGTTGGAATCTTACGAGGAGTTGAACAAAAATTAACAACGATCAGAAATCTGTAAGAAAATGTCAGCACAATTCATAAATTTTCCCCATTTGTAGCTAAAATTGATTATTTATTAAATACTGACTGACCAATTTGGACCTGCTTCAATCCTTTAAACCTCCACCTCATTAAGCCAGTTGGTTTTCTCACTACCAACGTACCTTTTTATTCATAATTGACTTCAGTAATATTTTTGTTTCATTCGTCTTAAATCCAGGATATTCTAAAAGCTTCTTGATAAATCTCTGGTCCATTAAAAGATCTAGTATCGAGTAAAATCTTCGTGATAGATCTATGAACGTTTGAAAGCTTCGTAATAGATCTATGGTCCTTTGAAAGCTTCGAGATAGATCAATGATCGTGCGGAAACTCCTTGATACATCTATGATCTATTTAAATAGGTTTATGATCGTGTAAAATGTTCGTGATAGATCTATGGACCTTTGAAAGCTTCGTGACAGATCTACGATCGTGCGGAACCTTCTTGATAATCCATTGAAAGAGATCTATGATCGAGTAAAATCTTCGTGATAGATAGATCCATAGACATTTGATAGCTTCGTAACAGGTATATGGAAGTTTGAAAGATTCGTAATAGATATATGATCGTGCGGAAACATCTTGATAGATATATGGTCCGTTGAAAGAGATCTATGATCGTGTAAAATCTTCGTGATAGATCTATGGTCCTTTGAAAGCTTCGTGTCAGATCTATGGTCCTTTGAAAGCTTCGTGACAGATCTATGATCGTGCGGAACCGTCTTGATAGTCCATTGAAAGAGACCTATGATCGTGTAAAATCTTCGTGATAGATCTGTGGTCCTTTGAAAGCGTCGTGACAGATCTATGATCGTGTGGAACCTTCTTGATAGTCCATTGAAAGAGATCTATGATCGTGTAAAATATTCGTGATAGATCTATGAAGTTTTGACACTTTTGTTATACATTTTACGATCATCTGAAAGTTGTGTGGTACTTCTGTGACAGCCCCGGTAAGTAATGCAAATTAATGAAAATAGGAGGAGTAGAAGAAACGAAAGGAGACGATAAAGCGTAGGGATGGTTATTAAAAGGGTTGAAGCTCGGAAAAACGGCCGCTACGGTAGGTCGCGTCGTTATTTGAATTTAAAAGTTTAGACACCTTTTGTGTTGAGCGTTGATTATTTTCTCTCTTCTTTAAACTTCAAATTGGCCTTAATGATCGTTATTATCCAACGAAGACGCTTTTTCGACGGCACGACGATGTCTTTTACGTTCGAAAGAAACGTCGCGTGGGTTGGAATTTTTCTTGTTTACATAATTATTTAACGAACAGTCACAATAGTATATTTATCCCAAGAAGTAGTTGTTTCTGATTCCAAAAACGTTAATATGCAATTTTCTTACAAATTAACCTCAAAATATATAAATTTTCATTATTATAAACACCCTGTGATTATGCTTTGTACAATGTGTCGGATCTCTTGTAACCATCTGAAGATTTACATAAATTTTTATCTTACTCGGCGTTGTCGGTGGTGGTAGTGGCGCGATGAGGAATTAAGAACTTTTCTCGTAATTCAGATTTATTTTTGCGCGAATTTACAGTTTCCTTCAACCCCTTTTGCATGCCCCTAGCCAAGAAATGGAATAGTTGTCGCTTCGTCGAAACAGCGGCGTAGAATGTGCAGAATTTTAACCGTATAAAATCGGATTTGAGTAGAAAAAATTGATTCGTTTCATAAATCTATTTGTATCGTTAAGATTGATGAGTTTTTAATAATAAACAATAGATTTGTTCGTTTTTTTAAACGATTTTCGATACGAATAAAACAAAGCACCTCTTTACTTTCGAATTTGCCATTTTTTTAGACTCGCAACTACCCTTTGCTTTTGCATTCGCCATTTTACCTCCGCCCGTTAGCTTTCGGATTCGTCAATTTTAATCTCGTGACCACTTTTATACCATTTTTAATTCATGATCACCTTTTTGCCTTCGCCATTTTGAATACGCGATCACCTTTTTGCTTCGGCACCTTTTATTTTTGTTGTTAATTGTTTTAAAATCCTTTTTTCGTATAGTAAGATTCCTGAATGTAGTTGCTCCAAAATAGAACGGCGGAACGAATTTAAATTCGAAGTTTTGACCTTTAAAAAAATATCCCGATTCCGCCATTGCCTGAAAATAAGGCAGTTTCGCCATAACTTGAAATTCTTCATTTTCGTCCTCCGCAAACAAAAAGAGATATTTATCCTACCCTACCGTACATTTTCTACAATGCCGTGGGAACACATAAAATGGCATTTTATTCTTAACTGCAAATTACCATTTAAATCTACGAAATAACTGCTGAAAACTTTTGTTCAACTTTTTTAATTTGCCTCTCTTTTTTTTGTTACTTTATTTTTTGGTAACATTATACCACACCGACGACGATTGTTTGTTTTGTGTGTAGATTTTTTTTCCGTTATTTCAGGAACGGTTTCGAGAAGGTTGTGAAAAGACTAATAAAATACATCTACGATCCTTTTCTCGATAATTTTGTTTAAATAGTCACGTTTACCATAAAAACTGTTGACTCGACTCTCTGTACGCAAATCGCAAAAAAATAGAACTAAAAAACGGAATATTTTTCATCTTTTCAAATTTTTTAAATACGTATCTGTGTTTTGTATACATACATTTTTGTCGTAACTCTCGAACCTGACCTGAATTCTTTTGTTTACCACAAAGCAGACATCGAGATAAATTTTTTTTTGCTAAATGTGAGTCTGGTATAAAGAATAGTGCTTTAATTTAAATTCACGTCGGGTTTATAACTACACAACTTCTATGAAAAAATGTGTACAAAACCGTTAACATTAGCTGGGTTCGGGTTCGTTGATTTTTCAACTAGTTCATTTTTTCCGAAATACACTGGAAAAACAATCGATTTCAATTCGATTCAATCACATTATTCGTTGTTTAAAATTATAAACTTCAACTTTGACCTTGAAATCACATGATTCATATTCATACAGGGTGTTTCATTGGGAAAGGGCCTAACTTTAACTGTAGTTGGGGATCACTTTGGTGCTTCCAAAAACCTATATTTAATGTGTCTTCTGCACTTTATAACCGAGATACAGGGTGTTTTATAAATTTATCGTATTTTTTTCGAACCTCATAACCTCCGAGTTACGCTGTATATTATTTTGAAATTTGGTACACGTAATAACCATTACCTAGAAACTCCATCAAAAGCATCTCCAAAAAGATAATGCAGGTCCGGCTTAATAAAAAATTTCAAAACTCGTCTTTCCTAAAAACAACACCCTGTATATAGATTTTTTTTAAACTGCTCTTTATAATTGGAAAGAGTATAAAAAATCGAATCTACTTATTTCCTTTTTATTTTTCCGCAGACAATTTTACTACCAAAAATGGATCGTCAAAGTTATAATTTATACACTTTTTGGGGGTTAACAATGGTATCGGAGAGGTTTAGTTTTTTTTTATTGCTCTGACTTTGACTTTTTAAAACTCCAATTTTCAATGTTTAAATCATTAAAAACTTCGTCCTTTAATTTAAAACATTAAAAACTAGAGAATCCCATAAGTCTTCACTGAATAAAACCATGAAATGTTCCCCTTAATCTGTACCTTGATTCTGTACTTTTTAAACCGCATTTGACAACTTCAATTTTGACCTCTGCTTAGTTCGTACTACAATAACTTTTCATGGCCCTCCCCATATTAATATCCTAATCGAATTCTCGAAATAAATGCGTGTAGTAATATTTTTGCTGTGTAGACCCTTTCTCAATTTCTTCCAATAACCATCGAGATCAGCTTTCTGGAAAATTTATCTCCTCCTTAAATGATTTACAACAGTTTTATTATTATGTATTCCATTTACGACCCATCACGATTTATTTCAGAATCGCCGAAGACATAGCCAGATGATTTGTCGAATATAAAAAAAAGTAAAGTAATTAGTTTTATTTTATGCTTTCTCTCGAATTCTTACTAGAATAAATTATCGTTCATTTCATTAAAATCGTGAATTTTATATGACAGTGGCAAATTCTGTAAAGGTACGATTGGTTGCCTATAGTAAGCATAGATTTTTTTGTATGTTTGGTTGCCTATAAAAATATCGTGCTGACTGATCTTAGGAATAATGTATGTTTGGTTGCCTACAGTAAATATCGATTAAAAGTCATTAATAATCGATTTTAACTCGAAAAGGAATAGAAATAAAACAACAAAAATGGTAGTTTCAATTTTTTTTTATTACAAACCAATCTACAAATAGATATATTTATAATACAAACAAAACAGATACGATGAGCAACATAAATTAGTTTTATATTATTCTAGAGCCTTATTTAAACCAAGGTAATACGACAATGGTTTAAAATTAAATTAATTACTATCTAGATTATTGTAAGGAATGTACAAGTTGGACGAAGGATTTTCGCTGTTTTTAATAACTCTTATAACTATCTTTTATCACATTTGACATATCTACAAAATTAAATAACCTTTAGGAATACAAAAAAAAACAATAGAGGAGCTCAGTCTAAGGTCAGTGTAGCCAACAAAAAGTGGTTTTTCTGACAAGAATGACAGTTAATGTCTACCATTCAAAACATAAGGCTTTTTATCAATGCGAACATCTATATTGCTTTATTAAAACAATGAATACACCCCCGAAGAGTAAATCTTAAAATTTAAAATGACGTTTTATCAATGGCCAATAATTCCAGAAACTTTCGGCATGTCATCATTTCATTTCCGTTATTCTGTCACTAGTTATGTCAGATGTCAGTTTTATTTGTTTTTATTGATATTCGTTCAATCGTTCATGTTTATTTTCAATTAGATTTTTCTAGCTCTAGTTAGTTGATTGCTTTTTCCAGTGACATCTGACATACCTAGTGACATAATGACAGAAATGAAATGGTGAATTTCCAAAAGTTCCTAGAAATATTGGCCACCGATGCGTTGAGTATTCAGCTAAAACGTCATTTTAAATTTTAAGGGTGTATTCATTGTCTTAATGAAGCAATTTAGATGTTCGTAATGAAGAAAAAACCTGCAAAAATCTTATGTTTTGAATGGAAGACATTAACTGTCATTATTGTCAGAAAATCCACTTTTTGTTGTCCACACTGACCTTAGACTGAACTCCTCTATTCAAAATAACATTTCACGTAACAGTGTGACAGATTAACGTAACCTCAAAAATTATTTTCGACTTAAATTGAGTTAGATTTTTCATGTAGAACTTTTTCAACATGGAACATATTATTTTTTAAATTGGCACACATTTTTGACATTGAAAATGTTCAAGTTATTGCCTAGGTTTTAGGGGCTATTTTATGATTTCGGTTACAATTATTAGACCAGGGTAGAAGCCTAATAGTAGGATGAAACCTATTGGAAAAGGAGGAGAATATTATAAAAATGAAAGGAAAAATAATTTACGGGCGATCTGACTTCGGGAAGGGGAAGGGGGTGGATTTTTATGGGTAAAAGACGGTTTATCTCGATTTCCGGCAAAACTACAAGTCCTATGGAAAAAAGGCAAATGGCAGAGTTGTAGGTAATAAAAAGATCTACAACTTTTGTGTTTATACTTTTTTCACATAACCTCAAAATTTAGGTGGAAAATTCAAAAAACCAAGTTTTTGGTTTTTTATTTTTATCTTTTACAAAAAGTTATTTTTTTTCACGAAATTTGGTGAAAACTTACCTTTTTATGTCCCAAATACACTGTAATTTATTTGATTTGAAATATTTATTTTTTCACCTTATTTTGACTTGATATCGAAAAAGCACCCTAATTTTCAATCGGTAATTCACCCATCAAAATATAAGCTTTTTTCAAAGGGTTTCATCCTACCATTATTTTTTTTGGTCTCAAAAATTGTCGACCTGGAATATTTTTTAATTTATTTAAAAAACAAGTTAACATGTATGAGGCACACTTTTCGAAAACTACATCTCACCTTTTTACTTAACATTACCTCAAAAATAAATATAATAACATGATTAAAAATACATTTTTTAAATCAACATTTTTACACGCACTGCTAGTGATAATTTCTGAAAAAAAGAAAAAAAAATGTACATTTATTTTCATCTAAATCTTGTACATACCTATGACTTGATCCGTATGACTCTGCGACGACGTGGACCCTAAAACCGGAGCCAAATGGGGACTTTCTTCTTTAAAATATTTTTCGACGTTTTTTTTCCAAATCGTATAGATCGATTCTTGGCATCTCACTTTCAACAAACCACGAAAAAAGTGAGATTTTTTCGTTAATATTTCCAAAGTTGATTTTGTAGTTTTTTGTTGAGTAGTTTTATTCAACTTTACTTCTATTGGATAAATTCTAGCCGTTAGTAAATCTGGTTTAACCTGAAATTTATAAAAAAAATTATTGTCCCACTTCTGAAAACACTTCTGATCTACTATATTTGGTATACTAAAGTAAGGGATATGAAAATTTGGAAAAAAAATTTCATTATAAAGTTTTTATGGGAATTTTCATAATCTACGGGGTGGATTTCCAAATTATTCTAGACGCTTCATTACAAAGTTTTGAAAAATATTTTTCAAAAACAGTGATCGTTCAACTTAGAGAAACAACTACTTTCCGGGCTATAGGATAATCCACCGAAACTGTGTCCAACGAAGAATAAAGTGGAAGTTTACCGCTTCCCGAACGATCTCGATGCCTTGCATTTATTTTCCCATCCATTGAGAGAGCGATTGTTTTGGTGGGAAGCCAATAACTGATTTTATAACTAGCACCGAGTCCCTTATCAGCAATCAAATTCTCTCTCTCTCTCTGTATGCGTGCGTGTGTGTGTGTATTTTGCCGTTTTGAATTATTTATTCGTTGGTAGATAACTACTGCATAAAATGCACTCGAAAATTATCGTTTGAATTAGTGCTTCGCTCGAATTTATACAGTTGTTTTGTTTATTTCGATTCTATGATAATTATTATCCTACCAACCGCGCCATGCTGTCACCGCAAATTGATACATGTTCAATTTACGAGGCATATCCTCTTGACTAATATCCAACTCGGTCATAAAAATTATTTGCCGATACTTTTGTTATAAAAAAAAAAATAAATATACAGGGAGAAAACTTTGATCAAATTTTGAAAATTTGATATTTGAATTCTCAAAAAATATTTTGACAGACACCGATATAGTTGACGTAACGTGTATAACTGATTAGGTTTGAGGTTATGTTTAGTTTATTGTCTTGTTTTTAATGAATTTTTGGATTGAAAGTGTATTTATTGTTAAAATCCGTTCTTGTAAGAATAATTTTGACTTTATTCACCCAGTATATCGATAGTTTTAATAAATATGTCGACGTTAATCTTATAAATACAATTAAAAAAGGTTAATTACTATTTTGTAAAAGGCCGACCTTTGGAATATTAGTCACAACGATTATTTCTATTGGGTTGAAAGAAGTTTTTATTTGAATCATATGAATATTGTTGCTGACGTAACAGTCAAGTGATGGTAAAGCTCCACCGTTTCTACTGTAGCATTTTTATTCAATATATTTATACAGAGTGGAATTAAAGTAACAATAAAGCGATTTCAATTTCTTTAAAGCTCGGGAATAAAAAGAATCTGACGACGAATACATAGTAAAATCCCAAATCGGTTGCTCACTATACTGTTAAACCTCTTGTAGACGTAAAAATCGTTTTCGAGACTCACATACGGACCTACCGAAAGGATAAAGGGTACCAATAAATTAGATAAGTAGATTTCCGATAAATGTTTTCGAAATCGATAAATATCAAAGATAAAAATTTAATACTGTTATAAAATTTTTTAAAAATAATTTACAAAAAAACACTAAAAAACAACAACTATTTATCGGGCTATATATGCCCCGACAGATATTGAATTACATTTAAAAGTTGTGTTGCAATGTTTGATCTGTCGCTTGTCGGTAACAGTCAAAATATTGTACTAGCTAGTTTAATGAAAATTGAAGTAGTGAAGTTTTTGGTTGAAAAAAAAAAAGAAAATTTGAAACGACGCTCGTGTGTGACAATAAAATTAAAGTGCGGCGATATGTGGAAAAGAAAGGCACTCACCTGTTCGTCGTTAAGAAACCACGTGATGTTTGGCGGAAGGTGGTTTCCAGGGCCCCACGGGGCGTAGCATCCCGCTCTTATGGTCTTTCCAATCTCGATTTTTATCGTAGATTCCGGAGGCTCTTCAATAGTCAATCTCGGATTAGTTTTAGGTGGATCTGTAAAAGAGAAAACGTTTTACACGAAACTGTTTATTTTTTCTACTTTTAGTATGAATATTTACCTATAACTATCATATGGGCGGATTTTATGTCTGTATGGAATAAAGGAGCATCGGCAGAGACTTCGCATTTATAATCTCCTGTCATTTCTCTGCTTATATTTCTCAATGTTACTTCAGTCGATCCTGATCTTATTATCTGGAACAAAATCAGAAAAATTAACTACTAAGTCAAGTTCAGAGCGTGAAATAAAACATAAATAGTATTATTTATATTTACTTATGATGAACTTGACTTGTCGTATAAATATGCAAACGATAGTGTTTTAAAGGAGGACTATTAATATTATGTTAGAATATGAATATCACAATTCATAAGTAATAAGTAGTATAATGTATAGTAGTAAGTTTAAGTAATAAATAGAACGTATCCCAGTGCTATAGGTAGTTGTTTTATTCCTGTAAAATGACCCTCCGAGGGACCTGCAACACCACCTAGTCTACAAAAGTATCCAAGGATGATAACATCCATTACATACTGCTTATTGCAAACATCGCCCTTTCATTTGAGTTGAATTCAAACAAGAGGGTTCAATAAAATTCAAAGTCCAAACCACAATAATTTAATTTGTCCACTCAAAGGACAATCAATCTGCTACTAGTTTCGGTATATTAATTACCATCATCAGGCTATAATAGAAATAGAATTGGTATACTTAATCTAAAAATCTCATGAGTGGACAAATTAAATTATTGTGGTTTGGACTTTGAGTTTTATTGAACCCTCTTGTTTGGATTTAAAACTACATTTGAGATATGGATGAGCTCTTGGAGTTTGAGTTGAATTCGTTGGAGATAAAATTTCCGCAATATTACAATATCTCTAGAAGATTTACCATGATAAATGTCACTGTCAACGTCATAGATTTATGTGGTCTTAATTTAATGTTTTGCTTTTTTGTGTTCAAAATAAAAAGCTTTTAGTTGAAGTTGAGGATTTCTATGTATTTAATAAAAATTGGGAAAAACTACTAAAAAAACCTACCATTTTCAATATTTTAATTTCCATAAAAAAATTGGAATCGATTTTTCTTATTAAATGGTTAGTTTCTGTTTCTAAAACTACTGAAGAAACTTTGGTGTTGTTTTTATTTTTCAATTTTTACCTACAAGTTTGTGAATTACTTCAAAAATTTCAATCGTCTTGTCAAATATTCCTATACGAATTCAACAAAAACCAGACAGACGCACAAACCTTTTGCTCGGGCCAATTAAATTTGCTCCAACACAAAGTGGTAGAATTTCGAGAAAGATCCAAAAGCCATATTTAGAAGTTTCAAAAATTGTTTCTGTACAAAGATGTATTGATATCTAGTTAGCCTAGACCAGTTCCATACATAAACAAAATATTGCGTTACCATAGCAACGAACAATAACTTATTAGAAGTGTCAGTGTGAAGTTTGACGTCAAAAAAGTAAACCAGAGTTACGCAATAAATTAAAAGAAAAAAGATGTCCACCGAAATTGTGTAAATCGAAAAATTGCAGTATCGAGCCATCATCAAGTACCTGAATTTAAAAGGGTTAAGGGGTAAGTAGATTTACGAAGATATGTTTAATACCCTTGGTGATCAATGTCCTTCGTATGCGACCGTGAAAAATTGGACTGCAAGCTTCAAAAGAGGTAAATTTTCCATTGAAGATGATGACCGATCGGGAAGACCAGTTTCTGTGTCAGTCCTCGCAAATATCGATGCAGTTCATGACATGATTTTATCAGACCGTCGAATTGGACTAAAACGGATATCTGAAGCACTGAATATTTCATACGAACGCGTTCATCAAATAGTTCACGTCAATTTGGACATGAGAAAAATTGCTGCAAAATGGATCCCCAAATGTTTGAATGTTGACCAAAAGCGTGCAAGGGTAGAAGCATCGCGCTCGATTTGAAAACGATGTAGACTTCTTAAACCGAATTGTTACTATGGATGAGACTTGGGTACATTTCTACGATCCAGAAACATAGCAACAATCGATGGAATGGCGACACTCTGGTTCTCCAAGACCTAAGAAGTTTCGTGTCCAAAAATCTGCTGGAAAAGTTCTTGCTTCAGTTTTTTGGGATTGCCATGGAGTAATCATGATTGATTTTTTGGATAAAGGTAGAACAATAACTGAAGATTACTATTCGACATTACTGACCACTCTACGGGAAAAAATTAAAGAGAAAAGACGCGAAAAGCTATCCAAAGGTGTTTTGTTTTTACAAGACAACGCCCCTGCACACAAATCTCATGTTGCCATGCAAAATATTCGTGATTTAGGGTTTGAATTACTAGAACACCCCCCTTATTCACCAGATTTGGCTCTCCGTTCGACTATCATCTCTTTCCTAACTGAAAAAAAGTTTAAAAGGTCGTAAATTTTCTTCCAAAGAAGAGGTAATAAAAGCTGTGGATGTCTGGTTTGCAGAGCAAGAAGAAACATTTTTTTTTGAAAGGTCTAAAGACGTTGCAGGTTCGCTGTAATAAATGTATCCAATTAAGAGGAGAATATGTTGTGTAATAAAATATTTTGACATTGAAATTTTGTTTGGTTCTATAGTAGGCTAAGAATTTTTCAATACATCCTCGTATTCAATATTATTAAATTTATTTATTTAAAACTGTAGGAGTATTCAACGTGACGGATGTGGTACAATAAAATTTCAAAAATAGTAAACATCCTTTTCGATCCTCGAGAAAATATTCAAGAGACTTATATGCATTATGGAAAAAAACTTCGATGCATCATACAACTTGAAAATTTTACGACATATTTTTGCCGCATTCTGGCTACATTGTAAATCAAGTCCAGGTTTTGACAATCGTAGAAGCATTTTAGCTATTTTCGATCATCCTCCGGTTAGAATATTTCCAGAGCAACCTTCTAGTCGACAAATTCAAGTAATGTCACGCGACATTATTGCATAATACTTCGATTTCGCAGTTTTCTTTTTTTTTAACATGTGTATTCATGTAGTTCACATTCTAATAAAGTTGTAGAATGTACCAGAAGTGGAAGTTTATTTGGTAAAATGATAAAAATTTAAATAAAAATGTTATCTATAGGATAACAAGGATAAAATCCTCTAGAGAAAGAAATACTGTGAACGAGGGTATCTTGAGGGATAACTAGTCGAAGTGTCGGTCGTGATGAAGTTCCCTAAGGACTTCAACACTCAACCGTAAAAGGAAAAAAAAAGGTCAATGTGTACCCTGAGAGATTATTCAACATATTTACCCAAATTTTATTTTGTTTTTGAATAATTTGGCGGTTTTTTTACCGTTTTTTATTTTGAATATACAGATACATGCAATGAGAAAATCAACATAGGGATTTAATGTATTTTTCGATCTAAAAAGTCCACCAACAAAAAATTTCTATAAATTCACTTCAATAAATTACAAGTATTTAGCTGGACAGCTGTATTCAGAACTACTGTAAGAAACCCCGCCTCTTCTCCTTCCAAAATTTGTTAGTTATGTGCGTATATGCGATTTAGTAGATATTCAAGTTTACTACAGTTTACGGTATTACCAACGTATTTACTTAAAATTAAATTTTCGTGTTTAAAAAATAACAATTTTTATATAAAGTGCCATAAATAATATCACATTGAATTTTTTGGAAACAAAGTAACTTTTATATTTTCAATTGTCGTTGACTCTTCTTGCTCTATCGCCAAAATTTTCGACGCATTGCAGAAATAAATGTATTTGTTTTGTCAGAAGCGATAAAATATTATTGAGAGGAAGTTTTACTGATATTTTGTACCTCGTTGCCACTTTATTATCGTATAAAATATAGTTTGTTACCAGCCGGAGAGTCAGATGGCCAAAGGAAACATTTTTCATTAAAAAATAAAGTGCGGAGGAAAAGTGAACCCACGTGAAGTTTCAGTCGTATGCGCGAACTTGTCAAAACCAGTGGCAAAGGCTGTTCTATCTTTCAAATAAATACTCAAAAAATGTGTTCAGTTTCAGAAGAAATATTGCGATATAATTGGACCCAATTTTTCGCTCCAATTTCTTAATGTACAGGTAAACTGGTATCTCGTGACAAGGCGGAGCTTCCAGTACGCAGAGAGAGAAAGTATTCGGCCAATATCGAACATAACGTCTACCGCACTTTCAAATTTGTTACGGCGCATCGTCACCTCATTTCACGAGATACCGGTTGGAGTGTATATCATCTGATCCGCCCTCAATTGATGGAGTCGTGGTCTATTCGCCAGGTTTGTGAAGAAATTATAACGAAATTTGTCGTGCTCGAATGTGACCTTACAGAAGTGTATACAGCGTTGCTACTGTTTCATACAATTCCTGTTACTTCCGCGACAGCAGAAAGATCTTTCAGTAAACTGAAGATTATAAAACATTATTTAAGAAACAGCATTCGACAAGATCGCCTCCGACATTTATCTTTAATTGCAATAGAAAATGAGGCGGCATCAAGTTAAATTATAGACGAATTCGCAAAAATTAAAGAGAGAGAAGAAAGAGATTGTGAATTGGACGGGGAATTCTGTTAAAAATCGTTTTTTCCCTCAATGAATCTCATCTGTTATTTATTTATTCCCTTTTTCTTCTATTAAACATTCTAATAGAGACGACGTATGGATTTAGCCTACTAGAGATAAGTTTAACTCACTGTTTCCTATTCTTATTCTTATCAATAATTTTGAAGGCCCGATTGTTTCCCTATTCACTATGGCCCTTGTTCCCCTATTCACTATGGCCCTTGTTCCCCTAGCTATTCCACTGGTCAAAACCAGCTCCATATTGTAAAATTGCAAAATTTACATTCGACTTCAAATCAGTTATTGCGTAACTTTTTCACATTTTGTAGGTTAACACAAAATTAGAATATTAAAAGTGTATTTATCATATGTTTATATTTGGGAATTCTTTGAAGCTTTTCGAGATATTTTCACATTATGATGGTATATGAAAATACTGCAACGTTTTTACGAATCTGTCGTCCTTGACAGTGGATAATTTTTCACACAAACAAGTTTTTCAAGTCATGGATTTAGAACAAATAAAACATACAACACTGATTGCTTCAAGCACAACCTCAAATGTCATTAATTAAGTAGCTGTCAGCATGAAACATTCTTTGTAACACTAATGGCATGAAACTATCGTTACGAGGCGACATGAATAAACAAGACCGATTTTGGTTCCTGCGCAAGACAGTTGGCACTTGACGTGGCTTCTTCTTATTTAAAACGGAGTCTAAGTGTATGTTCGCAAAAGCTTTTGTTAAAATTGTACAGAAAATAGACATTTGGTGAGATAAACGGAATTTTTTAATCGGGGCATTGGACGTTATCTTGAAATTATTGAATACATTTTAATTTTGTTGATAAAAATTGCAAAATATTAAAGAAAAACAGCAGTTTTAAAAATGGATTTTCTAAAAACTAGTTTTAGCAAGTTCTTCCTGATTTATATTGAAATTCAAATTAAATTTTCATAAAAGGAAACATTTCTTACAACAAATACGGTAATTATACTTAAACAAATAAATTTTCAATAGAAATCTTCAACTTTAACTAAAAGCTTTTTCTTTCAAACACAAAAAAGAAAAACATAATATCACCCATCGTGCGAATTGAACAAAATTCCTATTTTTTCACACAATTTTTTTGTTCCATAACAAAAAGCTCTTCCAGTTTTATTATTATCATTGTTACAATGTATGACTTGATAAAGCCATCAATTTTATGAAGTAAATCAAGTTTTGGAATGGACATTCCAAAGAAAAGGCTCCGACAGGTGTAGAAAGCCCCAAGGGAAAACGGAATTGATTTTATTATCTGTCCCAGGGTCCGCAAACAGGCCCATTATCAAACGAATTCGAGGATTGCTATTCTTTTCGACATTTTTATTCTATAATCTATTTCAAATTGCTTTCACCACAATCCTAACTGGGTATTTTTTATTTTTATTTATAATAGTAGAAAATTAAAAGTATATAGGTATTCTGGAATTCAATCCTCTTATCCTCCAAGAACTAAAAATCCACACGAGGGAGTGGGCAAAATAATATTTGGAGATTTTAGTAATTCTTTATAAAAAAAATCTTCCTCATCGACAAAGCACTTCTAGGTATACAGGGTTTTCCAAAAAGTTGGAAGAACTAGAGCTGTTAATATTAACAGCTAGGTAATTTGTACGCATCATCACCCTGTATATTACGCATTTGGGTAAATCTGAAGAAGATACATGTATCTGCAGGACTGATACACGGAATTCCATTAGGAGAAATTACCTCAAAATTGTTGGTAATTTTATATAAATTGCAAATTATTTTTGAAAGAAAAAAAAATGATAAATTTGCTGTCGAAAACTCTTGACAAAATTTCAATCCTCGTTAATAATTTCCATGTTGAAAGGGAAAACTTTTACTCTCTTTCACTTTGATGGTAGGTAATTTTTTTTTCTCTGCCTCTTCTTGTTTACAGACTTTTGAATCTTTTTCTTTAATGAAATAAATTAAAAGGCCAATTTAAATTATGGTTTGATCGGAGCGTGTTGAGGAACTCTAACAGTGGCGTGTATATTCCTTTTTTTTACAGATTTTTTGGAAAAAATTTTCTACTAAAAGAATTTTTTGGGACACGAAATTGGCTTAAAATTGGTAACAGGGGGTTTTTTGATACGGGAAAATGAATGTCACAGTCAGTTTTTTTATCAAATCATTTTTTCACATGCAAATAGTGTAATGAAATTTTCGAAAAAACGCATTTTTAACATAAATTTTTTGTAAATACCACAAAACTATGAATTTTGAACTGAAATTTCAGGAGAATATTTGCAAAAGATTAATCAAATGGGACAAACATTTTCAAGAGTATAACTTGGAGGGTTTCCGTCGTGTGATAATAAATGTGAGAGTAGTGAAAATATTCCAAAATCCACTTTCTGAAACTTCATGTATTCATAACTCGATTAATTGAAGAGATAGAACGTTCTAGTCTTCTCCATTGGATTCAGGGGAACATTTTACTTACAGATATGAATTTTGAGTCGATATTTCCAAGTATTAAGGGAGATAGCAATGTAAATCGCGAAATATTCCAATACCTACCCCTTGTTTCAAAATTTCCTACAAAAAAAATTTTTTGGGACATGAAATTGGCTGTAAATTGGTAACCGGGGTTTTTTTGATACGGGAAAAAGAATGCCACAGTCAGTTTTTTTATCAAATCATTTTTTCGCATTCAAATAGTGTAATGAAATTTTCGAAAAAACGCATTTTCAACATAAAAAGTCTTGTAAATACCACAAAACTATGAATTTTGAACTGAAATTTCAGGAAACTACTCTCAAAAGACCAATTAACCGGATAAAAATTGAAAAAAAATATATTAACCGTGTGGAGAACGATTTTCTTCGCCTAAAATCACTTATAGTTAATAATATATTTTTCCACTTGTTGCATAAGTAGAATCCAACAATTTCCGAATAAATTTTATTAAAAACATCTGAGATGCTAATATCGCATCGAAATGCAGAGTAAGGTATATAAGAGCAATAAAACTATCAAACTGAAATCTGTGAAGGCGAAAAGTGATGGAAGCTATAAAATGCACGCCTTACAATAATAAAGAACGTTTCTCTCAGAAGTTCGCAATTTCGCAATTTTTCTACTACTTTACTTCACAGACGAAAAAACGCAAAAAGCAACATTTGTCGTCATTTTAATACAGCTTCAAACAATTTTTATTCAAGCGATCACTCCTCCTTTTAATTAATTACATCCAAAGGTCCTTGGACATTTCCATAGACGTACATCAGATTCACCTGACTGGAGGTAGAAACGATGACAAAGGAAACACCAGTGACCGAAGGGTTTCTAACTATGGAAAAGCCACAAGACTAACAGTATATTATCATCGACCCAAAACTGTTATACACGAAGAAGACATGTTGGCAGTCCTCATAGAAGATAAACAAAGCATCATCAAAAGAAACCTGAATACCAAGTCCCCGACGTGGGACTTAACAGCAAGATGATAAGGAAGAAACTCGGAAAGGATAACAGCACATAATCTCGTGTTCCAAGTAATAGGATCACCCAGACTTATACGCTACCCTCCAGAAGACGGAGTTCTGGACATCATGGTGTTGAAAAACATCGAGCTGATCCAGGGCATTTGAACCATCGAAGGAGGCGTGTGAAATTTAACAGCACTGCCACGTCCAAGTCCTCCATGTGGTACTTAACAGCAAGAAAAGGACTAAGGAAAACTCGGGAAATTTTTTAAAGAGGTAATGCCCTCGTGCCGATAGTCCTCATTTTCTGAGACGGTTCAAAACGAGCAAAATAATTGTACTGTTTACTTTGACAATAATATACCCAACTTTTGTGTCGTCTGCCACAGTATAACGCTGGAAAAACGTGTCTGCTTCTTTAAAACCCGCTATATATTTTCGCTGCACCGTTGGTTAGAGTCAAAATATGTAGAATGTTCGTACACATCATGTGAAATTTTCAGTAAATCTTGAATTTTTAAAATACGGAATTATTTGCATATCTCGATTTATACTCAGTATTTGGAATTTTGATTCAAAAACGAACAAAAAAAAATACTCGAAGGGAATCAGATTAATTCGATGGATGATGTCGCTATCCGAAAGCGGAAAAATTTGTCGTATATCATTCACTTTAATCAATGAAATATAGACGCGTACCTAGCGATGTACAAATAAATATTTGGTACACGTGTATTTGTAGTGAAATTATTAAAGAAGAGGTTTCCATGTTACTTTTAACACAATTTATTTCACCACAAAAACTGTCTGTTCATCTAATTTTACTTTAAAGATAAATCTAAGAGTTTAAATTTGTGTGATGCCTTTTGGCATTAAATAAAAATTATTAGTTAGTTTATTTAAAACATTAAAAGTATCAAAGTAAGGTCAAGTTGAAAACGAAAGCAGACCGGGCGTGTCTCTTTAAGATCAGGTAACTATCACGTAATATCACGTGCCCTAGGACAGTATACAGATTGCGTAAATTACATCGGAACCCTCGGATTACACAAGTACGACAGAAAAACAGCTGAAAGAGAGAGAAAGAATAATTATGCGCGGTCTTTAAGGCGTGTACTTTGTTTCACCTTAGGGGTGTTTACTTATTTCCCGAGACTGGCCGAATGCTCATTGCCCCCCTATTTTAACCGCTGTTGCCAGAAGCGCAGATTAATTTGTACAAATGATATTTTTGTCTCGTTATCTTTTCGAGGGTGAAAATACAGCACGTTTGTGCCAGCATTACGCCAAATAATCTTAGAGATATGAGATCAAATCTTTATCACAGATTTGGTTATTGTCTGGCACAGGAAGGTGGTTTATTTGAGCACTTAATTCATTAAAATTATGTTTACTTTACTTTACTTTATAATAAAATAATCGCTTCGTTGACCTAAATTATGTGTTTATGTAACAAAATATACTTTTTTTAGAATCAAAAAGCTACTTACATCAACGTTGAAGTCGGCGAAGGTAACTGTAAAAGCCCTGAAGGGCGGCGACTCCTTGGGAACATATCTATAAAACTCTTCATCGTTCCAATACCATTTAATGGAGTATAAAGCGACTTCCTCGAGATTGTATTCGCAGGACAAAGTCACAGTGTTGCCAGATAGTGCAGCTTCCGGTACGGCGATTCGCATCTCCTTCAGGGCGTGAGAATCTGGGAAAAAGGAAACTGAGATGTGAAAATAAAAACTTAGTTAAAGATAAATAATGTAAAAATAAATTAGAACTATTATACTGAGTGTAAATAAATTAGTAGACGTTAAGTAAAGTGTGTATATGACAGGTATCTTATCTTACAGCGAAAAAGAACTATTCAAACCAATCCAATTATAATAATAACAGTAATAAAAAAGTTATTTCATCAAGTCAAATAAAATGTCAAATTTGAAAATATAGTTTCCTTTTCTGGTCGTGAGAAATTGGAAAATCCTAAAAATCGGAAAATTGCTGTAACGTCGTAAAAGTGACAAAACACTGCCGGTCGAAATCCATGAGTTACTGGCTTGTTCGAACACTCGTAAACTGGACGTTGGAATTTTTTCTCCCTTCCGAACTTGCAACGAATTTTCCACGATCTCCAATAAAATTCATAAAACGTTTTGAGTAAAAGAAATGTTTGAAAAACAATGTTTCTGTTCATTTCCTTCAGATAGAAAGGATAAATTCAAGTCTAAAAATATTAATTTAATATTCCAATTCAAAAATTTTGTTGAAATTGTCACAATTTTTTTTTCACTTTTTCTTTGTGCTTAAACCAGTCCTGTTGTTGACAGACGATCCATGTAGAAAAACTAATCATGTAATATGAAACTGTGGCAGGCAAACTCTTGAATAAAACATCCATACAAACTCACGAATATGACCGAACTCTAATAAGTTTGGCGTATGTGTATTATGCGCTTAGAAATGGCTTATTTACTTTTGAAATACACCTATACCTAGAATGAAATATGCCATTTTTATAAGAAAACGTTCCATACTGCTCGTACACTTACCGGGGTCATACAATAGTTTCATTGTATTAAAAAATATATCGTTAAAAAATAGTATATTCTTTTACCGGGGTCATACAATAGTTTCATTGTGTTACGAGTGTAGAATGGTGGTTATTATTCACGCTCGCTCGCTCGTTTTGGAATCATCCAAGTAAATAATAGCCATTCTACAAAAGTAAAAGCCTATATTTTCGCCACGACTATTCCATTGGGATCGCCCGCGTAAGATTCAACTATTTCTACCACTAAGCCATCTACCATATTTATTAAATACTAAATGTAAAAATAATTTGTACATTATTATACAGTGTGTGTCCGGAAAGTATGGAACAAATTCATTTTTAGCTAAACAGACCATTTTAAGAAATAATCCTGAAACACGTCGATTTTTGATTTTAATTTACCGTATTTTAAAATAATAATCTAATATACAGTGTGAATTACTTTCGAGTAATGACGTCACCGTCATTTTTTTAAATGGAACATCCCTTTTTGTCCCAATTTTCCGATTACTCTAGCTGAGCTGATTTCAAAAATGTATCACATGTTGATTCCAATTGGTACAGGGTGGACAAAAATACAATAGTTTTGCGTGTGCTTATAAAGTAATCCTGGAGGTTTTGATGGAAGTTTATGGTTTCAACAGGATCCACATTATGCTGTAGTTGTTAGAAGGTACCTAGATGAAATTTTCCCGAACAGGTGGATTGGTAGACGTTGACCTATTGAATGGACAGCGAGGTCACCCGATTTCAATCCTTTGGATTATTTTATGTAGGGCCATCTGAAGAATGTTGTGTATCAAACGAAACCAGCAAATATTCAAAAGAGAGAATTCGGACAGCAATAAACAATATATCTCAAGACACAATAAACAAGGTTCAACAAGAATTTGTACACCGTTTGGGTTACTGTCAAATACAGCAAGTGCTGAACATTTATAAAGTCATGTATTTCATCGTATTCTGTCCGCTAGACAATAAGTATTTTTGATAATATTGTTAATTTAACTAATAAAGAATGTTACGCGTTACTTTATGAACATACACAAAACTATTGTATTTTTGTCCACCCTGTACCAATTGGAATCAACATGTGATACATATTTGAAAACAGCTGAGCTAGAGTAATCCGAAAATTGTGCCATCCCCTCCTTTTCTTTTTAATCCCTTTAGTATTCGACCTTGAACTTATCCATTGGTGGATGACCTTGGACTTTAAAAGTATACCAAAATAACAATGAAGATCAAATAGAAAATGTATAGTAATTGCTAGGTTTACAAAACAAGAAACTGTATAAAGAAATTCTTAGAGAAATATAGTCTAGCCCCGGTATTAGAGGAAATTCCACCTTTGGATCCAGCCATCGCATAAAATACAATATTAATTTTTTGACTCTACGAAATGTGTTTTTCCTTCTTACTCCTCGTTTTACTTCAAATTTTAATGTAAATGGCCCTACTTCATTGTGCCGCCGCTTGTTTTATCAACTAGGGAAATATTGAAAAAGTTTCACACTTTGAAGACTTGCTCGTTACATTCTCTCGATTTATCTTAGCTGCCATTTCATCTTTCAATCTCCTTCCTTGCTCTCTCTCTCTCTCTCCATCTCTTTTGCGCAAAGATCTCATCGGTGACGAGATATTTACTTCCATAGACAGCGACCGATAATTATTGCAAACGGAAAATTTCATCCCTTAATTAGAGCTAGAGGTACCAATTCTAGAAGCAGTTGGTGCATTCAAAATAGAGATGCGTCCTCTGGGAACCTTTGACCATGCAGTTCATTCTCAAGTTTTGGAAAAGTAGTTACAACTTAGCTGGGGCTGTATAGAGGTCGGTCCAGCAATTCGAAATAGCAGATGAACAAGCAAAGAGAGGGACTATAAATTAAAAGAAAAACGATGTCCACCGAAATTGTGAAAATCGAAAAATTGGAGTATCGAGCCATCATCAAGTACCTTGTATTTAAAAGGGTTAAGAGGTAAGCAGATTTACGAAGATTTGGTGATCAATGTCCTTCATATGCGACCGTGAAAAATTGGACTGCAAGCTTCAAAAGAGGTAAATTTTCCATTGAAGATGATGACCTATCGGGAAGGCCAGTTTCTGTGTCAGTCCCCGAAAATATCGATGCAGTTCATGACATGATTTTATTGGGCTAAAACGGATAACTAAAGCACTGAATATTTCATACGAACGCGTTCATCAAATAGTTCACGTCAATTTGGACATGAGAAAAATTGCTGCAAAATGGATCCTCAAATGTTTGAATGTTGACCAAAAGCGTGCAAGGGTAGAAGCATCGCGCTCGATTTGTGCTCGATTTGAAAACGATGTAGACTTCTTAAACCGAATTGTTACTATGGATGAGACTTGGGTACATTTCTACGATCCAGAAACAAAGCAACAATCGATGGAATGGCGACACTCTGGTTCTCCAAGATCTAAGAAGTTTCTTGTTCAAAAATCTGCTGGAAAAGTTCTTGCTTCAGTTTTTTGAGATTGCCATGGAGTAATCATGATTGATTTTTTGGATAAGGGTAGAACAATAACTGGAGATTACTATTCGACATTACTGACCACTCTACGGGAAAAAATTAAAGAGAAAAGACGCGGAAAGCTATCCAAAGGTGTTTTGTTTTTGCAGGACAACGCCCCTGCACACAAATCTCATGTTGCCATGCAAAAAATTCGTGATTTAGGGTTTGAATTACTAGAACACCCCCCTTATTCACCAGATTTGGCTCCGTCCGACTATCATCTCTTTCCTCAACTGAAATGAAGTTTAAAAGGTCGTAAATTTTCTTCCAACGAGGAGGTAATAAAAGCTGTGTAGGTCTGGTTTGCAGAGCAAGAAAAAACATTTTTTTTTAAAGGTCTAGATATGTTGCAGGTTCGCTGTAATAAATGTATCCAATTAAGAGATGTTGGGTAATAAACTATTTTGACATTGAAATACATACTTAATTCGTAAAAACTATATAATTTATGGATTAAAACGTTTATTTTTATATAAAATATACAGTTTTATTATTTTATATAAGTTTTGTTTTGCAATTTATGGTGTAATATTAATTTATCTGTACGCCACTGTCGTTTCTATCGAGTTTCCAGTTCATTCCCGTGGATCTGAGCTTATAAATTGAAACGAATCGTTTCCAAAATGAATAATACAGCTAATAATCTGAGAGAGAACATTAATTGCTCTCGTAAATTTGGATAATAAATGAATAGACGATGGTAATTTGGCTATTTCCTACTTTGCTTTGCCGCGCGCTTTTTGTTTCAGATATAATTTTTATTTTATTCATCCCCGTTTTATTCCCCAAGGAAAATCATAAAGAAAACTGTATTCGGGTGAAGGTGTTGCTGTTTCATTACTTTTTAAACCAACAAAATCACAAAATTAAAGTGAAACTAATTCTAAACAAATGCTGCGATTTCGATTTGAAATTTTAACTATTTAAACAAAAATATATAAAACAGTCTCCTATATTTTTATGTTTAACGTATGGACAGTGAATAAAATTCAATTAATCTAAAGACAAGGCAAACAGAAATAAAAAATGTGATACGGTTTTTGCCAGATGGTTAATCATCCGTACCAACAAAAATTCTCACGTTTGTTACGAGCTTCTTTTGTCATGGAAAGCGTAACAATGCCAACTTAACGAACTCTCTCTCCCTCTCTCTATTTCTCTGTCTTTTTTATTGAATAGCTTCTCGTTTTTCAAAAACAATAGAAATAACTTCAATCGATCATTTCGATTGGCATTAAAATTCCCTCATGGAATTTTCGGATTTTCCAACTGTTTTTTTATCGGCGGCTTATTGGGTACGGTTCCCATAATGAAGCAACGTTTTGTGCAAATATTCTTCTCTTTTGCGGAATATTCTTTCAGGGGTGTCATTACGAAGTGTTGATTTTCATTTTTGTAAAAGCAGTTTTCGATCTTTTATCAATTTTCTTGGTCTTTGATGTCTTGTTGTTTTTTTGATTGACTTTATTTTGCTTGAATGTTTGTATGAGTAAAAAATCTTTTCGTTCTTTACAGTTTTTTGAACGAAAAAAGTTGGAAGTTACAGGTTAATTTGTTCGACCTTTTTTTATATATAAGTTGACAAAAGTGGACATGAAAATCTACTGAAAATAAATGTCCAAAGATAATTGCTTCCGACTTCTTCGGGAACCGGTCGAGTGCCGTCTCTTATAATATAATATATGGGACAGATAATTTAAGTTTCAAGTAGGCAACGACTCTAAGAATACACTTGATATCTCCCCAATCCAATCAGTTCGTTGCTTTTATGTTTGTATCCGACTTTATACAGGATGTATAAACTTCATATAGCCTTTATTCAGAAGAGGATACACCGGACACAAAATAAATATTCACTGACAGCCAGGATCTGCTTAAAGCTATCAGTAACCCAACAATTAGGTCTAGACTGGTAAAAAACTGTAAATAATCCCTCAACAAGAGACAACAAAGCGTCTTTAATATGGGTACCGGCACATGAGTGGATCAAATGGCTGACAAGTTAGCTAAAGAAGGCTCTAAAGGAGACTTCACAGGTTCGGAACCGTTTTGTCACAAAATATTGCATAAGAGGGGAAATCGGGAACACTATATCAAATGGAGGTCGACACAAGAACACCCCCATACAAAGAGTTTACTGATCAAGGTAGCAAGGAACTCTCAACCAGGCTATTGAAACTGAGTTAGAGACATTTGAAGACAGTGACCGACCTGGTGACTGGACACTGCACTCTGAGGAGACATCTGCACAAAATGGTCCAAGTTTAGTGAACCTATGTTCAGAAAATGTGAACTCTATGATGAAACACCTACTCACTCTGCTTCTGTGAGAACTTACATGGACTCAGACGGAAGCACTTTGGAGATGAAGTAGATAACATGGGAAATGGTACAAACATTCAGTTCAAGTGCCTGGGCTATTGAACACAACCCAATCGAATTAATGTATAAACTTCATTTTAATGAACTTTCTTAGGCAATATAATAATAAGTTTGATTCGGAATTTTCGGGCACATACAAATCTGTTTGTTTGTATATTAAATGTAACGTAAAAATTGTATATTTTCGAAATTAACGTACTCAAAAGACCATTAGATTCGACCAACCGAAATATACCAACAATTACATTGCTTTATATTACTCTAGGGTATCGTTCGTAGCAAATTTAGTTGCAGTTTAAATCCCGATTAGCAAACACACGTCGATTCAATATTATCAGTGTTTGATTAAATTTTATTGTTGTAGGTATATTGAAATCCATAATTAAAATTCAATTAGCTTTAAGCTTTTTTTTTTTTTTTAAAAAGGAGCCGTCCCTTCTGTTTAGACCTCTAAACTGTTTAGGTATTTTATTTAATATTTTTGTGTGACTGTGACGAACATTATTTGCAATCCAAAGCACCAGAGACCTATCGAAGGAAAAATCATTACGTGGGTTTAACCGATGAAAAAGCTCATCCCCCCACACCTTCGCCCTCACCACCTCAGCCTCTTGGGCTTATTGTGGATTCTCTTAATGTTCTGACTACAGCCTATTCAGCCAATCCGTTCCCTGTATTAGCTCATACAGGTTCTTTACTGGTTGGTTGTAGAAGTCTTCTGGAGTCATTTTGGGTCTTCCATATAGTTTTTGCCTCCTGTGGTCCAGCGTCTCACAGTTGCATAATATGTGCAGAGTTCCTTTTTGCATCTTCTGTATGTAAGGTCTCCGTTATACAACCCTATTTTGTTAAGATGCTCCTTTGTGGGAAAGTGTCCCATAAGAAGCCCCGTTATGGTGCGTAGTTTGTTCCTGCTCATTGAGAAAAGTTTTTTCGCTACTTTTTCTGATGGTTCTTTTACAAATCTCTTCCCATCTCTCACCCATGACCTAGTGGAGCATCTGGGAATGCTCACAGATGGTTCGGGTCCGTTCATCAGTGTTGACGATCCTGCTCTTGCAAGTTCGTCAGCTTTTTCATTGCCAGCGATTCCTTTGTGACCTGGGACCCACTGTTCCGAGTCGCCAGTCTTCTAAGTTCTTCGTCGCATTCCCATACCAGCCGAGATGTTACCTTGGATCGCTTGACAGCTTGGCAGCTTGACTGTCAATGTAGATCCTGATCTGCCTGTTGTTGTAGGCTCTCGTGTTATTTGCCCTTGCACAAGTATTGCATAAACCTCTGCTTGAAATACCGAGGCATATTTACCAAGCGATCGACTCAATACTAAATTTTTAAAAAGAAAAAAATAGTTTCCAGTTAAATTCAAATGAATTCAGTTGTTTTTTCGTAAAAATATTCTATCGCCAACTCTGTATTACAGGAAAAATTCACCATGCTTCAACTGATTAATATTATATTTTTTTTTTGTCTCAAATATGGCAATCTACACATAATTTAAGGATCCTCGAATATACTTTTCTTTTATATATAACAGTTGGGTAAAAACGAAAATCTGCTCTCGAGTGACACATAAGAACCACTTACTCTCAGTCCTTCTAGTTTTTTCTGCCCCTTTGCTCCTCTCTACATCTACCTTCTACTAGTCATAATTCATTTGCCAAGTTCAGTGTTAGTGCGTAGTATATTTTATGGCGGTGCGATGCAGGGAAAAATAGCGACGCATCGATATAAGGAGCGCCAACATCGGCATACCCTTTTTACTCATACACAACAAGAATACTATCCTCAAAATTATTTTATGATTTTTACAGTGTATTTTAAAGATGCCGAGGTATCCTTAAAATTTTTCACTTTGTTTTGTTCTTCTTAGTTCATCCACTCAATACATATTTATGATTTAGGATAGTATACAATGCCGTATCCATTCTAGACGTGGAAAGTTTCCACTGTCTCCACCTGCTATTAATAGCCTTTGGTTGGGATGATACTTATTTCTGTGACGCCGCACACCAATCATATTAAGAATGAGATATTTTGTTTTCAACTCCAAGTTTTCCAACTATATTTTATCACCCCGGATGATTCTATCCAATCTTTTACATTTAAGAGCAGTCCGAAACGTTTTTATTGTCCAAAAATTAAAGAAGACTCGCTATATTTTACGATAAAAGTCACTATATACAAAGTAAACTGTAGAAAACGTCTACTGTAACTTGATTTAGATTTTAAAATGTTTATTTTCAACGTACGTCCCTCGTATAAACGATAAAATGTGTCAACATTGAATTATATCGGGTTTTCAACATAATTAACACCGCAATTAACATGACTATTTTCATTGAAAACAATAAAACTCGAGAAGCTCTCTAGAATCGAGTGTGGATCAGTATTTTCAGTAAATAGCGAAGGGAACATTAGCAGCTCCTTAAAGCTGGTGGAAATTATTAGGACGCATCTAAAACAATAACGGAATAACGACCCTAACGCTGGTTATTCACTAACGATAAACACCGAGGCGCTGCGTCATTTGAAGGATAGACAACACTCGAGGTGGGAACAGATGTTCGCAAAAAAACTTTAATTACCTGTCAAATATTTCGATGGTTCTAACCAGAGAATAATTACCTGTCAAATATTTCGATGGTTCTAACCAGAGAACTAATGTTTACATCTTAAGACTTCCGTATTATCACTCAGAAGCAAGGCAAGGCGTAATTTTTTTGTCATTATTCCTAAGATATTCACTTGAATTATATGGTGTAAAAGAGTAAAATAATGTGCATGACATGCTTAAAGTCTCTAAGTTATTTAACTGTATTTATACAAAAACTAAACAAATTATATACTAAAACCTTCTTCGAGAGCCACTCTATCCATTGGCGAAACAGACAGACAGACAAGACAGACATACAAGCGCGGCAGAGGACTTTGTTTTATAATATGTATTGTGGCACAGGGGTAACGTAGGAAGACAGCAGACATCCTAGCAAAGTCTGAAACTGCATTCACTGCTCCTGAACCTGTATTTAGAATATCAAAAACTGATGATATTCACTGAGACTTAATAGATCTAAATATCTTCTGTAAGTTCCTTGTGGCATTACTTATTCTTTTTTCTTATTTTTTTGGGAATCAAACCACAATCATGTTTTTTATTTTTTATTTCGACGTTTCGGTAGCGTTCCAGCTACCGTTGTCAAGATTAACTAGTATAGAAATAATTTTTTGGTCCCTATCTGACACAACGAAAAAATTTGACAACTAGACAATAATATTTTGAAGTTTAAGACTACAAAATTTTATTAAGGTCCATTCATAGTAGATCACACCCAATCGAATGAATGAATGATGCTACTGAGGAGGAAGCTTCAATTATTTAACTGAAAATTCTATCTCTGGTATTTTCTCGGACCACACATTACAAAAAATACTGACAGTAGTGGCCAGTCTGCTCAAATGATATAAAAACACTTTTATAGTGTTACAGATATGTAAAAGTGAACCGTTCTGGAAACGACCCCATCTCTATGCGGAAGTGAGAGTTGATGCTGCTTGGCAGAAAACATGAGAATATTTGAAGGCCGCCTCGAGTCATAAAAGACTGGATTTACATAGTATAAGTGTGATTTACATGTTTAGTGGTCCTGACGTTTCACTGTTATTACGCAATCCTTGTTTCTTTGTTACATCGACGAGAAATTATTACCATAATAATTCCTCGATTAATCCCGGCAGGGATGCAGGACAACTTACCCTTATGCGGGTCTCTCTTGTTACTCAAACTTCTAATATTATCTCGGTCGCCCAATGACGGCTCGTCAACCAACAGTAGACATCACGTATCCTTTTAAAAATAATCCTTTTAATTACTTTACTTAATATAAGAACGTTTATTTGCCTCTAGAGATTCTATGAAACAACCACATAGTAAAATATTCCATTAAATAACCACCATCCTGTAAACAGAGTATTGTTGCCAAAAACTTGAGCTTCATTGTGTAGGCCCCATGATTGTTTTTAATATTTTTCTTCATGAAAAATAAGATTAATATTAGATGGAAATATATCCCACGAAAACAACCCTGTCGTCGACTTTGGGGATGAAGGCGGCCACAATAAGTCCCGACATTTATCTGGGAGCCATTGATAATTATGAGGATGAGTTTGTGAAGCATGAGGGAAGATCACGAGGTGTTAAAATGTCTCAATTTGTCTGTTGGATTTACACTTGGACAGAGAATTATAGCGGTCGGGAATCGAGATGGCTTCAGCATACATTTAAACTTCAAATCTGAAGTTTACATTTGTCTCGAGCCATAATTTTTGACGTAATTGATTTTCTGGTTAATTTTATTATTAAATTCATAGGAAATGTTTTGCTTGAATATTGTTTATGTGAAAGTTTTTGCTTACTCAGCATCTCTGGTGTATGATCAACGGAGAACGAATAAAAAAACCGGTGACAACAAGCTGAAAGGAATAAGGAAGACTCAATGTTTGACGTTCTCCAAAACGACGACCTCATACTTAATAGAACGACATATAAACAGAACCGGAACTAGAAAATATATTCAACAAAAACAGACATGTATATTATCGAAAAGTTCTTTATAATTTCCACCTGTTCTGAATCAATATTTATATTTTTCAGTACCAATTATTAAAAAATGGATTCTATAGACGTCGAAACACCTAAACCAAATCAAGACTAGTCTCCCGATTTTCCAGGAAGTGTCACATTGAATCAATATGGTTTAAATACCATCCCAATCTCCAAAAATGGATCAAGATGTCTTCCTTTGTTACGATAGCTTTTTATTTAAAAAACTTCCAAATATTTTTGACATATGTCACTAAAAGCCAATGTGTAAATTTTATTTCCCAAATATATCACCACTTGCAAGATTTAGAGGAAAGAGAACGCTAAAAACAGCTCTCTACACTTTTCTTGTGTATTTTCCACCCTTATTTCCCATCTTTTATTAGCATAAAAGAACAAATAAAACAAAAATATCGAACTTCTCTTGGTATAGATATCAGTCTAACAAAGTACACTGCCGTACTCAAAATGCAGTAAATTTACAAATATGGCAAATCGACTGAATATACCCCAGCCACACTTATTATTTTTATAGCTACTTTTGCTTTGCTTTCAGTTATTCTTTCTTGTCTATTTCCACAAATAATGCACACTCTATACAGATACGTACAGAATTTCGTTTTAACCGAAGTGAAATCTGGCGAATTGATTTTTTGTTTTGTTTTTCTAGCTCTTAAATTCTGGTTTCAATACACGCTGTTTCATATTTAAAATAAAATAACATCAAATTCAATTTTATATTTTGTATAAGATGCCTTATTTGTAAATTTAAAATTCAACAGAACCGAAACCGTATACATTATTTATATCAAAGATTTTTATTCATTATACGAGGCACCAATCAAAAAAATTAAAAGCTTAGTTAAAGGACAAAATAAAATCGTATTTTTTTAGCACACTGTTTAAAATGGAAAAATTTAAGCACGTTGTTCTTGATGAAAGATATGTACTGACACCAACGTCGATTGTAAGTTTTTGCAAACCAATAGAATCGTAAAACGTCTGGTGCTGAAGATATTGTCACGTAGGGATATTGTTCTGACGGAGAAGAGTATAGAATACCGTATTTGTACAGTTATAATTCAACAGAATGAAGACTACGTATAAATTATTTATGTTAAAGTTAAAGTACAATATACGAGGTGCCATTAAAAAAAATTAAAGGTTTTGTTCATGGACAACAATAGAATCGTAAAACGTCTGGTGCTGAAGCTGTTGTCACGTAGGGATATTGTTCTGACGGAGAAGAGTATAGAATACCTTATTTGTACAGTTATAATTCAACAGAATGAAGACTCCGTATAAATTATTTATGTTAAAGTTAAAGTACAATATACGAGGTACTTTAAAAAAAAAATTAAAGGTTTTGTTCAGGGACAAAAATTAGAAAAACTGAGCACATTGTTTTAAATAAAAAACATTCTGAGCACATGTTGTTCTTGATGGAAGATTTGTAGTGACACCATCTTTAGAATAACAAACATTTTTCCTTATTTTTTGTATAAATACAAACAAGAAAACTTTAGCTGGAAACTAGTAAATAAGTTTTATCTTTTCTCTAAACTTGTTAGGGTCTTTACAAAGTAAATAGTATTGTTTGTGTCAAAGAAGTTTCTTCTTTTTCGGTGTAAATTCATCAATAAATGAGAGAAGTTGGAGATTTGAAATGGTAATCGAATGGCATCCATACCCTTAGGAGGTTGAAGATGAAGGATATTCTACATAAAGTGGAAAGCGAATTTAATTTCCGAATTTCCATAACCGGAAATGGGTTAAATTTCCGAACTACTAATCATCTAATACTAACAGCATCATTATATTTTTGAATGTACGTGAATAACATTTTTCAACAGAACAATTAAATATTTGAAAAATTATCATCATGGAATTGGTTTTATTTTATTTTATGTATCTCTTCAAACCGTAAGTCGTAAAACATAAACGTAAACCAAAGATTCGGCAAATAAATTCCACATATATATACAATAAATTACATTTCAAAGGTAATTGCCATGTCATCTACAGAATGAGAGAAAACCGTTTCTGTTCTCTATATCGAAGATTATCGGTTGGAATGATATATTTCCCATTATAAACATGTCATTTTGGTACATACACTACGTCCTTTTCAATGGCTGATTTCAATTAGTTAAAAAATTCTCCTTTGTTCCAGACAATTATACTAGAAACTCCTTTTATTTGGAAATAATTATTTTATCGTTTGAATGTAGAAAACAACTGGAACGGGCAAATGGTATAAGTTGAGGTATACCACAAGGCACAGTTTTAGGTCCAATTAATCTTCCAAAAATAGTTCGATAAAAACAAAATATCAAACTTTTACCCCCTGTAGAATCCAAACGCCGGCATTTAGAGAGTTGGTGCGATGTTAACTTTTGTTCAGGATGACATGGGCTACATTTCAGCGATTTTCACCGAAACCGGTTTTCCATAAGATTAGTAATTTCATTTAGGAAATTTTTAAGACCTTATATAGTAGATAGATAATTTTATTTTTTCAAGTGAAACTTTCGTATTTTTTAGCTGCGAGAGTCAGAAAAGTTCAACAGTAGTAGTAAATAAAAGACTCTGAGAAAGGCTTATATAACTATTAAGATAAAAACCTTTCAGTTTTACTGGTTTTATCTTTGGGAAACTTCGAAAGTTCCTTTAATTTATGGACTTTAAAGTACACTTAGGTACACATATCCAGAAACATACAAAAGATGCGATCAAAATTAATTCAACCAAAGTTAAAATCTTTCTCTGTAAAAATATCTTCAAGGTTAACCATCGATTCGTATACCGGGTGTCCCAGACTAATTTATTCAGGCTATACCTCTTAAACGAATAGAGATTTTCGAATGGGACTAAAACTGATCTGTTCCATTTTTAATACACTCAGTTACAACCCCCTAAGCCTGAATAAATTAGTCTGGGACACTCGGTATAAATCAAAAGTTTATCAATGAATTTTAATTAAAGACGTTAAAATTGTTGATAATAATAAAATATACTTTTTGCTTGGAAACAAATAATTGTTTTTATTGTCAAAACGGTGAAAAGTTATATTGGTGTAGCACGTGGCACCAATAGCAGTTGAACCTTTTTCGGAAAAAAACAACAATATTTCAGAAGGACTTTTCATTGTCGAATACAAAACGTTTGGGAACAAACAATTACAACCGGAAAAGTGCAATTAAAATCCAATTTTGCACCCAGAAATTTATTGTTGACAATTTGTGTATCGGCGGTTTATTATACAGGGTCGGCTTCAACAAAAAATGCTATAATTTTACTTTGTTAAGTAAAGAGCGTAGGTACCTTACCGGAAATTTTTTTGAAACAAATTTTACTTTTACTCCATCGTCATTGGAACGAAGTATACCTGGTTGTAAAAAATGAATCTATAGCTGATACAACATAAAGCCCAGTATACGTCATTGAAAATCAAAACAGTGACGTTATCACAGTTGTTCGTTTGCCACTTAAAGTCCAATAAGGTTTTGGATGAGACGGATTTTCAGCAAATTTCAGATGTGATAGACACGGCAAGTCGAATTAAAATGGTTTGTTCAGAAGGCAAAATAATCTACAATTAAGAAATTATTAAAACCAATGAAGTTAATACTTTTCATTTTATCTCTCCGTAAGGTAAAATATCGAAAATATTTAATAATGATTTCCTAAGGAATCTTTCTCGCCTTTGGGTATTCGGAGAGGATAATGTATGGTCGAAGGAGAATTTTCATCAGAGCCTAATCCAAATTTGTAGCTTTTTAGCAGTAAATTTAATCTGTCATGTCTTTTTGTACGTTTATTACCCGAGATCGGCTACAGCGGCTTTGGCACAGGCCACTCGATCTTTCGATTTAAGATAAATGTGGCTCGTTTGTGGCCGTAATCAACTCATTTCCCAATGGATAATGCCAACGCAACACCCAGCATCGATTTATTTTTTATTATTTTTTTCCAACGAAAATACAGATATAAACAGGAACGAATTTACAAATATTCAGCATACGAATTTAGGAATTTCTCCCACTACAGTGTTTTCAGAAAGTTAAGGGGCCTTCTATAAATTACGGAGCCAATTTTTGGGGGGGGGGAGGGTTCGATCTAAGACTACGCTGGGTCTCGTTGAGGGGGGGGGTCTTAAAAACTGTGGTACGTAACTTTTTTTAATTTGAAAACTAATAAGGGGGTATGGGGGTTACCAAAAGGTACGGTAAGCTACATGGGGGGAGGGGTGGGTAAAAATTGGCAAAAATGGAGCTACGTGTTCATTATCAAAGAATTCATTAACGAAAGAGAATAAATCACAATTATGAAATCTTTTTTCTATACAGAGTCGAAAGAAAATTATAAATTTCTAAAAATAAAATACCAAAAACGAAACTTACCTTCTATCAAAAATAAAACAAACGCCAACAATGTCAAGTGAAACTTTTTTACTATCACTTCACCCATATTGAACGTTTAAAACCAAGTCCTTAGAGTCCGAACTCTGCTGTTTCTCAAATTGTAAACACTTTTAATAGACTGAAAATGGCTTAATAAAATTTTATTTCGCAATTTAAACATACAGCAATCGTTTCTATATCTAAAGTTATTGTTTTTTTCCTAAGATCAGTTTCAATGTTCGGACGATACGCATAGGCGCCAGATTTGAACTTATGTGACGGGAAAAACAAAAACAAATTATCGCATAGTATATACAGTGTGTCTTTATATAATATAAACCTCTAAAGTTTACTTACTTAGTGCATGTATATCGATAAAATCATTCGGTCATATTATCTCGATTACATTTATAATTACTAAAGTAGAGTCCGTTTTAATAAGGAAGAAGCCACCTGAAGTTAGCGTACCGACCTGCGCATAAGTCAAAATCTGTCCTGCGATCGTTCCATGCCATTGGCGTTACAAGCGATGTTTCATGGCGACAGCAATTAAATTGTTGACATTTGAGGTTGTGTTTGAAACAATCATTTACTGTCGAATATTTTTCATTTTTGAATATTTTAAGACGTTCTGCTAGTTTATTTGTGAGTGCTGTGTGTTTTATTTGATCTAAAACCATGCCTCCTACAAAACTGGTTGGTGTTAAAAGAAAAGTTATCCGCAGTGAAGGCCGACAGATTCTTGAAAACGTTGCAACTTTTATGGAGTCAGAAGCTGAACATGGAATCCAAATTCCTTGAAAAAATCATCGGTAAATCAAATAAGAAAGTATAATAATCCAATATATTACTAAAGGCATTCAAATTGTTATAAAATATATGTAAGAGTATACATTGCTTCAAAAATAATTGAATTCTGCTAATAATTCATATAGTCTGCTGCACTTAGCAGTTATTTATATGGTTCTAATACTTCTAATTTTGTGTTACCCTACAAAATGTGAAAACGTTACGCTACTGATTTAGATTAAAATATCAATTTTTAAATATGGCGCTGGTTTTGACATCAAGGTCGCGCATCGACTGCAACTTCAGGTGGCTTCTTCCTTATTGAAACGGACTCTACAACAAGGTTTTTCTGGTTACGATGACCTTTATTTTAGTTCGCATATTTTCCGTGGCTCTTGTTTGCTTCTGTCGATTGTAAAAGTAGATTATACGATGTACAGTGCGATACAAAATTGTCCGTATCTCTTAAACCGGTAATTTAATCGAGATATCACAACAGGATGCTTTTTCTCGATAAAAAGACACTCCCTATATGTTAAATAGTAAAGTTTAAATTACTGAAAAGTAATTGGTTAAAAGTCTCGTCGAAATTTTATTAGTAAGTAATTAAGCGAAGTTTCGCATAATTTTACTCGTTTCATATGAAGTTATATTTAATGAATTTCTCTTCGCTATATGCCTTTTGATATTAATAAATTTACAAAAACTCTGCTCGGTATCATCAAGTTTTTTTCATTTTAACCATCTTTATATAATTAACTTTAAGTTGGAGTTTTAAGTATCAATTTAACCGATGAACTTTTCACTAAAGTGGACTGCCTCAAAAAAAATCACTAGTAGTCTTTAAAAAAACAGTTTGACATCTGACGTATCGTTCTGTCATTTGTCACTGAATTGTTACTATTTCAAAACACAGATTAAGGAGAGTGGACTTGTGTTTTGTACGTGAAAAGCTGTCCGACGAAAGGTGTTAAATTGGTGGCGCAGATGCTGTAGCAGATGGATAACTTTTAAAAAAAGCACCAAAAATTATTAGGGTAAGATAAAGAAGTAACGTCTCAAAAGCAATTAAAAGTACTGGGACAGGAGTCTACAGGATAGTCATTACATAGGCTGCTATTTATATTTTGAGCCTAATAATGAAGAGACAGTAATCTATTATTAAAAATGGCTTTATTGTTTTTCGAAGTATTCTCCTTGATGATCAATACACTTTTGCATGCGCTCGAACCAATTTTCGTAACACTTTTTCCATTCCGATTGAGGTACCTCCAAAACATGCATCAACAGCTTCTTCAGGCGCCGAAAAACGTTGACCACGTAATTTATTCTTGATATGCGGAAATAAAAAGAAGTCATTTGGTGCCAAATCAGGGCTGTACGGAGGATGACCCATCAATTCGACGTTTTGGCCAGTCAAATAGGTGGTTGTTTTAGCCGATGTGTGAGAACTGGCATTGTCATGATGAAGAATGATCCTTCGTTGCCGGTTGTTTTTTTCGTATTTCACGAAGCACTTCTGGCAAACAAATGGTTGTGTACCATTCAGAATTCACCGTTCTACGTTGCTCTAACGGCACGACTGCCACATGTCCAGTTATTCCGAAGAATCGAGGTGCTTCGTGCACGAACCACTTTTGTCGGATTGGCTTCGTCTTGGAAGACCCATACAGTGGATTGCTGTTTTGTTTCGGTATGCATAGATCCAAGATTCGTCACCTGTGTAGATGTTATACACCGCGATTGTATTTCTTGAGCATTTCTTTGCACCAATTGACACGAGCATCCTTTTGAGCTTTTGTAAAATTATGCGGGATCCAACGCGAACAAATCTTTTTAACAGCTAAAAGTTCATGCAATATCTTATTGATGTTTGTCATACTAATGCCCAAAGATGCCTCTATCTCGCGATATGTCACATGTCGATCTTGCTTTATCAGTATCGATGTTTTGTGGCAGAACAACTGATTTTGGACGACCTTCACGACTTTGGTCCCCGAGCGAACTGCGGCCACGATTAAATTCGTTATACCAGCGTTTAACAGTGGCCGAGGATGGGGCTTCATCGCCAAAAGTCGAAGTGAGTTGATCGATGCACTATTGTCTTGATAAGCCACGTCGAAAGTCGTAAAAAATCGTCGCACGAAAATGTTCACGAGTTAATTCCATTTTTTCGCTGAGACAAAATTGTCAAGTCTCTGTAGATAACACAAGTTATACTTAAATGAGAAGAAGTTCTGAAGAAGGTTATGGTTAAAAAGATCAAACTTTCAATTGGAAACATCAGATGGCGCCTGTAAACACTTGGTTAGCCAAGGCTCAAAATATAAATAGCAGCCCTCGTACTGTTCTAAGGGGATATTCTGCACCTTTTTACCCATTTAAGATAAATATTACTGTGTAATCATATAGGAATCCACAAAAAGCTGATCTTTACAATTGTTACTTAAAAAGACAGTTTAATAGTGGAGAGCTCTTTAGATTTCTTTCTCTAGTTTTTATTTCTTATCACAAATATGTGGTACTTCTAAATCTGTGTTAGATTTAACCAAAATATTAAACATCAAATATAACTTCTGCCATTTCTACTATAAGTATCTTGTAAATTTCAAAAAATTTTCATTAAATATTTGAATTAATTAAAAACAATTAGTTTCATTTATAAGAGTTAAATATTTGTTGTTTTTATTTAAGAGAAGAAAACATTTCCCTAACCATACCATCACTTCCGTCGTATTGATTTCCGTTTTGATCCGAAACGTTGTTTTTTTATTGAAGTGACGTTGTATAAAAGGCGACATTTTCGAAGCTGTTCAGTCGTTGTCAACTTCCTATCAAAAAGTTCTATTTCTCAAGTGAAAGAACGCAAAAGTGTATGAAAGACATTTTTCAAGCAACGAATCGTTGTCGATGAAATCGGTGATGGAAAATTTCACAATTTCTCTTTCAAAAGATTTATGTTTTTTTTTTTATAAAACAACTACAAATACTACTAGACAAACTATCGATATTATTTAATAATAGTTTACCAATTTTAATTTGCTAAAGCGTATACAGAGTGAACAAATATTTACACCTTCATGTCATTAAATAATGTAAAAGAACTCACCCTTAACTTTAGTAGGTTAGGCCTTAATACGCAATAAAAGAAGATATTACGTTCAACATTATAAATATACAGTGTGACCCATTTTGTTTGGAAGCACCCCTATAAAATCCGCATTTTTCAACCGATTTTGATTTAGTCTTTTTTGTTAGATTCAGTATCAAAAACAGAATTTGAGCACAAATTTTCATACCATAATAGCTATTTTCAAGGCCCTCTACGTTAATTTTTCTTTGCCAAAAAATACGAAAGTATATTAGGCATTTTTTTTTCTTAAGTATGACTACACCACTGGATTCAGAATCATCACAAATGTAAACTATCAAAATTTTATAAAAAAAGTTTTATTAACAACAAAGTTATCACCACATGAATTTGGAAAAAGTTGTTTTTTAATTAATTTTTCACTAAGAATGTAGACACATTTTAAAAATGGCAACATGGTAAACAAAAACTAGGACTCAAACATATTTCACTGTAAAAATTCGAAGCCGAAATTTTAAAAGACAGGATAATAGGTCCATTCTTTTTTGAGAGTAACATGAATGCCAATAACTTCATGGAATTCTTGGAAGGTGAGTTATCCGCAGTGATTGACGAACTGCCACTAGCAGAAAGAAGAAATTTGATATTTCAGTTAGATGGTTGTTCTGTACACTATTCTAGGATTGTCAGGCAGTGGGTTAACGAAAAATTTCCAAATGGTTGGATAGGTCGCGGTAGCGAGTTAATCGAATGGCCTTCTAGATCGCCCGATTTAACTACATTGGATTTTTATCTGTGGGGTCTCTTGACACAAAAAGTGTATAAGACACGTCCAAGGAAAAGAGCATAACTGTGTGACAGATTACGACAGGCGTGTGCTGGAATAACGCCACATGAAATAAAAAAGCGCTAAGACATAGTCGCAAAAGATACGAGAAATGTGTGGAAATTAACGGAGGTCTAGTCGAGGCTACAAAAATGTAGAATTCAATTATTATTAAGTAGTTTAATAATCAAAATGTATTATTTTGTGTTAATTTGTATTTTCGTCACATCAGCACAATTTTACATTACTCTCAGAAGCTATAACTCCAGAACGGGTTAAGGTATCGGCTTCGAATTTTTACAGTGCAATATGTTTGAGTCCTAGTTTTTGTTTACCATGTTGCCATTTTTAAAATGTGTCTACATTCTTAGTAAAAAATTAATTAAAAAACAACTTTTTCCAAATTCATCTAGTGATAACTTTGTTGTTAATAAAACTTTTTTTATAAAATTTTAATAGTTTACATTTGTGATGATTCTGAATCCAGTGGTGTAGTCATATTTGAGAAAAAAAAATGCCTAATATACTTTCGTCTTTTTTGGCAAAGAAAAATTAACGTAGAGGGCCTTGAAAATAGCTATTATGGTATGAAAATTTGTGCTCAAATACTGTTTTTGATACTAAATCTAACAAAAAAGACTAAATCAAAATCGGTTGAAAAATGCGGATTTTATAGGGGTGCTTCCAAACAAAATGGGTCACACTGTATAAAATTTAGTCGAACGTTTTTGATAATCTATGTTATTATAACCCTACCAAAAAAAGATTTTTCTACAACGTGTCCACGGATGGGGTATCCTGTAGGTGAAAAATGTCATTCTTGATAAAAGGTTTTGCTTGTTCTAAAACCCCATAAAATGAGACAAAATTGTTAGTGACTCTTGCAAAAACCAACCTCCACTACTCTTTTTCGTAGACTCAACTTGGGATTTTCTCTTAACAAATGCTGCATCAAACTTCTCTTGACATTTTTCACTAAAACTAATATTTAAACTTTTTTCACCTATAGAATACCCACATCCGTGGACACGCTGTATATAAAATGGAAAGTTGGTCATAAGGCTACTCTTGAAAAAACAGCTTGGAAAAAGGAAAGTTGGACAGAGAACTCGCGTATTCCTAATGGACTTATACGCGAATAATTATAATAGGTAATGATTAATTTTATTTTCACCCCCGTGCACACAAAGTTGCTGCAAAAAACTTTCACATTGACAAAAATGAAAAAAAAATCGGTTAGAAATATTCATTTTTTGTTAAAATATATTTAACAGTGTACCATTTTCGTTGGAATATCTTTTCTAGTAAAAAAAAAACCAACAACCTCAAACCGTAAACAGTGTATCTTCTCTACTACGTAACAAATCATAGATAATAGTAAAAAATGTGAAAATAAAACCTTATTAAGCCATTTCGAAACCAAAACACGTGCTGCTAAGTAATTCAAAACTCTGAACGTGTTCGTTGAGTCAACAGCATGAGTCGAAAGGCGTAGTCGATGTTTCCGGACCGAAAAGCACCACGAAACTGAAACAACTAAGCGACGTCGGGACGCTGACGATGTCGTATTTTTCGCTAAGAAAACCTAGAAAGCCGGCGCGACGGAAAAAAGACAAAATTTTAGTTAAATTTCACTAACTGATTTGATTGAAATTTTTGTTATTCCAAAATGGAGTTGAAGTGAGGATATAAAATTGCCCGTAATAATATTAAATTAATTCGATCTACTAGTATTTGAGAGGGCTCCCAAAGGACCAGGGATTTCACTAGTTACCATGGAAGCCCACCAACTTAGTACCTGAATTCACAATCCTAGAATCAAAATGTGTGCAATTATGGTGTTTATGAACGGTTGAAATTTTTTTAAATTCCAATACTTAATTATAAATAAAAAAACATTTTTAATTCCCAACTTTAAAGCCCTATAGTTCGTTAACGAAGGGCATAACGTAAGGAAAAAAAATTATATAAAGTAATATAATTATTTTTGTTACAAAAGAAATATAAAAATTATTTTCCAATAAATTTTGTAAAGTCAGCAACGTACTGGAAAAAAGAGCGTTACATAAAAACACTCAACGAAATGACGGAGAGAAATTTGATTAGCCTAATATTTGTCCACTTCAATCTAAAATACTGACCTTTTATATTCACAAGCTTTCTATAAAAAAATTATTTTTTTTCATTAAATTTCATGTTTTTCATTCTAATTTCTATCTCAAACGAATAGATTCAAACATCTAATCTAAACCATTATGTATAAAATTAATTTTTATTTCCTAAAACATTCTAGGAGCTTTCAAGAATTTCAAATTTGAATCAAAAACAAGATAGTATAACCGGGATTTTGCGATTCATTATCTTATACAAACCATTAACTACGTAGCAAAAAAAAAACAAAAATAAAGTTGTCTAATGTCGAAGGAAACTGAAAAGTTGTCTTATTACGAAAAAGAATCGTGAATAAGATTTCAGATCTCAAAATGCCGAACAGAGTCGGCTCCAGGAAAATTTATTACGTAAAAATGAATCGTCATTGGGACAAAAAAACAGATAATTGAACTTCGACATAAAAATTTTCGTCACCCACATTCAATAGGGAAATTATTCAATTTTCGGACCAAGTTTCTACGAATTTTTTGCTACGTGCGTTCACTATTGGTCATTATAAAAATTAAGGTATAGACTGGTAAAAAACTGGAATCCCTCAACAGACTGGCAAGAGACAACAAAGTGTCTCTAATATGGGTGCCGGCTAGGGATGGCGATCTGAAATCGATTAATCGATTCCTCGGAGGAAATAAATCGATTTTTTAAATCGGTATGTTGTACAGAATCGATTCAATGAATCGATATTTCACCCTTGAAATCGACATTCGATTTTTTCTCTATTTATCACCATGTTCACTCAATAGCCGTGAATGCCGTAATGTATATGAGTATCGTGGGATCATCTGTTCCTTGTGAGCGCTTTTTATCAATTGCCGGCAACATCGCAAGTGATGAGCGGAACCGCTTGGATCGTGGCTTGGATTCCAGTAGACTTGACACTCTTGACAGACTGCTGTTTTTAAAAAGCTTAGATATTAAGCATTGGGAACTATAAGCTCTATTATCTATTTTCTTAAATTTTCAATGTAACAAATACATTTAGAAAATAAATGTCTTCTTTTATACCTCATCTGATATTTTGATATGGTAATGAAAATAATTGTTATTATCGAATTCCCTGAACTAAAAAAACCTTGATTTTACTGATAAGAGATCCCAGAGATTGTTTATTATGGTATCTTTCTTGTTTTTCATAAAATGGATTTATATTTACATTGTGAATACAAACTTGAAAAAAAAATCGATCTTTTGGACCTTCGATTTTTTTATGAATCGATTCATCTGGTTACGATTTGAATCGATTTAAAAATCGATCTTTTTTGGAAATAATCGCCATCCCTAGTGACGGCACATTAGAGGATTGCAGTTAATGACATGGAAATGGTACAAAGATTGAGTTCAAGGTTGAAAACTATAATCTTTCGAAGATCTTTCATTATCTGAGAGAGTCATTTATTGAATTAACTTTTTTGTGAAATCCACCCCTGGCAATCGAACACAATAATATTAATAATAGGATAGTGCATCAAGAATCGTCGATAAATATAAGTGGAGAGCAATAAAATAAATCTCATCCTTGCAGTATAGCAAGAAATCCTCGAGAAAACGTAGAAAAGAAAATTGAAAAAAGAAAAAAGACGGAAAATATCAATTTACACATAACACAATAAATCGAAAAACAATTCAATTTGCATGTGAGCAATTCATTTCAGTTTGTGCCTCGTTTAAGACCGTTTCGCCCTGCGGCGGCGGCCAAAATAATAAAAGACTGCCGCCTCCGATGCCGGCAATTCATCTTCGAAATTTATCTTGTGTGTATTGGTTTACAATGCTGCAACCGATACGAACGTAGTGGTGGTGGTGGCGGTGCTGGTCATCGATATCATTCGTTAACCTCTCCAAAACACTCAACAGAAATTTATTTTAATCCATATATTTATCAAAAATAAAATACTTGAAAGGTATGCAGTGGTAAAGTTTAAATTGTGAAACTCGAGGGAAAAATTATATGCAGATAAAACGGGACGATGTTTGCAAACAGTGTCTTTTGTAGCATACCAACGACTTAGATTGACAATAAAGGACTATGTACTTTACAAAATAAACAGCGTCTGTCTACGGCGTTTTCTGAATTATTCAAACCATAACTAGACTCGAATCTCGTTCGAAATAAAATTTTTCGATAACAAAAAAAAATCCCACTTCTGATTATCAAACTCAACTAAAAGATAATAATAACTACTCATGATCGACGAAAAGCAGTCGAACTTTATATACACTTGACGTTGAAACTCTTGTTACTTTAGCCGTCACAGTTGATGTACATTTTCAGACATCCGATACTCTCAACTTCAACTTCAACTTCAATAAGAAAGAAAAAAACCGTATAAGGTTGTCGAAGTTTCATGTTCCATATCGACACGACGATGTATAAAATATTTATCACTCCTGTTATGTTGTGTTAGGTACTTTAGAATTTAACAAATATACGAGAGGTATCCGGAAATAGGTTTTTAAACAAAAAAATCATTTAATTCTGAAAATGTTACATTCTTAAACACTCTTTTCAGGAGGCAAACAACTCTTGAAACTCTGAAATGGTCCTCTATAGCTGTCTCTCGCTCTCGATAGCTCTCTGTCTCTCATTCACTTTAAAGTTCACTCTCGTTGTTTAAAGCTCCCTCTCTCTCGCTATATAAGACTTTCTCTCATTCTCTATCTCTCGCTCCCTCTCACTCCTAGTTGTCTATAACCCTTTTTAGCTCTAGTTCTATAGAGCTCATTCTTTCTCCCTCGATATGTGAGAACTTTCTTTCGCCCCTACAGTTCCTTCGCTCTCTATAGTTCCCGCTCGCTCTCCCTAGCTCCTTGTCGCTGTCTCCAGTTCCCTCTCGTTACCTATAGCTCCTTCTTGCTATGTACGAGTTATTCTCGCTCTCTACAACTCCCACTCACTTCCTCAAGGTCTCTCTAACCACCTTTTCTCTCTGATTCCCTCTCCAACTTTCTCTGCCGCTTTTTCTTGGTCTTCTAGCTCTCCTCAGCTCTTTCTCGCTCCTCTAGCGCTTTCTCTCGATCCTTCTAGCTCTCTCTCTCTCTCTCTCTCTCTAGCTCTTTCTCGGTTTCGCTTGCTCATTCTCTCTCTCTCTCTCGCTTATTCTCACTTTTTACAGCTTCCTCTCGATACTTCTAGCTCTCTCTCTAGCTCTTTCTCGCTTTCTTTCGCTATCTCTAGCACTTTCTCAGTTTATCTGGCTCTCTCTAGCTCTTTCTCGCTCTCTTTAACTCTTTCTCGCTCCTCTAGCGCTCATTCTCACTTTCTACAGCTTCCTCTCGATCCTTCTAACTCTCTCTCTCTCTCTCTAGTTCTTTCTCGCTTTCTTTTGCTCTCTCTAGCTCTTTCTCAGTTTATTTCGCTCCCTCCAGTTCTTTCTCGCTCTCTCTAGCTATTCCTCGCTTTTACTAGCTTTCTCTAGATTATGTACTTCTTGATATGTGCGTGTAAAATTGTGTGTAAATGTTTTAGGTACAATTTTGAATCTATTAGAGAATACGATGTGGTTTTGAATCATGTGTATATTTATTTCAGCCTATTTTGTTTATTTTATGTTATACAGAAAGTTTATTGACAGCAAAAGCATCATATAGCCACGACTTACATACTCGATCTCAAACTTTCGAGATAAAATTTTAAACATCATTCAAGCATAATAAAGATGACAATTTAACAAAATGTTATCGATGAATTATATATCTACAGATCGAATGACAGATCTAACGTAAAAATTTGACTTTGTATACATTTATACACTAAATCTGCATTAGTCTGAATAGAATTAGTGGGAAATTATAACAATTGATATCGATATACGAAAAAACGATATTGAAATGGAACATAAAAATGTCCCCTTTTATTTTCTCTTATTTTCGACCCCGCCACATCTGACTCATACTCTTTGAAAATGGTAAACGTTGTTGAGAACGTGGGAAAAATTTGTTGTCGAAAAGTTGAGACATATTTGGAAATTATATAATAGGATTAGGAAAGGACGTATTAAGTTAAAAAAACGTGACTATAGAACGGCATGCGGCGGAAGTCTGGGAAACTCTGAAAATAAGGAAAACTCCGAACTGGAAAAGATAAAAAGTGTATCGTTGACGAGCATTTGAACGCTTCACTAACCGCGTTTCATTTTATGGAAAAACTTTTCGTCTGTCTTAAAACCCCTTGGCAAAGGGGAACCATCAGGTTCGGCTTCAATTAAGTTCGTTGTAAAATAGATACAGAAAGAAAATACTCGAATAAGTACACATTTAGATCAATACAAAAACAAATCATATTTCGGGAAATTTATATTTTAAAGGAGTGTATTTATATACAAGTCAGTAGGTACTGAAACACTCTTTAACTAACTGCAAAAATAGATAAGGATAATTAATTGCTAATGGCAGCACGCGCCCATTATATATACAGGGTGGATCGAAAGTATCTTACAATGAATTGCAGGTATATCATTTAGGTCGATCTAATAATAAATCGATGTACGAGGGTATGTCTAAAAGACCTTGACAACTGTTGACATCTGAACAGAGAGTCACCAGACAAACGTCACGTGCCAAACGTCATATGTCAAACGTCAAACGTCACATGTCAAATGTATTCAGAAAAGTACCCACGCTCAAGTGTCGCAGTACCTACTCAAGTCGATCAATAAAAACCCAGAATTGAACGATATTCGAACGCGATTTTGTAAAAGACTTAATTTTATGACAGAATCTCTTTTAATATCCTCGGTATATATTTGCTTTTCTTTTTGTCAAAACGAAACCGCTTTTTATAGTTATAATTGAATGTCATCCCATCTGGAAATTCTTTACATCGCTATTCAATACATCGGAATAATTTAACAAGGCTTGCATATCAAATAAAATTTTTAAAAAGAATTTAACTCCGCTCAAATTGATACGCAATAACCAAGAGACGGTAAAAATACGGAATTTCAAGATTTATATCTTTTTTTGCCTGCTTAAATTAGCGAGTATTTGTTAAAAAAAAACTATTACAATATTTTTATTATCAAATTCGAAACTATATTAATACGAGTGCCGATTGAAGTCACTTTAGTTCCACTTTTATCTCATCAGTCATATTGACATGTTGTTTTAATTTATTATTTTTTCCAGCACCCTGTATACGTATATAACGTTTATCAACTATCATTTTTTTATAGAGGTCAGTAGGCTACTACCCCAAGTGTATTAATAATAAACTACCCTAAAACAGAAACCAATAAAAACACGCCCTACTTTACCCGTCACTCAATATTCCTAACATCATCCCCCACGGTCTATATATCGATAGTTTCGTTTTCTGTCTCTAAATACAATATGAATGTGTATCGTCAACGTCATACTTTCCCACGATTAAATCTAACAAATTGATTGTCGTCATGACGACCGTCGCATGTAAATTGTGACCAATAAACAAACCTCCACATTTATTTGTGGCTTTTAATGATTAAACAATCTATTTTTTTCCCTTTTTTCGCTCGGATGGTAGATATGATTCCGCGGGTGCCGAGTTGTTGTGCTTTCAAACGGTTGATATTTTATTTGCCATAGAGACAGGTAAGTCCTAGTTTTCTTCTATTAAAAAAACATGTATATGGATCTCTAAGTGCGTTTTCAATACTATTATACAATTTGTACTTAATTTTTCAACTTGTAGTTTGTTTAAAACCGTTTTGTTCTTCTTTAAATCAACATTTTCTATTTTGTTTCAACGCATTTATACGTGTTCTATGATGTTTTAAAGCCAAACCTCGATTTAGGTTCCTCTATCGCACTCTTTCACATTCTGTAACACTATTTTACACTCTGTAATACTCTCCAACATTCTCTCACACTCTCCCAGATTCTCCCACACTTTTGCAATCTGTCACACTCTCTCGCGCTCTCCCACACTCTCCAACAATCCCTAACACTTTCTCACACTCTCCCATGCTCTCTCACAGTCGCTCACACTTTGTCACACTCCCCTACAATCTCTAACACTCTCTCATACTTTCCCACACTTTCTCACACTCTCCCACACTCTCTCACACTTTGTCACACTCTCCAACAATATCTCACACTTTCCCACACTTTGTCACACTCTCCAACAATCTCTAACACTCTCTCACACTTTCCCACACTTTGTCACTCTCTCCAACAATCTCTCACACTTTGTCACACTCTCCAACAATATCTAACACTCTCTCACACTTTCCCACACTTTGTCACACTCTCCAACAATCTCACACTCTCTTACACTTTCCCACACATTGTCACTCTCTCCAACAATCTCTCACACTTTGTCACACTCTCCAACAATCCCTAACACTCTCTCATACTCTCCCACACTTTGTACACTCTCCAACAATATCTAACATTCTCTCACACTTTCCCACACTTTGTCACACTCTCCAACAATCTCACACTCTCTTACACTTTCCCACACTTTGTCACTCTCTCCAACAATCTCTCACACTTTGTTACACTCTCCAACAATCCCTAACACTCTCTCATACTCTCCCACACTTTCTCACACTCTACCACACTTTCTCACACTCTCCCACACTTTGTCACACTCTCCAACAATATCTAACACTCTCTCACACTTTCCCACACTTTGTCACACTCTCTTACACTTTCCCACACTTTGTCACTCTCTCCAACAACCTCTCACACTTTGTCACACTCTCCAACAATCCCTAACACTCTCTCATACTCTCCCACGCTCTCTTACACTCTCCCACACTTTGTCACACTCTCCAACAATCTCTAACACTGTCCCACACTGTATCTCTCACTTCATACTCGTTGGACTCACAAGATGTCGCTTATTTTTCATTTTTATTTTTTAGAAACGTCCTTAAGTCAAAATGACAAACGTCGTTTAACGAGTCATGGTCTATATAGAAGTTTTACTATTTTGTTTGTTGTAAAAAAAAGGAGATTTATTCGCAAACTGATGGCCCAATCAAAAGATAAAATGAGCGAAATTGACGAGCATATTATGAAGAGATTCGATATACAAAAAAGATTGGGAAAAGGGGCATACGGAATCGTATGGAAAGCGATCGATAGAAAAACGAAGGAAGTGGTGGCCGTTAAGAAAATCTTCGACGCTTTCCGGAATCAGACAGACGCTCAAAGGACTTACAGAGAGATTATGTTTTTACAATCTTTTAAAAGTCATCCTAATATCGTTAAATTGCATAGTGTCCACAGGTAATTGAATCTTCATCATCTCCATTATTCTCTAAATATATTTTTGTAGAGCTGTCAACAATAGAGACATCTATTTGGGATTCGAATATATGGAAACGGATCTCCATAATGTAATCAAAAGAAAAACCATCTTAAAAGACGTACACAAAAGATACATTATCTATCAATTGCTGAAAGCTATTAAATATATACATTCCGGTAACGTCATCCACCGAGACATGAAACCTAGTAACGTACTTTTGGATAGTTTGTGTAGATGTAAGATTGCCGATTTCGGCCTGGCGAGATCTCTATCACAAGGATCAGATGGATCCGTAAACGGATCCGACGGAGATCCAACACTGACTGATTACGTAGCGACCAGGTGGTATAGAGCGCCGGAAATTCTAATAGCTAATAGAAGGTAAGTAAGGGATCTTCCGTTCGTTACTGACCTTTTCACTTTCTTCTTATTCATTTAGATACACAAAGGGAATTGATTTATGGAGTATAGGATGTATACTAGCTGAAATGGCATTGGGAAAGCCTATTTTTCCCGGTACTTCAACTGTCAATCAAGTGGAAAAAATAATGGCTACTATTCCCACTCCCAGTCAAGAAGGTGATAAAAATATTAATTTAGTAAATACCCCCCTAATTACGACCTTATTTTACAGATATCAGTCAAGTGTGTATCTCTGGAATAGGATCTTCTATGATAAAAAACGCATCAGCAGTTCAAAAAGTTCCTATAGTCTCTATTTTAGGCAGTAACGTACCATCGGACGCAATCGATTTGATAAATCGATTACTCGTTTTCAATCCTCTCGACAGATTGACAGCCGAAGAAGCTTTAGAGCACACTTATATTGCCAGATTTCATAATCCCGATCAGGAAGTGTCTTTGGAAATGTCGGTTACGGTGCCGTTAAACGATGACGTACGACTATCAGTCGACGACTACCGAAACAAATTATACGAATTAATGGCGTCCCATAATCAGAGGCAATCGAAAGCATCTTTAATTGTCAAGCCAAAAAATATAGTGCCTCAAGTTTATTCTAAGGTAAAATATTCCATTTTAAATCCAGAGTTGCATTTTTGACAGCCTGACATTTGATTTAACAATTTCAGTTTCTTTCTAATACTCGTACCCTTATATTTTAAACAACTTTACAAAATGTGAAATTTTAAACGAAATATTTTTATATTTTCCACAAGGTGTCAAAAAATACAGAAAATTATTTCAAACATCATGTAACCATCAACAATAAATCCTACATTTCCCACTCGGAACCTAAAATGTCCAGCAAGAAAAACCACTGGGTCCATACAACGAACATAAAATCAGATTCCAAGGTGGTGACAAAGCCTACGAATGCCGTTACTATACACAAAGGTGCGTAATATGAAAGTGTAATAAATCCACCCTGTATACAATATTTGTTGTAGGAGATGTTATCAAAGCTAGCGGGGATTATAGATCTGCAATGAAAAAGTCAGTGGCAGAGATCAGCAAAAGAAGACTATCATCGAAAACAAACACTTTTAATACGTTTAGCCATTTAGGCAAGAATCATGGAGTTATAACTCAAAGTGCATTGATGGAACTCAGAGCCGCCGGGTTGCGGTAAAACGACCATTTTCTGATTTTATACACAGTGTTACTTAACCACTTTTACTATACATGCATTTTATACCCTTTTGCACGTTGTGTAATTTTTTTATATATAAAAAAAGAGAAAAGATAGCGTTTTATTTGTAAACCTTTTGTTCCTTTAATAATATTTATTTCTGTGGTCGGAGCAAACTTCAAGATTTCAGTTGACAGTTGTACTGCCAGCTGTGGTGGATGACATAACCTTATTCTTTACCTTCAAAAAGGTCAAAATGTTCAAGTCTAAACACTTGGAAAAAACTTAAAAGCAACGAAAATACGAAAAAATTAATCTCACCAGCAACTAATTTGTTATGTAAATTCACTAAATAAACTATAATATGTACCAAGGCGTAATATTAAATTTAGGATTACATAAATGTTTCAGCATACCCTCTAGCAATTTATTTAAGGTAAATATATTTGTTTACGTAAAATCGTCACACTGATTGTATCAATGTTTCCAGCAATACAAGATTGGAGTCAACTTTGTTGTTCCTAGCACTAGTTACGTTAACAAAACAAACACAAAATCCTCACCACCAATTTTAGTAGATATATCACAAAACCATGCATTACCATTGCCAGATTTTTTACCCCAAAAACCAAAAATTGAACCTTCATGGCAAATTACACCATGTACTAATAAATCAAATGTCATCAGTCAGTACCTGAAGCTATCAAAAATAAGACTTACCTGTAAGTACACCAATTCCAAATGTAAGTGAATAGTTTTATAATAAACAATATTTTCAGCGCTTGTTGTAATCACATCTATGGCGGGCTATGCAGTGGCTCCTGCTCCTTTTGAGGTTTTGCCATTTTTAATGTGTGCCACAGGTACAGCTCTACTTTCTTCAGCTGCAAATGCTACAAATCAATTTCATGAGGTACCATTCGATGCACAGATGTCTAGAACTAAAAACAGGGTGATAGTTTGTGGTAAATTAACGTAAGTTTAATTTTTAAAGTTTTATAAAGATAAGGTTAAAGCAAATTTATGATGTTTCAGACCTATGCATGCGATGGTATTTGCTGCTACAACCAGTATTACAGGATTCGGAATTTTATATTATGGAGTAAATGGATTAACTGCCAGTTTAGGATTGACCAATCTTATATTGTATACTTCAATTTACACCCCTTTAAAAAGGATCAGTATTTTGAACACGTGGGTTGGATCCTTAGGTGATTTTTTTACTTAAACTTTAAACCCATATACATATTTTTTATTTCAGTTGGTGCTATACCTCCCTTGATGGGATGGGCAGCTTGTGCAGATTCTTTAGGTCCAGGGGCTTGGTTAATGGCCGCTCTACTCTACAGTTGGCAATTTCCACACTTTAATGCCCTATCTTGGAACTTAAGACCAGATTATTCAAGAGCAGGATACCGAATGATGGCTGTAACTGAACCTGCTCTTTGTAGGCGAGTAGCTTTAAGGCACACCATCGCTATACAAGCTATGTCAATTGCTGCTCCTCTGTTGGATACCACCAACTGGTGGTTTTTGTTGGAGAGTACTCCTTTGAACTTATATTTTGTATACCTAGCTTACAAATTCTACAAAGAGTCATCCAGTGCTACATCTAGAAAATTGTTTCGATTTTCCTTGATTCACTTACCTTTAATAATGATCCTGTTTTTAGTAAATAAAAAAAAGTGGTTTCTTTTTGACGATGGAAAAAATGATATCGACAGGACAGAATTAGTGAATGTGTAGTAGAAAGTGATAATTTGATTTAAATAAAGTATTTTGTTTTTAACTTAGATCTTTTATCTCTGCAATTCTAACATTTTGAATAAGACAAACCAAGATAACGATTCAAAAGTGTGAACTTTGCTTATGCACTGAAGTAGTCTACATAAATTTACGCGGGAACTTCATTATTGCAAAAAAGGCCATAAAATTAATTACAGCTAGGGTAAGTAAAATATTTCCTAAGTAATTAAAGATGTCGAAAAAATATTAACGAGTAATATAACAAGAATTTTAGTCTCCGTGCTTAACAATAATAATATAATCTTTGTATCATACAATATTCTAACAGTAGCTGTATTCAATAAACATCGCAGCCATTTTTTTTAAAACAGAAGAATTCATAATGTTATGTTATGACAGTTGACATTATAAACTGACAGCTACGTAAATTTTTATACAATTTTAAAAATTAATAAAATAAAATATACAATATGGAAAAAGAAACGGATATCGAGTCTAAATATCACAGATTAGCAGCTGAATACTCCAAAGTTAGTACAATTTAGAATATTTATGTGACTACCTAACCTAAAAATTTGCAGGTTCGATCCCAAGCAACTGTTCTTAAAAAAGCAGTTTTAGATGAACAAGCTAAAAGTGCAGGTCTTCAAGATTCAGTAAGAAATCATGAACAGACTGTGAGAAAGCGTGATCAAGAAATTGAAAGCCTTACATTCAGAAACGATCAACTAACAAAGAGAATTGTGGTACTACAACACGAACTACAAACTAACAATGGTAAGAAAAATAAGAATAAGGTTGTAGAAACTTTTCCTAACGTTGATGTTAGCGTGTTGAATGATGAACTACAAAAGAAAATTTTGGAAAATGCACAGTTATTTAATATGGTATGTAGATATACGCCCTCTTGTTAATTGAGTTGTAGTGTATTTTGTATTAGGTTACAGAAAAGGAGTCGGAAATATTGGATTGTAGGGAAAAGTTGAAAAATTTAGAAGAATTAGTTGTTAATTTTCAAACAGAACTAGCTAATAAGTCGAAATTACACAATGTAGAAGAAGAGAAATATAGAAAACGTTTACAAGAGCTGGAAACAAATGTCAGAAGACTCTCATTAAATAGTGCTGAAAACAAAAAATCTTCTGATAGTTCTGAAGAAAACGTAAGTACTAAAATAAAATTTTCTTTTTGTAACTACTTCCCTTTTTTCAATGTAGGCTAAGCAATGGCAAACAGAAGCAGAAAGATGGAAAACAGAATGTGAACTATTAAAATGTAAGCCTCAATCTAGCGATAAGCTCACAAACTACTACGAATCTCAAATAAGCAAAATCTTAGAATCAAACACATTATGTAAATCAGAAACCCAAACTGCATGGGCAGAAAATTTAGCTCTAAAAGCCCGACTAGAAGACATCACTTTAGAATATAGCAAGTTAAAGAGTAACCTAGAAAGTAGTTACGAAGAACTAATGACGACAAATAACAGTTATAAAACACAATTAGATGCTATGACTGAACATCTAGCAGCTCAAAACGAAAAAATTACCAAACAGTGTGATGAAATTCAGTTTTTAAAGCATAAATTAGAAATGAAAAAATAATATTAAACATTGGCAGTACGAACAAAGGATGTTTCACTACCACTGGGAATGAAATAAACATTATAGGGTGACATATATTTTAATTTGTGTAAGGGCTGTGATAAAAAAAACAAAGTAAATAATTTTTTTAGGATAGCAACACTTGTCAGCCCAATTTTATGCTTCTTTATATAATTTCTTTTTAAAATATGTTTTGAGTGTATTAAAATTCCTTTTTAACAGCCGCGTTGTACATATACAGAGCAATATTTTAAAAAATTTATTAAGATTAAGATGTAAAGTTTGTATCTCATATCATTCCGCTATCTATTATATATACGTATTTATATACTTTTTAGATTATTTGTAAGTAAATTTGTGGACAAAATTAACTCAACACTTGATATTTTTGATTTAGAATAACTCTTTTCAGCTCACAAATGCCAACTATTATGGACTTTACGAATATTTTATTATATTCGTAAATTTGAAATCTTTACCCTACGCTTTCTAATAATTTGCAAAGAAAAAATGTGTAGCCTTCAGTTTGGACAGGGATGAGTTGCGCGCAGCAGTCATTTTCTACCTGAATACGAGTAAGAACACCAAAATTAGGAGCCGAATTGCGCCCAACAAGATAAACACAAAATTAAGGAAATATAAAATAAATGAAATGGCAAGAACGAATAAATATTCTTTCTTGTATAATCCAAGTCCTTTAACGACAGATTGCTCACCAATTCAGGACAGTTTTTCAACTCTTTATGGATTAACTTCAGAAATATCTTTCTTTTCACGCTGTTACTTAGTTTTTGTCTATCGACAGTACTATCCACTTAATGATTATGCACTAATTCACTTTCCACAATTTTATTTTCACCCACGGTATACAGTTTTGCTTTGCACATTTTTGCTGTACAACACCAATAAGTTTTACCACGGTTTACCACTAGAAGAGTTTTGCCCTTCTCACCTAACCTAACTTCACACTTAATTTCCATCTTTGTTGTACAACAGTTCGAAGACAAATAAAATACAAACAATTAGGGCAGTCCCGATAGCAGAACATTTATTGGCTTGTAATTCTATTACAACAATATTGTTTAATTCCCCCAGTATAATAAATTGTCAATTCTAAATCAAAATGAGCAAAATATTAGGCGTAGGGTTAATTCTGTTCATGAGTTTATATAAGTTAATTTTATAGAATTATTTATGATTAAATTGTATAATTAGGTATATTCATTTACCAAAGTGAAATAAAATTATTAAAATATTTAACCAATTTCTTAAAGTAGGGGTCCCAATAATTCAGAGTTGTTGTAACTCAACTCTATGATTTCTCATAGAGTGTATACTCTTTGCACATATAGTCTATGTTACCTATTTGGTGTCAATGTAAATGTCACGGCTGTCAGTAGTCATTGTGTAGTTCTGTGAAGGAAGAATAAAAATGGTCTTCAAGTTTATGTTAGTTTTATGTTTTATTTTACAAAGTTTAATCAATAAGTGGAGTAAAGTGATCCCAATACTTTTCCGAACAGAGTAATTTTTGAAGTACGTTTTGGAATAACAGATTTTTGTAGCAGAAAGGATGGGTATGTGGTAAATAAAATAAAAATTATAACAAAACTTCCTTCTTTATTAAAGTACTGATTTTTTTAAATTTAAAACCATGAAAATAAAAATAGAAAAATATATGTCAACAAAACTTACTTGAATGAAAATGTTTTTTAAACATTAAAATTAAAACTTGAAATGAACTCCAGTAAAATTTAATAATGAAAAAATTAGAAAATCCACTTTTAACCCAAATTGAGAATTGTATGAAAACAAATCATTCTCCTGGAAACAAATTATAGATAGTGAACTACATTTTTATAAAAAATATAGATGGACCAACCAACAAGTTGATAAATTTGGAAAAAACTATTATTTTGTTGTCTCCATTTCTTTAGAGAAGAATTTAAAACTAAAAGTGGATTTCTGAAACGGAAAACTTTTTTCACATCCTACAAAACACCTCAAGTATCCCTAAAATACAATTCCCCCCCTGATTTAATAAAAAATGTAATCTCAAAATTTGTTTTATTTCCAGTCTAATAAAATTTTTTGCTACTACTATCCCTGCTGTCCCTGAAACAAAAACGATTTTCACTACTTTACAACTAAATAAAACATTTCAAACTCACCTATATAAATTATAAGCTAATATAATCCCTAATTGTATGGCAGCGATGGCCAGGACCATCGTAGTACTGACACAACTAACTGTCGGACAACTCTGAGGCGTTGGTGACTTTTCAGACATTTTTCCTAAACTTTTTTTCACGTTGTTAAGTCCATCCCGCATTTCGCTGATCAAAGATTGAGTATCATACCCAACAGACTGTACCTGTGCAGTTGGTTGTTTAGCTTGGTTGTTCAAAATTGTGTCTGCTCGCATTTTTAAATCTAATACGAATTGTCTAAAAAAAAAAAAAATTAAATAAACTGTAGTTAATAAATCAACAACTTACTTAATTTCTTGTAAACTTCCAGTAAAAAGATTGTGGTTGTTAAATAAAGCGTCAACTTCATGTCTTCTAATACTATCTCCAGGTTGAGCGGGTGGGGCGCCGGCTGGTGGTGGCGGAGCACCGCCTCCTTGACCGACGTTAGCTTGCTGAGATATTAAACTCATTGTTCTTTCTTGCCGTCCAACAATTTCGTCAATTTTTTTATTTACTTCTCTGAGAACATCGTAAATTTGATTTTGGCCTTGGAAAATTTGACGTAATTCTCTTTGAGATTCTGTCTCGAACCAATCTTCTATGTCAGGTTGTTTCTGTCGAAAAAAATTCAATGTACAAAATGGATAAAGTAAAAAATTGTTTATATTTACCTCGTCAGGATGGTCCTTTTTGTATTCTGCTTTTTGTGCTTCTAGTTTATTCTGGTAATCTTGATATTCTTGTTGTAATTTTTGTTGATCTTCTCCTACAACTAAATAAAAACAATAAAAAAAAATTGTGATAATTTTATTAATTATCTTACCTTGGTTTTGTTGAGCTTGTTCAGGAATATATAAACTATTAGTAAGAAAATGTATTACATCATGGTCATCAGCTAAACCTCCAGTGGCAGCGGAAACTCCAAAATATCCACCTTTAGGTAGAATTATATTCTCCGCTCTCAAGCACATTTCATATTCTTTCTCGTTATTAGTCATTCCATTGTTAAATAAAACAGTAAGTGTATTTTGATAATATTCTATTTTTGCTCTTGTCGGGTAGGGTTTGTTACGAAAATCACGTAGACAACCAGCCAGTTGCTGAGTGGTACCATCACTGGAAAAAAATTATATTAGGGTAAAGCTTTTTGTAATGTATATTCTTACTTTTGGTGTTCAAATTGTTTTGTTCCATCATTCAGTACTGCCATAATATATGGATTATTGTGTTTGTTATCATTGTCAAATGAATCAAAAAATACACCAAGACCAATCCATTGATCTGAGGAACCAAAAATGTCACCGTTAAATGATCCTTTGTTTTGGGTATACCAAAAAGCCTGTAAATTAGCATATTTAAATGAGGTCTGATTAATTTGATTGTATAACCTTACCAAACCATCGGCACCAATTCTTCCTCTTCCAGTTATTCTAAAAGCAACATCAACTTCCCACCACTCGAAATTAACTGGCTGTTTTGTCCATATAGCACCCTTCTGGCTTTTTAAAGAAGGAGCAATCCTCACATTCTCGGAACTTGCTATCGCGTCTGAAAAGAATTCAAATAACGATAAGCCAATTCATTCAAAATTATTAAAAAGAAGCATTTTATACAATTTTTTCAAAACCATCTGGATTTTTGGTTATATACGTGTACAATTTGACACAAGTTATCTTACGTGTTATTTGTATTTCCGTCATTTATCTTACATCAAAGAGAGATAGAGCATTAATTTGATGACATTTGTACCATAAAAACTTGTACGTGTACCTAATAATTTTGAAGTACTTACTACCACCGTATTCCCAAAATGGTACCGATCCGTCTTTTTGAGCTAAGTACGGAGGTTTGAATGAATACTTATATTCGAACCTTCTATGTACTGATTTAGCATCACTATAATTCAGAATAAATACGAAAAATAAAAGAAAATTTGATAAAAAGTTCATGTTTACTACCGCACTCTGCACTACAGTCTGAAGTACGAGCCATGTACGAGCTAAAAAACCAATATCTAACTTCACGTGGAATGAGTTTTGATCAAATTTTCGATTACAATAATCGAATGACCAGTAATATTCCAGTAAGTTAATATTTATTGAACCAACAATTGTAACTTATAAAACTTCTCCGTTGATAGTACAGAATGAAATATAGAAAAAATTATTCATTTCGACTTTTATATGTTAAATCATAAATACATCGAGTGTTAGTGTATGTTTGGTTGCCTATAACAATCATTTATCAATAAAAAATCCATGGCGGATTTAGGCTTCCTGCCACCCTAGGCCCGTTAAAAACCATGAGAAAACCAGTGAACGTGTTTGACTTTTATCCTCTGAACTCCAGTAACCCGCCTCCGAAATCTGCCGCCCCTATTTATAAATCCAGGACTGATGGAGGAAATCGTTATCTTTCGGTGATTTATAATTGATTTTGTATGTTTGGTTGCCTAGATCAAAATCGTCTATCAAAAGAAAATCATCGATTACTTTGGTTGGTAACCCTAGTAGTTATGCAACAGCCATACAATGCTATAACTTTTTTTGTGTATACAGGGTGAACCGACTTTGATCTGAACGCAACTACGATGAAATCGTTTTTTAATGAAATAGTGCTCAATAAAACAGCTACAAATGTTTAAAATTATTTAATATGTATTTAAAATTACAATAACGAAAAAGCCTAGTAAAGTGTATAAGCAGAATATTTGTTTAAACTTAAATATAACAATGTGATGTGTTTAAGCAGTATTCAAGTGACTAAAAGAATATTTCAACCACAAACAAGAATAAATTAAACTTTAAATATAAACATTTATACCTAAATAAATCGATACCGATTTTAACGAAAATTATTGAACATAAACACCTTTCCCATGATATATTATAATAACACTACAGTAAATAGATATAAAATCTTAAAAATATAAATATGTTATGTAGAAATATAAATATGAATTTTGCACTTTTATTTATTAATATAATAAGTCGAAACTTGCTAAAAGCAAGAGATAAAAAGAACTTTCCAAGTTGGCAACCTACCAATAACAAGCCCCTACTTCTGACTAACCCTGTATAAAAAATTCAATTCTCAGTTGACGACATCAATTTCGGTTTCTTGTACTTTACATTTTTTAAGATGGTGAGTCAAATTGCTTTTTTGTACGAAAGTTTTTAAGCATTTGACGCACTCGTAAGGTCTTTGTCCTGTATGTCCTCGAAGATGTAATCGAAGGACGTCCTTTCTGGAAAATTTATCGAAGCAAATTTCGCATCTGAAATTTTTCTCTTTGGTGTGTGTCTTTGTGTGTCGAGTAAGATCGTTACGCTTTATAAACGTTTTCGGGCACAAAGTACAACCGTACGGTCGGTAGTTCAAATGTATCTTCATATGGCCGTTCAATAAACCTAAAATTGTGGGTGATTTAAATTAAAAATTAAAATTAATAAACATTTACCTTTATAGCGAAACGATTTGTCACAAACGGTGCATTGAAATGCGTCTTCGTTATTATGCACCCTCGTATGAGATGTAAGTGATGTTTTCGAAGGGTAAACTTTGTTACAAATGTTGCAGATAAATTGTGCTTTCACTACACTTTTCTTGTTGTTCTTATTATTTCGACGACGTATACGGAATCCAATTTCTTTTTTATGTACACCAATATAATGCCTTTTTAAATAATCTGGACGGGAGAAGCTTTTTAAACACACTTTGCACAAATGAGGTTTATCGCCTATAAAAAAATTTGATGGATGTGTTATGTCGAGGAATCCAGGGAATATTTAATACTTGCTAACGAACATAAACTGTATTTATTAATTACTAACTTATACAAAACGACATGGTTATTTTACAGGTTACAGATATATCTCCTTCTTTTTAACGAGGGAACGAGAGCTGTCACTGAGCTTCTACTTTTTCGTGGTCAACACCTAAACGATAGCGCAGCCACTCATTAGTCAATATGCTACAGGATGGATATTTTTCAAGAAGGGAACGGGTGAATGCAATTCATATCTAATTATTGACTTACCTGTATGTATTCGACTGTGTTTGATCAAATTGCCCTTGAAACTAAATCTCCAATTACAAACGGCACACTGGAACGGTTTTTCTCCTGTGTGAGATCGTAGATGATTCTCCAACCCACTTTTTTTACAAAATATTTTATTGCAATACGAACAAGTCATTTTATCTTTTTTCATATGATTTTCTAATAAAGACTTTTTCAAATGTGCGGAAAAGCATATTTTACATCTATATTGTTTGTTGGACAATTTTTCATGTGCCGTTAAGTGTTTGAAATAAACCATTTTCGTGGGAAATCTCCTGAGGCACTTTTTACATTTTATTGGAAACTGTTTTGTTAAATGGTTTCCACAATGTTTCAAGTACTCTTTTGGTTTAATAAAAGCTTTACCACAAAAAGTACACAGCACACAAGCTTTACCGAAATGAGCTTTCGTATGTTTGTCTTTTTGATGAATTGAAGAAAAATCTAAAATTCAAGTAAATATGTAGAAGTATTTAGTAAAAGGAGAAGCTCTTATTGACTTACATTTAAGGCACACTTGGCATTTAAAAGGTTTAGCGACTTTTTTTAAAAAAGATTTCCAAAATTGAGCAATGAAGAATTTAGTTTGATATCTGCATCTTAATCTCTGTTTTAAATGATTTATTAAACCACTTGTAGTTTCAAACGATCTGTTGCAGACTGTACAATATATAGGTATGTTCTCTTCATAATTATAATGTAAACCTTCATCTCCTATTTCCATTTTTACTTCTTCTGATTTGAAATTACTACATTCAGCAGCATCATTAAAAAATATATTGGGTTCAGTCTTGATATCAGGAGTTTCTATATATATGAAATCATCTTGTACAATCTCTTCTTTAATCTCTATTTTTAAAGCTAGTTTATCATTTGGTTTTAAATCTTCCATTTTTAACAAGTTATCTTCTTGTTTTATTGTTATTATATGTTCCATTGATTGCTCATTATTTTTAATTATTTCTATAAATGTAGAAGTTTCTTCCAACATGTTAAGGCACTTATTACAAATATTTGCAGTAGTATATTTATCAATCGGCTGAAATTGTTAAAATTTAGTCAATAGTCATCAAATATTTTAAGTTCAATGTACCTGAGTGTCTGTCATTTTTTGGAAGAGGTTTAACAAATGTCGAGGAAATTCAGTCACAGTTTCAGAATTAAAGCAAACCTTACAAGATTTTTTTTCAAAAACTTGAGAATTAATCCGATTTTTCATGGAGCAAACAAAATTTGAAATAATTTCCAATTTCCGAATGCATAATGAGCAAATCTTTCTAAAGTATTTATTTTCTTGATTAGCCTTAACAGAAAAAGGAGTGTTAAAGTATTTAAAATTAAAAAAATATTATTTTAAAACAGAAATATCTTACCTTTGCATCAGTTAATTTTAAAAAAATATCGTGTAGAAGTTTATTTTCAGTAACAAAACGTAAATTCTCTTCTTTTAAACAAACACAACATAAATCAGTTTTTAAATGGAAAAATGGTTTTTGTTCGTAAATATTCATGTTTGATGATTCTAATTATTATAGTTACGATGTTTTTAAGTGGACGGATATGTTTCTTTGAATTATACGTGGAACCATTTTCCAAGTTGTTTATAATAAATTAATATCTACAGAATGACGAAAACAAAAATAAATTTCAACATTTTTAAGGTTAATAACCTAAATATTTGACGTCTAATTCTTCTTTTTTAAATCATAGATACCTTTTTCTTCTTCTTCTTTATTGAGATATTGGGCTTAGCTGCTAGGTTATCCACCCAGATTTTTTGTTTTTGGCATAATTTTGACACCAGTTAAAAATGTAATTATAATCGTTAAAAAAAGAAGAAGTAGCTTAATATCCGATGCAGTAGTTAACTTATTTCGGAAAAAAAGAAGAATTGCATTGCTGTTAGAATTTCAAAACTGAAAAATAATTAAAAACCAAATTAAAAAGAATTTGTAGTAAAATTATGAAGAATAGAAAAGATGATGGTGTATACAATGGAAGATTATATAATTTTATTGTCTTGTTACATTAATCCTAATGAATTTAGGCTGGATATAGCGCGCGCACGAGAAAATAAACCTATAAGAAAAATCAATACATAGATGCACCATGCTCTAAAATAAGAAGCAAAAGAAATTTTTCCATGTGTTATAACCGAAATAATCAATATTTGATATCAATATACAATAAGTATTACAAAATGGTTTGAAGGAATAGAAAATGCCAAAGCCTGTGCATTTTACAGCTATATTTGCAACAAGTAAGCGAATGTATATTTTTAAAATGGATTTATATCTAACAATAATTTCAGGCGAAGACGCTAAATACAGATACTCGGAATTAAACACTCATGGACCAGTAGTCAAAGGATGGCAGTCAGAAAAAAATTGCGAATATCCCCAAGAAATTATTCTCAAACTAGACACAAGATGCGAAATGAGCAAAATTCAAATTTTATCCCATCAGTTTATGATACGTATGTAAATATCTCTTTCTTAGATAAGTTTCCATTAAATCGGCTACTGTTTTAGCTTCAAAAGTTGAGTTATTTTTAAATAATGAGGATGCAGATCCAATAAAAGATGTAGTTAACATAAACTGGGAATATTTAGGTTACATTACATTGTCTACTAATGAAAGTACTGAATTTAAAAGCAGAGAATTAAAATCGGCCAGTGTACCAAAGAAAGAAGTAACATTTCTTAAAATCAATCTACTTAATAATCATTTTAATTCCTTAAATGAATATAACCAGGTATGTAAAACAGAAATTTGTTATTTCTTGTTAAATTGGTCGTATACTTATAGGTGAGCCTTATAGCTGTAAATATTCTTGGTAAAGATAAAAGGTTAAAATGTCCAACTACATCTGATAGTGATGAAATAAAGATATTTGCTGTTCTAAATGATCCCGATTACTACTCTCCTTATGATGATTTGGCCTTTTTGATGTATGTTGATGTAGATGTTGCCAAAATTATTCAGGAGATGGAGATTAAGAAACATTTGGCTGTGATACGTGAGTAGTTTCTGTTATAATATTGCACAAGTACTGTGCCTTAGGGCTTGAGAATTTTAGGATATCTGCAGGTTTCAGTTTAGTGAGTTTGTAGTATGATTTTTATTATAGTAGAAGGTATTTTTGTTGTTTTAGATGAAAGATTTGAGTATGCTAGGAAATTAAAAGTAACTATGACAAAACTACGGGTAGCAGGAGAAAAGTTGGCAAAATATGAACTTGAAAAGAGATATGCAATAGAAGTTGAAGATTATGAAAAAGCTCGACACAAGAAAAACCAAATGGAGTTGTTCAGAACTGAAACATACGAAGAACTAAGCATAGAACAGTTAATGGAATATAATGGAGTAAGATTAAAATAAATTTATTATTATTAACTAACAAATGTGTTCAACAGGTGTGTCAGAAAAATGATGAATATCAAGAAGAAAATAAAAACATGCTATCTCCAGTTTTAACTAAAAGTAATATGGATAGAGATCGAAGATCAGTGTCTCCAAGTCATCATCCAAATAGTCAAGTATCTCCACTGCATACAATGAAGCATCAAAGTCCTAAAACCGGTTCTCCGAGCACTGGAAGTCCTACAAATATACACAGCAGAGGTGGTTCTTTTAGACGCAGAAATAAATCAGCTGGAGCTATTGTCAAGTCTACTTATGAGATGTACGAAGAAAAACCTTTGCCCGCCTTAAGACAGTAAGTAAATTATATTCAAATAAAATGTTTGTTTTTATTTATCTTTCTATTTAAGCTCTCAAACTAACGAATTCCTCAGGGAATGTCACTTGGAACCCGATCACAAAGTAACATCAAAACTTACAGAAAGAGAAAAAAAACAAGCAGCACTTCCTATTCTTCTATTCGGTAACGACCTAGTGGAAAAATTCTATTCCAAACACTATTGCGACAAAGAAGACGGTTTAAACAGCTTAAAAGATGAATTGCTCACTTACAACACCAGCAAATTACACGTACCCAACAAAATAGCAAGAGGCGCCGTCTTTTTATTACACCGAGCGTTAAGAGATAAAGTTTTCTCAGTGTATAATGTAGCCAACGAAGTTATTAGACTGTTTTTCGTGCAATTCGTACCGGGGAGGTGAATTTTGTTGTTTAATTTTTTTAGAAATGTTGTCGAAGGTGTAATTTTTAGGGTGACTCAAGCGGAAGTAGCTAGAAGTGTGGATAAATTATTGCCGGAACTTTTAACTAAATCCGGCGATACTAGTCAAAGGATTAATCAGATGGCGGTACATACCATTTTGACCATGGCTGATTGTAAAAGTGTACGGTAGGAAAACAATTTTTTTTTTATTGGGAATATTAAAATAATGTGTAGTTGTTTTCATTTATTTATACTTTAATGTAAGAGCATGTCTAGGAAATTTTAAATTTTTCTTACAGAGAACTTCATATTATACCAGTTCATTTAAGTAGACCTGTGAATAATAGCACTCATCCTAGATTAGCTTTGAGTAGAGCAGAAATGGTAGAACAGCTCATTATTAATCATGGGATTTCTACCGAAAAACAAAGGTAAAAATAAACAATGATGTTCTGAGGATAATTTTTTTCTCGGTGTAAATTCTTTCGTTTTTAAATTTTAGCGGCCTAACTTGTAGAACTCTGGCTGAATTCGGCTTGAGTGGGTTACATCATCCGGCGGAGGCTGTTAGAAAAGTGTCGGAAAGGATTTTAGTTTTAGTATACAGGGTGAATCCTCGTTTAGTGAGGAAACAATTACCTCCAGATGACGATATTACCAGAAGAAATTTATTGTATAGGCAGCTATTTCACGAATTCGATAAAATCGATGTAGAGGTGAGACATTTTTTTATAGAACGTTTCTATTAACCATCTTCATGTATCACCCACATAATTTTTGAAGTGAACGGTGGGAGTACGATACAATTTTCTCAAAGGGCGTTGTTTAATTTTGTAAAATATTCCTTCTACCTTAGCCGTACTATGAGGATTTTAAAAGGGATACATTTTTTGGCAAAAATTTTTCTAATAGGGAGCGTGTACGATAATATTTTTAGAGGAGGTTCGTTGATTTGCGAAAAATTTCCATTTACCATTGGTGTACGATATATTTTTTAAAGGGAGTTAATTTATTTGTAAAAATTTCCTTCTATCATAGTCGCACGAAGAAAATTTTGAAAGGGGGTTTGTTGATTCATGAAAATTTCAATTTATCATAGGTGTGCGGTACAATTTTTAAAGGGGGTTGATTAATTTATGGTAAAATGTTCCTTCCATCATAGCCGTACGATGGAAATTTTAAAAGGGATTAATTTTTTGGTAAAAATTTTTGTAATAAGGGCGTACGATGACATTTTAGAGGAAGTTCGTTGATTTGCGAAAAATTCCCATTTATCATGGGTGTGCGATACAATTTATAAAGGGAGTTGATTTATTTGTAAAAATTTCCTTCTATCATAGCCGTACGAAGAAAATTTTGAAAGGGGGCTCGTTGATTCGTGAAAATTTCCATTTATCATAGGTGTGCGATACAATTTTTATAGGGGGTTGATTAATTTATTGTAAAATGTTCCTTCCATCATAACCGTACGATGGAAATTTTTAAAGGGATCAAGTTTTTGGTAAGAATTTTTTTAGTAAGGGGGTAGGATAACATTTTAGAGGAGGTTCGTTGATTTGCGAAAACTTCCCATTTATCATGGGTGTGCGATACAATTTTTAGAGGGAGTTCATTTAATTGTAAAAATTTCCTTCTATATCATAGCCGTACGAAGAAAATTTTGAAACAAGTCAAATTTTTGTAAAGATTTTTATAACATGTGTGTACGATAAAATTTTTAAAAGGGGGCTCGTTTATTTGCGAAAAATTTCCATTTACCATTGGTGTGCGATACGATTTTTAAAGGTAGTTGATTTATTTTTTGTAAAATAGTCCTTTCATCATAGCCGTACGATGAAAATTTTAAAAGGGATCAATTTTTTTGCAAACATTTTTGCAATAGGGGGCGCGGACGATATTATTTTTAGAGGAGGTTAATTGATTTGCGAAAAATTTCCATTTACCATGGGTGTACGATATATAATTTTTAAAGGGAGTTGATTTATTTGTAAAAATTTTCTTCTATCACAGCCGTACGAAGAAAATTTTGAAACAAGTCAATTTTTTGTAAAGATTCTTATAACATGTGTGTACGATAAAATTTTTTAAAGGGGGCTCGTTGATTTGCGAAAAATTTCCATTTACCATGGGTGTGTGATACAAATTTTGAAGGGAGTTGATTTATTTATGGTAAAATGGTCCTTCCATCATAGCCGTACGATGAAAATTTTAAAGGGATCAATTTTTTGGCAAACATTTTTGTAATAGGGGCTTATGATAACATTTTTATAGGAGGTTCATTGATTTGCGAAAAATTTCCATTTACCATGGGTGTACGATATATAATATTTTAAGGGAGTTGATTTATTTGTAAAAATTTTCTTCTATCAAAGTCGTACGAAGAAATTTTTAAACAAGTCAATTTTTGGTAAAGATTTTTATAACATGTGTGTACGACAAAAATTCTGAAAAGGGGCTCGTTGATTTGCGAAAAATTTTCATTTACCATGGGTGTGCGATACAATTTTTAAAGGGAGTTGATTTATTTATTGTAAAATGTTCCTTCCATCATAGCCGTACGATGAAAATTTTAAAAGGAGATAAATTCTTTTGTAAACATTTTTGTAATAGGGGCTTATGATAACATTTTTATAGGAGGTTCATTGATTTGCGATAAATTTCTATATATATATAGTTCTAGGATATACTTTTTAAAGGGAGTTGATTTATTTGTAAAAATTTCCTACTATCATAGCCGTACGAAGAAAATTTTGAAAGGGGGCTCGTTGATTCGGGAAAATGTCCATTTATCATAGGTGTGCGATACAATTTTTAAAGGGGGTTGATTAATTTATTGTAAAATGTTCCTTCCATCATAGCCGTACGATGGAAATTTTAAAAGGGATTAATTTTTTGGTAAAAATTTTTGTAATAAGGGCGTACGATGACATTTTAGAGGAAGTTCGTTGATTTGCGAAAAATTTCCATTTATCATGGGTGTGCGATACAATTTTCAAAGGGAGTTGATTTATTGGTAAAAATTTCCTTCTATATCATAGCCGTACGAAGAAAATTTTGAAACAAGTCAATTTTTTGTAAAGATTCTTATAACATGTGTGTACGATAAAATTTTTGAAAGGGGGCTCGTTGATTTGCGAAAAATTTCCATTTACCATTGGTGTGCGATACGATTTTTAAAGGTAGTTGATTTATTTTTTGTAAAATAGTCCTTTCATCATAGCCGTACGATGAAAATTTTAAAAGGGATCAATTTTTTTGCAAACATTTTTGCAATAGGGGGCGCGGACGATATTATTTTTAGAGGAGGTTAATTGATTTGCGAAAAATTTCCATTTACCATGGGTGTACGATATATAATTTTTAAAGGGAGTTGATTTATTTGTAAAAATTTTCTTCTATCACAGCCGTACGAAGAAAATTTTGAAACAAGTCAATTTTTTGTAAAGATTCTTATAACATGTGTGTACGATAAAATTTTTTAAAGGGGGCTCGTTGATTTGCGAAAAATTTCCATTTACCATGGGTGTGTGATACAAATTTTGAAGGGAGTTGATTTATTTATGGTAAAATGGTCCTTCCATCATAGCCGTACGATGAAAATTTTAAAGGGATCAATTTTTTGGCAAACATTTTTGTAATAGGGGCTTATGATAACATTTTTATAGGAGGTTCATTGATTTGCGAAAAATTTCCATTTACCATGGGTGTACGATATATAATATTTTAAGGGAGTTGATTTATTTGTAAAAATTTCCTTCTATCATAGTCGTACGAAGAAATTTTTAAACAAGTCAATTTTTGGTAAAGATTTTTATAACATGTGTGTACGACAAAAATTCTGAAAAGGGGCTCGTTGATTTGCGAAAAATTTTCATTTACCATGGGTGTGCGATACAATTTTTAAAGGGAGTTGATTTATTTATTGTAAAATGTTCCTTCCATCATAGCCGTACGATGAAAATTTTAAAAGGAGATAAATTCTTTTGTAAACATTTTTGTAATAGGGGTTTATGATAACATTTTTATAGGAGGTTCATTGATTTGCGATAAATTTCTATTTACCATGGTTGTACGATATAATTTTCAAAGGGAGTGGATATATTTGTAAAAATTTCCTTTTATCATAGCCGTACGATGAAAATTTTAAGAGGGGTCAATTTTTAAAATATATATATATATTTTTTGCATTTTTATAAGAGTATGGTTGAATTATTGCAGATTGTGAAAAGCCGCTACATGGCGAATTGTGACGAGATTCATTCCACCAAAAAATCTCCGGTAATTTGTTAGGTTTTATTCACTAACACTGATTTTTTACCGTACAATATTAAAATCTTGACACCATCGCACCGTATGGTAGAAAAATCACATAATAATAATTATTGTTCTGTTAACATTTTGATGTCATTTGTCAAAATGAACTTTTATATATTTTCTATATATCTTGAAGAGAAGATTTTTTTTATAGAGAAAGAAAGAAATGCTAGAAAAGAACCGGGTTTTGCAGCAAACCCAACTTCCACCTACAGAATGTCTCAGTCCCGAACCAGTACCGGCGGCGTTTCAACAAAACGGCAAAATAGAATTGAGCAAATGCTTGAGTGCTAACAACATAAAAACAATAATCAACGATGTCAACGTCGATAATAATCAGGAAAAAAATCACGGCTTGGTGAAAAGTAGAAGTGGAATCACCGTACATACGAATGGTAACAACGAACCAAGTTCTAGTTCTACCAGTGTCGTATCTTCACCTAGTAATAATTCACAAAAAGACGAAGAAGAAAAGTAAGATCAACTTTTGAACATTTTCATTAATTTGCGTAAATTTCTATTTACCCTAGGCGTACGATATAATTTCCAAAAGGGTTCATTAATTTAAAAAAATTCCTTTTCTATCATAGGCGCACGTTCATGAAGGATCAATTTATTTCAGGCACTGTATTTTTTGCAAACAAACGGAAACATCGATATTTTTGGTAAATAATTCCATGAATTCCCACTATTGGCGCTCCTGTCCCATGTTAATCCGCTGCAAAGAATGTAGTCAAGTAGTGGAAGTATCTACGTTGACGGAACATTTGCTGGTGGAATGCGAACGAAAAGAGCATTATTCGCCGTGTACTCGATGCTCGGAAGCTGTCAAATCTGACAGATTCCAAGAACATCAGTCTCAATGTTTAGGTAATAAATGTCATTTTTTAGGTTTTTCTTCCAGCAGTTGTTTATTATTTTGTTCCAGACTTGGCGGAAAGTTTTAATAAATGTCCGTTGTGCCATGAAAACATAGAAATAGAAGAAAACTGTTGGGCGAATCATTTAATGGGTGCTAAACCGTGTACGAAGAACGCGAGAATAAAAACGTCGAAGTTACCCAAGCAAGTCAAAATAAAAGCTTGAATATGTAATTATTTTTTATTCTAAAATGCTTAAACTTTTTTTTTTTTCAAATTTACCCACATTAAATGGAGGGGTTTAAGGTCTACCGCGTTTCGAAATTAATTTATATTGTGAGATTTGTAAACTATGTGCAATATTTTAATATTTTTCATTATATCTGCTCACTTTTAAAATGTGTATATTTAAAATATACGATTCCAAGTCTATGTGTATTTGTTTTATTGTCATCTGAAAGTTTTGCGAAGAAACAACTACTTTTCGGGTCGATATAAAGAGCAAAGTGATCAGTGGTAAACAGTACGGGGCGTAACTCCTGCAATTTTAGAGCTAGAACGTTCTAGTAACCACCGATCGGTTTAGAAGGAAATTTTAAGAAGTCCTTACCCCCAAAAACAGACTCTCCAAACTCGCATTCATTCATTCGATTGGGTTGTACCATTTCCCATGCTATCTACTTCCATTCCAGAAGCTTTGTGTAGGCCACTAGTTTGACTGGAGAGATTCTCAGTAGTTGTGATGCTTGTATCATTTCCTCTCCAAAGTGCTTCCGTCTGAGTCCATCTAAGTTCTCGTAGAGTGGATGTTTCATCATAGAGTTCACATTTCCTGCACATAGGTTTACTAACTTTGCCCATTTTGTGCAGATGTTTCCTCAGGGTGCTCTGTGTCCAGTCACCAGGTCGGTAACTGTCTTCCTTGTTCAGTAAAATATTTGTATGGAGGTGCCCTCCGTTTGAGTTGGTGTTCCCGATTTCCCTTATGCAATCTTTTGTGATTCCACAAAACGGTTCCCTTTAGAGCATTCTTTAGCTAATTGGTCAACCAGCTCATTACCTGCAATCCTCTCATATGCTGGCACCCATATTAGAAACATTTTGTTGTCTCTTGCCAGCCTGTTTGCCTGTTGAGGGATTCTTTACAGTTTTTTACCAGTCTATAATTGGGTTACTGATAGCGTTAAGCAGAGCCTGGCTGTCGGTGAATATTTTTATTTTTTGTCCGGTGTATCCTCTTCTGATGTTTTCATCAATACAGGCTATAGCGGCAATCGTCTCTGCTTGAAACACAGTCGTATATCGGCCAATGCTAAAGATCATTCTCTTCCTAGGTCTTTTTATATTTGCCCCAGTGCCTTGGTTTGTTTTGGAACCATTTAGTGAACCAGATGATTTCTCCAGAATTACCTGGGTGTATATATTAATTTGACTTTTTGACGTGTCTCCGTATTTTTTGGTTCTAGGTCCAAAAATAATCTATGTATTCGTACTCTACTCATTTCGATAGAGCATGATATTTTCCATAAAACCTTAAATTTTCAATATTCTTACATCCCTAACGTGGAAACGCGCCCTGTATGTGAATTAGTATAATTTTCGATGTGGACTTGGAAAAATTTTCAAAATTTGTGTTTTATGTTTTTTGATTATTTTAGGGGTGGGTATCCATTAATTAGACCCCGAAGATTCCAAAAATATGTATAAAAAGTCGATGGGACGTATATTAAAAAAGTTAGATTTTTCAAAAATTTCCACTTGTGATATGCTCCTACATTTGTTCCGATATCTCGAGAACCTCTCCCTGCATCGTGTTCTAGTTTGCGTCATTCGAATCAGCAGAAAATTCGCTACAAAAAGTAGATTTTTTGACACTGATAAACATGAGGTTCAAAAATTATAATCGTTCGAATATTGGTATAGTCAAAAAAGTCTGACTTTTTGACACCTCTCCACATTTGTTCCGATATCTCGAGAACCTCTCCCAGCATCGTGTTCTAGTTTGCGTCATTCGAATCAGCATAAAATTTGCTACAAAAAATAGTTTTTTCGACACTGATAAACATGGGGTTCAAAAATTATAATCGTTCGAATATTGGTATAGCCAAAAGTCTGTACTTTTTGACACCTCTCCACATTTGTTCCGATATCTCGAGAATCTCTCCCTACATCGTGTTCTAGTTTACGTCATTCGAATCAGCATAAAATTTGCTACAAAAAGTAGATTTTTCGACACTGATAAACGTGAGGTTCAAAAATTATAATCGTTCGAATATTGGTATAGCCAAAAGTCTTCTTTCTGACACCTCTCCACATTTGTTCCGATATCTCGAGAATCTCTCCCTACATCGTTGTCTAGTTTGCGTCATTCGAATCAGCATAAAATTTACTACAAAAAGTAGTTTTTTCGACACTGATAAACATGAGGTTAAAAATTATAATCGTTCGAATATTGGTATAGTCAAAAAAAGTTTGTACTTTTTGACACCTCTCCACATTTGTTCCGATATCTCGAGAACCTCTCCCCGCATCGTGTTCTAGTTTGCGTCATTCGAATCAGCATAAAATTTGCTACAAAAAGTATTTTTTTCGACACTGATAAACGTGAGGTTCATAAATTATAATCGTTCGAATATTGGTATAGTCAAAAAAAAGTCTGACTTGACACCTCTCAGTCAGTCTTTCTTCCAAATACCACTACTTCGATGGAAAAGAAAAGGACAATAAAAACAAAAACATCATTTTAATTATTTATTTGACAAAAAAATTAACAATTATATAATAAAAATATGTATTTCCGAACTGTACCTATACAGCAATAATCTGCCGCACTTTCGACGTCAGAAAACCAGTCCCAGAAATATAGAGGGAGCATTTTCCACATTTTTCTTCAATTTTCCACTTTACGAACGTTCCCTGTATACATTTTCTGATCAGTACAACCTACTAAACAATAACCTAAAAATAATACAGTACTATCTGTATTATTAAATAAAAACCTAATCGTCCTGGCTAGGACTACTCGGAGAATAATTTGGAGAAGACGGTGAATATCTAGGAGCAGGAGGAGAGTAATTAGGAGAAGCGGGCGAGTAAGTAGGACTTTGAGGAGTATAAGTGGGACTAGTCGGTGAATAATTCGTGCTGTGCGAAGAATACTGCGAAGTCGGTGAATAATTAGGAGAACTGGGTGAATAATTCGGTGACGGTGAATATCTACTACTCGCCGCAGGCGTATGCTGCGGACTCGACGGTGAATAATTAGGAGAAGCAGGTGAATAATTAGGAGACGTCGGCGAATATTGAGGACTTCCGCCGGAAAATGAAGGTGAAGTGGGGGAATAGTTAGGCGATGTCGGTGAATATTTATTCGACGAAGGCGAATAACTCGGAGAAGCCGGAGAATATTGAGGAGAAGAAGGTGAATAATTCGGGGAAGTTTGCGAATAACTAGGCGACGTCGGCGTATACCTAGGAGACGAAGGAGAATAATTCTGCGAAGTCGGACTGTAATTCGGAGATCTGTGAGAATAATTCGGAGAAGTGGGCGAATAATTAGGAGAAGTAGGTGAATAATTAGGAGAAGCCGGTGAATAGCTCGGCGAAGTTGGACTGTAACTAGGAGTGTGTGAATAGCTAGGCGATGTAGGAGAATAGCTTGGAGAATTAGGAGAATACCCCGGAGATGTGGGTGAATAACTTGGAGAAGAAGGTGAATAACCGGGCGAAGTGGAATAACTGGGAGATGTTGGTGAATAACTTGGAGATGTAGGCGAATAACTTTGAGGAGTAGGTGAATAACTCGGCGAAGTCGGTGAATAATTAGGACTAGCCGGACTGTAGATGGGACTGGTCGGTGAATAACCAGGTGAACTAGGAGAATATCCTGGAGACGTAGGAGTCATAGTTGGCGATGTCGGTTGGAATGCTGGACTTGACGGACTATAAGACGGCGATTGACCGTGCGGTGATGCCATATAAGGCGACATAGCGGGAGATTGCGGAGTTGGTGACCAAGCTCCGTAAGCCGGAGACATACCAGACGCATCCGACGCTGCGGACGGCGAAAAAGCCGCTCCACCAGGCGTCATGCCGCTTCCCATTAGATCTAAAAAAGAAAATAATTATTAATAATTTTTAATATTTAAAAAAATATATTAGTAGCATACTTTGCGGTGACCAGACACTTCCGACGTACGGTGTAGCCGCTTGCGCCCACGGAGTCATCGCACCTCCCGGACTCATACTGCTCGGGGTAGCTGCCGATCCGAAGAACATTCCCGATGATATAAGATCGCTGCTATGCGTTTGCGGTATGGGAATACCCATTTTACACTTTTCCGCATCCAATAAAAGATCGAAACAACCGGTTCCCATTCTCGGCAATTGACCCATGATGATATTTTCGGATACGCCTCGCATAGGATCGACCTCGGCGTGACTGGCGGCGTCCATTAAAACATCCACCGTTTCTTCGAAGGAGCACCTCATCAAAGCTCCGGTGTCTTGTCTGTTGATACCGTGACGAGTGATCGCCATCAAGTGACCTTTCGCCGTCATCACGTCGCAAAGTAAAGCTAGATGGCGGTAGTTTACGTACAAACCGTAGAATTGGAGTACGGCGTTCATTTCTTTTTCTACTGATTTTCGGACAGCTTCTATACCCAATACCTGCAAAAAATTCAAATGTGGTCGAATTTGTAGGGTGAAACGGCGCATTTATAAAAAAAATTAGAGAAATCGAAACTTACCGAAAAAATCTCGCAAATGTCGTTGGAAAACGTTCGAACGGGATCGACGTCCCTTTCCGAAAGTACTTTCATCATGCTGGTACCGTCGGTTTCCAGTAACCATTCGGCGATCGCTTTAAATTCTCCCGTTTCGGTGATGACGATCCTTTTTTTCGAATCAGTTTGCGGTAAATGCATGTACACTTTGGAAATAGCTTCGATACCTTGTAAAGTCATATCGCTAAGCATATTAGCTTCGATGCACCTCAAAAACATATCGTCGTCCATTTTATCGACGTCTTCGTCGGCGCCTGAAATAAAAACGTATTTGAAAAATCCGTCTCGAAGGACCAGGGAAATTATTTACCGTCTCCGAATTTACCGTCGTCGCTGTTCATTATTCGAATGCGCAGAACTAGTTTTTCCGCGTTGTCGTCGTTGAAGATGCAGTTCAAATCGTCGCCGAAGCCGGCGTTTATTTTCTCGGCGATTTGTTCCATGGTGAGTTTCTTATCGGTCATTCTTTTACGGTCTAGTTCGATGCGAAGTAACCAGGGGGATATGCGCGTCGGATCGAAATCCGGCATTTCGTAGTAGACGTTTACGAATTCTTGATCTTCTGGTATGACAGTATTTTGCGGATCTGGGTCGTAATAAATCGCCGTGTTAGCGGTTACTTTACGTAACGTAGTGTGTTCGAGTCTGCAAAGAACGTTTTTCGCTTTTTCGGCGTCCCTAGCGGCGGCGCCGGTTAAAAACACCGTTAAAGAAGGAGCTTTCGGTTTTTTCGAAATATTTATAATTTCCTTCAATCTCGGTACGCCCAACGTTACGTTCTTCGAAGATACACCGGCGAAATGGAAAGTATTCAATGTCATCTGAGTAGCGGGTTCTCCTAAAGATTGAGCGGCCAAAGCACCGACCATTTCACCGGGATTAGCTTGAGCCTGTTGGAAGCGAGTCTCGATTTCTCCGATCAACCATTCGAAAGCTTCGGTACTGAGTCGGAATTCTTCGGAAACGCATTTCGTACAAAGCGTAGCTCGCACTAAACATTGGAAAAGTAGAGTAGCGTTTTCGTTGGCTTGTTTGGATAAACGATCTTCTCCGGCTACGATGATACATTTTTTAAGAAGTTCCCGAACACCCTGTATTACTCGTAACGGCGATAGATCCGTCGGCGCGCGTTTGTTTATGTGGAAAATCTTTTGTACGTTCCATATCATGCGTTGCAAGTTGCACGGAAGTACAACTTTGGATTCGCCGCTGGGGAAGATTTGTCTTAAGGCTTCTCGGTCCTTTTGAAGCTGTTCCCATTCTCTGAAATTTCAAAAAAAAAAATTAAATATCATTCAACACTTAAAACTTATTTTTTTTCACCTTTCGAGTTCCGAAATGACTTCTCCGGATCCCATCAATTGTTTGATGACTTCTTCGTTGAACACTCTTCTTAAATAACGTTCGTTGCTCGGATCGAATCGGAATTTTCTTTCGAAAGCTTTGTTGCTTAATTTTACGGTGGGTAAAGTTTGAAATTCTACCATTTCGCCGCAAAGTCCGTCTTCTCCGTACCTCAATTGGATGAGTTGTCCGACGGAATTTCTTACGGTACCATCGTAGTGTACCATAACGCTTTCCATAGCTTTTATCAGACGACGTTGGATGTAACCGGTTTCTGCTGTTTTTACGGCGGTATCGATAAGACCTGAAAATTTAACATGTTCGAGTAATAAATATTAAAATATTTTGCATTTAATTTGTTTTAAATTCTTTTAAAACCCCAAAAAAACACTACTCTTGTTAAAATCACCCATTTTTTTGATCTATCTTGCCTTTTTTAAGAAAATTTCAATTCCAACCTCTCCACAACACACTTTTTCAACGCCCCTTGTAATATTTTGCATTTAATTTGTTTTAAATTCTTTTAAAACCACAAAAAAACACTTTACTCTTGTTAAAATCACCCATTATTTGTTCTATCTTGCCTTTTTTAATGAAATTTCAGTTCTAAGCTATCCACAACACACTTTTCCAACGCTTCTTGTAATATTTTACATTTAATTTGTTTCAAATTCTTTTAAATCCACAAAAAAACACTTTACTCTTGTTAAAATCAGCCATTATTTGTTCTATCTTGCCTTTTTTAATGAAATTTCAGTTCTAAGCTATCCACAACACACTTTTCCAACGCTTCTTGTAATATTTTACATTTAATTTGTTTCAAATTCTTTTAAAACCCCAAAAAAACACTTTACTCTTGTTAAAATCACCCATTATTTGTTCTAACTTGCCCTTTTTAAGGAAATTTCAATTCCAACCTCTCCACAACACACTTTTCCAACGCTCCTTGTAATATTTTTCATTTAATTTGTTTTAAATTCTTTTAAAACTCCCAAAAAAACACTTTACTCTTGTTAAAATCATCCATTTTTTGTTCTATCTTGCCTTTTTTAAGAAAATTTCAATTCCAACCTCTCCACAACACACTTCCAACGCTCCTTCTAATATTTTGCATTAAATCTGTTTTAAATTCCTTTAAAACCCCCAAAAAAACACTTTACTCTTGTTAAAATCACCCATTATTTGTTCTATCTTGCCTTTTTTAAGAAAATTTCAATTCCCACCTCTCCACAACACACTCTTCCAACGCCCCCCGTATAATATTTTGCATTTAATTTGTTTCAAATTCTTTTAAAACCCCAAAAAACACTTTACTCTTGTTAAAATCACCCATTTTTTGTTTTATTTTGCCTTTTTTAAGAAAATTTCAATTCCAACCTCTCCACAACACACTTCCAACGCTCCTTCTAATATTTTGCATTAAATCTGTTTCAAATTCTTTTAAAACCCCAAAAAAACACTTTACTCTTGTTAAAATCACCCATTATTTGTTCTAACTTGCCTTTTTTAAGGAAATTTCAATTCCAACCTCTCCACAACACACTTTTCCAACGCTCCTTGTAATATTTTGCATTTAATTTGTTTAAAATTCCTTTAAAACCCCAAAAAAGCACTTTACTCTTGTTAAAATCACCCATTATTTGTTCTAACTTGCCTTTTTTAAGGAAATTTCAATTCCAACCTCTCCACAACACACTTTTCCAACGCTCCTTGTAATATTTTGCATTTAATTTGTTTAAAATTCCTTTAAAACCCCAAAAAAGCACTTTACTCTTGTTAAAATCACCCATTATTTGTTCTAACTTGCCTTTTTTAAGGAAATTTCAATTCCAACCTCTCCACAACACACTTTTCCAACGCTCCTTGTAATATTTTGCATTTAATTTGTTTAAAATTCCTTTAAAACCCCAAAAAAGCACTTTACTCTTGTTAAAATCACCCATTTTTTGTTCTATCTTGCCTTTTTTAAGGCAATTTCAATCCCAACCTCCCCACAACACACTTTTCCAACGCCCCCCGTATAATATTTTACATTTAATTTGTTTCAAATTCTTTTAAATCCCCAAAAAACACTTTACTTTTGTTAAAATAACCTATTCTTCATTTTATCTTGCCTCAACACACTTTTCCTACACCCCCTGTAATATTTTTCTACTAAACTTACCTTCACGACCTCCCATAGCGTGGAAATAAAATTCGGACGGCGTCAAACCAGCAAGATATGAATTTTCTACGAAACCTCTAGACTCAGGACCGTAATCATCTTTGATGAAATGTGGTAGGGTACGTTTTCTAAACCCAAACGGAATACGTTTACCTTCAACGTTCTGTTGACCTACGCAAGCAATAACCTAAAAAAAAAAAAACAGACTGAATCCTCTCCGAACACTAAAATGTAACAAATTTTTACCTGCGAAATGTTAATGTTAGAACCTTTTGAACCAGACACCACCATAGCTTTTAAATTGTTATATTCAGTTAAAGATTTCTTGGCGGAACCACCAGTTTTATCACGAGCGTCGTTTAGGATTCTGTTTACTTGATTTTCGAAAGTTTGTCGAAGAGTATTACCAGGAGTAGGTTCCAGTTCCATATTATGAGCTTTTTGAATAACTTCTATTACATCTTCTTTGGCTTTCTTAATCGCTCTCTGAATTTCCGTGTAAGTCTGAGGATCGGCGATTGTGTCTCCGATACCAATACTGTGACCTTCAAGTAATAACCAATTGTTGATTACGGTTTGGATGTTTCCGTAAAATCTACCACACACTTCGTGTCCTAATTCTAACATACAAATATGCAGTAGAGAACCTAAAAAAATAATAAACCAAACAATAAAATTAAAGAAACAAACTGTAATCAAACTTACCGGCTGATGTACCCAGAGTTTTCTTACATAAAATTCCCATAACTAACTCCCCGTGTTCTACCATTACTTTAGTATCTCCCGGTGATATCCATTTGTAAGGACCGTCGTCTTCTTCGTCGGGATGTGTGGAGTGAGTTCGGATCATGTTTACATTACCAGGAATGATAAGAGAGAACAATTGTTTTCCAGTCCATAACGGTTTGGGTTTTAATATAGCAGGACGTGGCATTTTGCCGTCCCAAATAGGTAAAAACATCAACAAATTCATCATCTGCTCTTTTTCGATAAAAACATCTCGCTTGGTCATCTTCCTTACGGCTGTTAGAGTATCTTGTACGATACCCATTACAGGTTTGTTAGCTTGCGGGGTGATAATTTGTCTGGGAGTGATATGAAGATTTTCAACTTCGGCTCTAGTTTCCATACTTTGCGGTACATGCAAGTTCATTTCATCGCCGTCAAAATCGGCGTTATAAGGAGAAGTACATGATAAATTCATACGGAATGTAGACCAAGGTAAGACTTTTACCCTGTGACCCATCATACTCATTTTGTGGAGGGTGGGTTGACGGTTGAAAATTACCAAGTCACCGTCTCTGATATGTCTTTCAACTCTAAAAAAAATTAATTATTAAGTTTTTATAATAATTATATTGAAAAACTTACTTGTAACCACATTGTAAATGTAAATCTGACGGTTTAGGGTGAAATCTAAGATCTATTCTTTCTCCGTTGTCTCTGATTATATATTTTGCACCTGGATACTGTGAATTACCTCTTTGTACCAATTCCAACATTCTAAAATTGAAAAATATTAATTTTGATCGATATTTAACATGTTTTACTTGCTTATCGAAATTGAAGGGTGTCACAATTTCAGGAAAAGTCATGTTTTGTGCAACACTTCTAGGCACTCCAACTTGATCGATACGTAAATTTGGATCTGGTGTAATAACGGTTCTTGCAGAGAAATCCACACGTTTACCCATAAGATTACCTCTAATCCTCCCTTCTTTTCCTTTTAATCTCGCTTTTATAGCTTTTAAGGGTTTTCCTGATTTCTGCATTGCCCTAAAAAGAAAAATATATTTTTTATAATAATTTCTACTTATTAAACTCAGATTATTATTATTACCTTGGCATTCCGGGCATATCATTATCTACCAAGGTAGCTACATGAAACTGTAACATTTTTATATTTTCTGTAATAATGTGTGCAGCTGCTCCCGCAGCTTCATTTTTTTGTAACTCATTATTTGATTTTATAATATCGGCTAATTTGTGAGTTATATCATCTTGATTTCTCGCCGAACCAAACATAACTACAGCAGGACGAACAGAAAGTGGAGGTACAGGCAAGACCTACGACAGATTTTATTTAAAAAATTGTTAAAAAGTGTATTATATAATTAAATACCGTAACAATCATCCAATCAGGTCTGGCAAATTTAGGGTCCATACCAAGAATGAAACATTCTTCGTCTATTATGTGTTTTAGAATTTCCCAAACTCTTTCTGCTGATAAAGCAATCTTTTTTTCTTGTGTATCTTCGTTGACATGTTTCCATTCAGCAGTTAAATCCAAACCAGAACGTCTATCAACAAAATTAGTGATAATAATAAATCGGTGATTATTTGTTTAAAACTAACCTTATACTTGGTTGATAGCGGCCACAACCTCCATGGCCTGCTTTTTTATTAGGATCATCTCCTTCTTTGCCTACATCCATTTCATCACCTCCTTCACATATATTTTTACCCTTACAAAGATCATAAACAAAGGCTAGACGCTTTCGAGGTTGACCCTTGGATTTCATAACAACTTCTTTAATTTTTGGATTATTCTAAAAAATAATATAAATATTTAAAAAGTTATTTTAAAAAAAGTAATTTTCTACTTACAGGACTGACTAACAGTTTACTGCAAAAAAAGCAGACACATCTTAAGATCTTTATAGTTTTTGTAACAAATCCAACATGAAATACAGGTTTGGCTAATTCTATATGACCAAAATGTCCTGGACATTCTGTCATGTTCCCAGCACAAGTCTGGCATCTGGAACTTCGGTCGATAACTCCTTGTCTAGGGTCCATAAGTCCACATAGTTTGGGGCGACCAGCTTCCATTGTTTCAGGAAAGCGGATACCCCCTTCCGTAACTGACATACGTCGCTGAAATCAAATATTTTCCATTCAATAAGAATATCTTTCATGAATTATCAGGGAGCTTACTACACAAGTTCCAACATACTTTACTGGTTTACTGAACCAAAAATAACTTTTGGTATTGTTAAACAGATGTTCCAATAAAAATGTGGACTAATACTCTTTACTTTTATACTTTACTACATGTATTTTATATCTACATAATGTAAATATTATTTGCATATATTAAAATATTGGGAAAAACATTGCACAATTTATTATAACTGGGCGCATGTGCAGTTTTCGATCATCACTTGGGAAACATATTTCCAAATTCATATTACAGTATGTACTTATTGTTTAAAGTTTAAAATAATTATAAAAAGTATAGTTCACCATATAACTTTCATTTCGAAGCACCAAAATTGATGAAATTTATTTTATAAATCACCAACAAAATGGATGAGGCCAAACACCAAAGTCAAAATAACAACACCAATTTCCCATTTAAATAGTATATTTCAGGAATTGTAAATATCACCAATTTGAGGAGAGCCGATTAAAGTGCAATTTACTTACAATTTCATCAGGACTAAGTATCCCAAATTGCACTCTTTTAACAGTTCGTAGCGGAGCTTTACTGTCGTTTGTAGCCATCTTGAAGGCTAGAACAACATACGTTTAGTCCGCTAACTTTTCCTCCTCTGTCAGCCAACGCGCAGTTTGTTTCATGGGAAAATTACAGTCATGCGCATTCCGAAATATGATCTTTCTCTTTTTATTGCTCTCTACTTGCTTGCGATAGCTATACAATTTGCTGAATACTACAATAGAGATGACCAAATATAAAAGTGCTCTTCTTGTAAGCTCTTCAGCACTAGTTCATCTTCTTTTTTATAGAGTTTACCTTCTTAAATTACGTGTTCTTCACAGCAGCTACAGCAATCAAATCGAAGGAAGTAAAGAACATAGCGAAATAAATATACATTTGAAAGGCTAGCGTTACACTAGAAAATTTAAATTTTTGAACCAAAAAGATTTTTGACTTTTGACGGAAAGCCATATGACTCATGACCAAAGAATACACCAAAAAACTGTGGTACTTGCAATTGCCACGGTTTTTATAATGGCTCTGGCCATGAGTGATTTAATATACAGAATGTCCCAATAAAGTGAGGCGTTTAATTCTTAGTTTATTTTATAGTATCTATCTTTATAGTGTCAGATCGTAATATTTTCATGCAGGAAGGACGTTTATAGCGAAACGTTGGAAGTATTACATTTTTTGTCACTATATTTATATTAGTTAATATTTTGATAAAGAATAAATTTAAAATTTTTTTTATTTGCAAAATGTTTCAATAAATTGTTATATTTTTTGTTATGGGACACCCTTGGATTTTTAAACTTTTACCCATGGAGACTGTCGCGTACCTTTTCACAATTTATATAAATTATTTCTAAATTTAAGAACTATATAAGTAGTACTTTTCGAATAAGCAGGAGCTTTAGAGATTGTCTCCAAAATATCAAATTAAATTTATAACATTCACATCAACTTATGCAAAATTTGAACGTCTGGCAAACGTTGTGGGTTGTCTACTTTTGACATTTTATATCTTTCTTTATAGAAAATCAAATATTTAACATTTCTAAATAACTATTGTTAATTTACATGGAAAATGGAAATTTATATTTATTATTTAGTTGAGAGATGGTAAGTTTTGATTTAAATTCAACGGTTTTGGGAATTGCAGTTGGCGTATATGTTCTCTGTGGTTGGCGTTCTGTATGTTATGTATGGTTGGCGTCACTGAGTTTGAATCGTAGGGAACGACCGGCAGATGCGGAAGTCGGCACGGAGTGGTGTGATTTTATACATCAAGATTATTTTGTTAAATTCGTAGCAGCAATTTATTTTGAGTATTACTTAAAAAGAAAGTATAAGTGATTTTATTTTGTGGATACGTGAATAGATTCGTTATAGTGTTATTAGAAACAGCAGTGGAATTTTCCAATGTGAAGCTAAAACGTAGAGAAATATTATGTAAGTACTTAGTGCGTACCTACTTAAATTTCTTTGTTGCTGGTGTATTTTTTATGGAGCATTGTATCTTGTATTTGTAAATTTTGATTAACGTTTTTATAAAAATTTGTATTACTTTGTTTTTTATGCTGATTTTCGAGTACCGGTGAGTTCTATTTTTGGAAAAAATTTCGGTTGCAGTAAAGTTTCTCCAAAATCAATTGCAGAAGTGAAAGAACGTGTTCTTCTCCTGTGCCCCCCAAAAGCACTCTGAAAGGCTAAAAAAAACTTTTAAAACGCCACTTTGTTTACATGTTTATAATACTATGATGAGGTTCAGAAAAATAATCAAAATATAGTTATAACTTTAACGTAATGATTTGAAATATCGATAGTAGACGATTTAGTGGACCAAAAAGTTTTATTTTAATTCCTACAGTAAAAATTGTTTACTTAATAATTTTATTTAAGAAGATTCACCCAATAAAGGCTCTAAAGTACGCCACTGATATTCATCAAACAATTTTATTTATTGGAATAATAATTGATGTTAAAAAACTACTGTGGAATTGTACCGGAGCTATTGATACCATTAAAACAACAGTTGTTTAAAAGCGATAACTTCTCGGGACAAAAAACCACATCAAGATGTATTGAACGTATTTATTTTTAATATACTTCAGACGATGTAAATTCATAGTAATGTTGTTTGCATTTTACGCACTTAGTATAAAAATAACTATTCTGTTTCAAGTGGGGTTTATTTTCTTTTAAATTTGAAGGTAGGTGAATCATCCGGAATACTTCAATAGAAACAAAATTCTTGTATTTTTTTTCTATTCTCGAAATATTATTTAAAATTTTTCTCCCCACTTCATGAATTCTCTTAGAGTTAAATTTGATAAATAAAAAAAATTGACCGTATTTCTTGATTTTTCTTTATATTCACCCAAAAAAAAATTAATATTTTTGTTTCAGTATATGTAACAAACAGAAAAATATGGAATCAAATTCTGTTACTAATAGTAACACCATTCAACTCAGATTCTTGATATTCTAATAGTTGCAGTAATACAAATTCACAGAAAAGGTACGTATAAGTTCAACTGGAAAATTGGAGCCGGCAAAAATGTTCACTTATAATATCTACCTATTACAGATACAATTTTTATAATCCAACATGATTTTATGTAAGAAACACAAAAAGTTTAAATTTATTTTTCTCGAAAACGGTTCATCATATCGATTTGAAAGAAGAGAACATTTTTAATATATGAAAATTATCTTGAATTTTCCAAATTTGGTGTCGGATATATAAAAAACTTGAAAATAATTTTTTTTAATAAAAATACCTGCTGGTCCCCCCAACTGACACGCTTGTGATGGATCTGAAAAAAATTTATTTGCAGCGAACGACTGGTTTGTACCTAACTGTTTATTGATTATACCAAGTTTGAATATTTTAAGTAACTGTATTTTTGAATAATTTGAAGAAAACTCCTAATAAGGACGTCTTCTTCAAAGGGCTGTAGTTCCCATGGGAACAGTGTCGTATTAAGGTAATTTGAGCTAAATCGACTTAAAATCACCTCTAGTAACTGTAGTTTCCGTTTGGCAGGAGAGTTTCTGGACACCCTGTATGTATGTTGAGTTTAATAAGTGTAGGTATAGCGAAATGTTGCGATTTGGTAAAAAAAATAAAAAATCACGCACAAAATAATGAATAGAAACGAAATAACAAAATAAAGTTGGCTAAATAACAAACCCCAAAGCCAGCGTCAATAATTGCCTTAACTCTTTTTAAGATGCAATGGAATACGTCCTGTTAATAGTATAAATAAGTTATATATTATCCACAATTGTTATAAACCTGTT